>CAJQUW010004374.1:0-450546 GCA_907163375.1 Prostheceraeus crozeri | reverse complement strand
GCGATCCATCGTTAAATAAATTGTAAAGTTGAAACTTGTCGTTAAGCTGAGATTAGATTTTAGAACCTTTGATCAGAATTGGTACAAACCTCGGACATATATACTTTTTAACAAAGAAAACCTAACAGCCCATGAAAGGTACCGAACTATCCCGACAGAACTATAAACTATATAAAGGATGTCATTGTTCCAAACTGTCAAGTACTTATCCTCAACGTTCCATAACAAGAAGCATGTCCTCAAAAACCTTTAATTCTATTCAAAATAACAGCCAAGTTATTATGGGATACATTGGATATAACCAGCATACTCTGTTGCGGCTGCAAAGTGGCTTATGGAAAACTTTAACTGTGACAGCGCCTTTCAAAGCGGAGTGGACTACCATGGGAAGTGTCCGGTACTACGAGTGTAGCATGACTTCACCAACAAATCAGACTGGTTGATGACTTCCTTAAAGATCCATGGAGTCGCCTGAGGGACGTGATCTGTACCCATCATTTATTTTTTTCATGCTTAAATTAAACTTCACAACATAGTAAATCTCTTGTCTTTTTCACTTAAAACATAGTTCTGGATTGGTTTTCTTATAGGGAGCAACTAAATCGTAGCAGCCATTAAATTTTCACATCTAAATAGTTGCTACATTAAAATAATGGTCACAATAGTCGCATTGAGCAAACCCATTCAAAATTAAACAACGGACGTCTATCGATAACGTACCCAAGTACTCAGAACCAAGTCGCAAAATTCGAACATAGACGTACCTATCCAATGATCCTATTCATAACACCTAGATCGGTGCATGTACCTATCCATGTACTCTAACATAACACTGAATTCTACATGTACCTATCCCTGTAACCTATCCCACTCGTAGTAGAGGCACAGCTTTCACTACTTATATCACACTCCGAAATTACAAGGGTAAAACTATGCGTTTTATGAAAAAAAAATTAAGATATCCAAACGATATTTTTTAAGCATTATCCTCAAACTCCGGCCTGCGGCCGGCGTTTGTTTATGTTGATTAATGCTTTCAAATATCGTTTGGATATCCTATACTTACTTCTACTAGAAATCCCATGGTTATTTCCTCGAAACATCTATGAATGAGTTACTCCAGGGGCTATATCCGATATCTTGGTAGTATCTGGCTACAAATGACTGGTGAATGGCAATTTTATAGGTGG
Source organism: Prostheceraeus crozeri (assembly GCA_907163375.1). Taxonomy (NCBI): domain Eukaryota; kingdom Metazoa; phylum Platyhelminthes; order Polycladida; family Euryleptidae; genus Prostheceraeus; species Prostheceraeus crozeri. Next base: position 449,356 of record CAJQUW010004374.1, on the reverse strand, counting down.
AATCAAGTAAATAGGGAATTTGGGATAGCGAATAGTTCGTTTAATTTTTGACGATCCTGTATCCCCCTAAGACCCACCAAATCAGCATTTCACTATTGCGAATGTAAATTTTTGTTCTTAGAATACACAAGACATCAGCATATTTGTCAAAACATTTCATTGCAATTAATAGATGCAATGCGTTTCAAGAATATGTTCGACTGGTAAGCCAAATCCTGATGTTGTAGTGAATATCAAACGAAACAAAGGAACTATTTTTACAAACTTTGCGTTACTCTAGTTTTCCATATTTTTCGGCTCTTTTCTAATTCAATTTGTAAAAATGTATTCATTCATAACTTCTTTTCAGCTAATGATAAAGAGTGAGGGTTTGGTAATCCTGATGTCAAAAAAAACACTGAATGTTCCCCCAAACTCCCTCTCGCATAGATTCCAATCTTGCACGATCTTCTGTAAGTCCCTTGTATTGTGAAAAAAGTCATTTTTGCACTGGAATGAGCTTCAAGGGTCTGTATTGACAATCCTTACAACCATCAAGCAAAAATTCCCTGTAATAAACATCCCCCCCCCCCGGAAATAAGATTATGCCGCAAAGAAATATTAAAATCCTCCTATATTTGCAGATTTCAAAAGAATGGTTGATATCATATTCTTGTTCCGCAACCAGAATGTGATAAGGTTGTATTTGTTATCGGCCAATTGTATCTCATCCTTATCGCAAAATCTCTGAATTTATTCTTATGTAAGGAATATCCTAATGACTTCAAAGGGAAGAGCTGACAAGCATTAGATCACTTTTCCTTCAGAAAATCAAGTGTCGTTTTCATTTGGTCAGAAACTAAAGTCCCGATATTTCAGCCATTTCTTTCTTAAAATTCATTTCTTTTCCACTTTTTATCAATGATATCGTTGCGAAATCACTACATTTTCGATTTTGTCATAATTTCCGAAGTGTTTTTTTTTTTAACCATCTTGATATTACAATCACTGATATTGAAGCGCTATCAGCTATTTTCCTTTCGAGGTTTCATATTCGGAGAATTGACTGTGGATGACAGGATTTGCGATCGCCAAACCTCCAAAACGAAAAAGGTAGAGACAATATTTCGTCGTTCTAAATCATTCAACAGGCCTTCCTGTTATATGCAGGGATAAAACTTCGTATCTTATAACATCTTCAAGAGTGTTGCGGTAGATCCTTTATGTTCCGCGATCGTTCTTTGCATAAATGACCACCGATGGCATAAACCTCTTGTAAATCCGGATAACGCAACTTGTGGCTCTTCACTAGCAATTACTGACAGAAGCTCAACATCCTGAACCCACTTTTCTACCTTCATCTTCACGAATGATTCTTTATAACCAATGCATTCAATAGCTGTCCCTAGGTGTGTGTCATCATCTGCTGTAATCTTTATCACATATTTACCAAAAATAGTATTTGCTTTTGAAATCTGATTTGTATTCTTAACAATAAGCACTGTTTTTGCTTCATTTGGGAAGTATCAATAAACAGGGCCTCGTTGACACAAAGTTTCCACCGTCCATGTATCTTTTCTAGCTCACCTAAGGAACAGCTGTCATCAGCATGCCAAATCTGTTGGCATTTATCTGGTAATTGCGATAGTTCATCAATAAGCAGAGTTACTCCTGAAGCGAACGAGGATCGCCTTGAGTGCAACCCTCTTCAGATGTTTATGTAATTTTCATCACTTTTTGTGTCATTTATGTTTAATTTCGCAATATTTTGGTAAGAGTATCTGAGGTAAGTATAAATAGTGGACATATCTGTTGAATTTGCTGTGTAAGGCAGCTTTTCTGTTAATACAATTGAATACATTCTTTGCATCCACTGATAAAATTGCTTCTGTATTTCATCTCTTTCAAACATTTCTTTTATCGAATGAATTGCTGCTTCTATGCCTGAATATAACCCAGTGCATGTCTGCAGAGCCAGAGAACCAGCAGCCTCTTGAATATCATTTTCAAACACCCAAGTTACCATTTTGTCGATGATTCGTCGAAGTATTTCACCTACTCCTATAGGACGAACTCCAGGGATTTCTTATCAAGAGCTATCAGCCCTACACGAAAGAATGTTCATATCAAGTAATCAGAATCAACTTCTCCATTGTCACAATCGCTTTGCCATTGCTTTGATGCATCTTTGAAAAGTCTAGAGCATAATAATATGCGCCAACAATCTGCGTCAACCTGAGTCGGACCTACAGAATCCCCTGAACATCTCTGATTATTGCACTCTAAACCATTTTCACATCAATTTGTTCGAAAATCACTGTCTCAGACGATCGTTCAATTCCAGACAATAGCGTTCCGGACGTATCGGCGTCTTTACTTGGCGAGGAATGCTTCTCGAGTAAAGATGACTTAATTTCATCATTCATTTCATGAATTCCGTTCACTGAATCATCAGCGTTTACAATATCTCATTGCTTGTGACACTTGCCTTTCATCATCAATCGGCAGTCACTGTTTTACTCTTTACTTGCACTTTTGGACATTTTCTTTTGACCTGTAATCTTTTTTGTATCTCATTTGCTTCTAATAACAACGATGTAAGATTCTACATATTCCATATTCTCTAATCTTAAAGATAGATAATTTACATAATTTGCATTGCCTCTTGGTTTCGATTTAAAGTAGGCAAATCCATGGGACTTTTTATAATATAGCACCTGGACAGAAATCTAAAATAGCAGGCAAGCGATGATGAGGCTGATGTTGTATTTCATCGTGGTGCATTTGAGGATGATCCTTGTGATTAATTTTTTGTGATTATGTGCAACTACATCTGGAAAATTATGCGATTTACATCATTTTTTAAGTATGATTCCTATGTTTCATTTTCAGTCTGACTTTAGATTAGTCCGCCTTTTGCACATTGATAAATGAGTTATCTGAAGGAATCTAATTCATGCATCAATCAATATTACTGATAATACTGGCTACTATTTCTTTCAACTAAATAAAACATTGGAGCGCTATCGCAGAATATTATTTATGAACCACGTTGGCAGATTTAAAAAGAGACTCAGTCCAATAATCTAAGTAAAATTAATCCTTTGGAAATAAACTTGCATTCCAGGTTTACGCTTTTCCGCAAATATTAGGTCACAGTTCCCTTTTCCAAATGAAGCAGATCATCAAATAAGTGCTACGTTGATTCGTGGATTGGTTAAGGATTTTGGGTTTACTTCCTGAGGTAGAAAATTAGACTTTAAAAGAAGGTTTACTTCCTGAGGTAGGTAAGTTAACTGTGGCAGGAAAATTTAATTTTCTAATCACGTGGGACTGAAAAGTCCACACATAGGAGATCCCCTCCCGCAGGTTAAATGAGAGACTAGCTATTTTCTTGAGAGAAGAAATATCAACTTTTCCTCCCCCAGCTGTTGTAGAGAGCCTCCGAGCATCAGCGAGGGATGGACAGATAGCTAAGGAAGGAAAACGTTTATTTCTTCTCCGAAAGAATGTAGCTTTTTCATTTTGTGATTTATGGATGTCTATTGTTCATTATAAAAATTGATGGTTGTACCGCGAAATCTGTAAATGAGCAAATCAAGGACTGTAATCGATATCTTGGTAGTCACTCTGGCTAATCATAACTTGTTTATAGCACTTCTAATGATTTGTCCCCTGTATAGGAGGTTATTCATAGAAAAGTTAGTCTGCGGGAGGAAAAGTTTAACTTTTTTGATTAAAAAAGTTGATTTTTTGAAGTTTGATTTTTCGTCCCGGCAGTTTGCATGGGAAGAGATATCTTTATCTTCAACTCTTACCAAACAAAGGTGAAAAGCATTTTTAATTGTTCAGAAAGCTATCAATAAATATTTCGTTGTCTAAGAAAATAATGTTTTTACTCGAATCGGCCAAGGACTTGCTATTACGAACATCTATTTTGAACATATAGAAATTGAAGGACATAGAAATTGTAGAAGTCCCTTGAATTGACACAAAATTTATTTCTATGAACATTGCGATGCGACACACTTGGATAGATGAAGTAAAGATAATTTTTGACTCAGCTTTCAGTGACCCATTAAAAGGTTTTGCTGGCATAAATTACAGGGAAAATCATTTAAAAAAAAACCCGCCCGCCTTTAATGGATTGGGGGGGGGGAGGGGGGGGGGGGGGGGGGACGTAATATCCCAAATCGGGGAACTGGCCTGTCCGGTGGCCATTGCAAGTGTCATGCGAATTTCAAATAAAATCTGTGTGTGGCCGCTGTGTAACAGTCTTTTATTTTCTTCGATGTGAAATAATTACGTAGTTTAAAGAGCAGTGCTTGTCATGTTAATCGACACGAGGGGAAACTGGAAGTTATTTCGTTTTACTTATAACAATAGAGACATAATTGACAGCTGAGTTTATTGAAACTCTACTCTGAGAACCCTTTCTCCAACGCAGTGGTGTAAGGTCACTATGCTATTTGAACTTCTTCGGAACCTCCTTCAAGTCGATGCACATAATCAAACGCAATTGCTGAAATAGATCTCTTTAATTGTATTTTAAAGTGCTTAATATAGAGGGGGGGCGAGGACGGAGAGACGGGATAGCACTCGAGAGACGGGGTACGGCTCTCTATGCGTGTGTCGTGAAAATCGGCGGGGTGTCTGTTAGCTCATGATGATAGGGTGCTAGACATAGTGCGTGTTGCTGCACTTCCGTCGTAAAGCATCGTGTGGAGTATCCTGGCACGCTCCTACGGTTCGACGCAACTGCTACTCTCTCCACACGCTGCGTTTGTGCTATCTTTTTACGTGCCGCTCTCGCTCTTCGTTGTATGTCGTTCCTTCACACCACACTACCACACTTGACACTCTCTATTTCTTCACTACTCCCTACCTTTTTATTTCGTCTAATGAAATTTTTGCTAAATGTCACAATACATTCCGACCTTTCCGATAGGCGTTTTGAAGTTTCAATTGCTCCAATTCCTCAATTAACCAATTTCGGGAAGCTGTAAGTCCCAATAGCGATTGGAGCTACGAATGAGAATGGGAAAACTGCCAACATTTCAATGTTCACAAATTTAAATCCCCCTTCAGTGTCGCGAGCTACGCTGACCAATCCACCTTCATCTGTGCGCCGTTCATCCTGACCTGTATCTTCCTTTTGAGAGATTGTCTCTCATGTGGTACATACATGTAGCGGAAACAACTTCTTCGAATTTTTGAAGACATCCTCATGAAATTCAATTACTCTCCGCCTCGTCCGCCCCTGGAGTCCCAAAGGTAGATTGAAATTGACTTATTCAAGGCTCCATATGTGGTTTAGCGTCCCTCCATGCAGAAGCAGTATAGCTTTGGAACATATTCTACTGAACATAGAGTTTTCCTAAGGCTTGCTTGTCAAGGGAGCTAATGGGAACTGTTCGTCTTAAAAAATGGGTCTTCCAAAATGAAATTGAATTCTTGAAATCAAATATATTTTCAAGCAAGCTATGGATTGCAATAGTTGTAAACAATAAGCACCCGAAGTTCTAGCAATTGAGTTCTTAAGAAGAAAGGCTTTCTTGAAATCTGACAGCAGTGTGTGGTAAGTAGTATAATATAGATAGTATAATATAGATGTTTCTGAGTCTATAAAATATGATTATTTTATTAATTGTGGCTATTCGAATGCATTTCATCTCATTTTAAACTTAAGTATTGCAGCATGCTCGTCTACAAATGCTCGCAAATATTGACTGAGAATTAAGAATATGTAAGTATATGTTAAATAGATGAATAAAAATATGATAACATGATTGCAATTAAAGTCTAAAAAAAGCTCGAGGAAAAGTTAATGGCACCAAAGTTCCCATCCGGTTTCGGGCCCTGATCTCAGCAGCAGCTAGTCATGAGTATTTCAGTATTTTAGTACAATGCCGCATAAAATGGCAAGTGTGGTCATATGTACTAAGAGAAGTTGTGCTTTTAAAACTCTTTTATTGGTGCCGTTATTGATCAAGGAGAAGGCACCAATATTAAACAAGAGGGAACATAGGACTGAACAAGACAATTGAAGTTTTGTTTTAGTCTCAACTTTTTATGCTGTGGTACATCATACTTAAGATATCAACATTATTTTCCATTTTATTTCTTTTAGATAAAAATGGAATTTTTTTTGAAAAAAAACATTGTTTGAATTTTATAAGCGTATTGTTACATTCAGTCATCTCTCATCACTTGAAGAATGGACCGTGTTTCATATTTTTTATAATAATAAAAATGGATAAAATTGCATTATAAATCATTGAACAGCAAAAAGCACAATATCGAAAAACTGAGCGAATTCTACAAAAATGTTTGAAGTTAACAATTCAAATTAAAGACCATATGTTAAGGATTATGGATTTCCTGGCTAAATACACTCAAGTAAGAAATATTTAAATACATTATAACTTATATTATTACATATTATAAAATATACATATATATGTGCCATTATATGTTGGTTTCTGGCATTTAACTTAACCCTTTCGCGAGCCGAGCACACGTCATGCATGAATTGTTTCTAGGTCACCACGATTTGGGAAGACATCAATAGAAGCATATTTGAATTGTGCGCAACGTCATGGTGACGTCGGGCAATGTAAATGAATTTTAACTTTGGCCGCGAAAAGATTTTCAAAATCAAAATTCACTATTCTTGTATACATGCTTGTTCTAAAACATAGACTGAAAATGGATCGTCCCACTGATTTGTGGAAGTAAATCAATTGGAAAATGAAGCATCATGCATTTCGTCTTCTTTGAGGCCATCAATCTTTGTAAAAATCCAAACAGTGAACGGCACCTTAAGAACAACCGAGATTGCCTTTTAAAAAGTCAACTTCAGGTCGTGCGACAACACCACATGACAATAAATTTAAGACCTATCTTTCGTATAACCAATACATAGGCTCACTAAGAATTAATTCTCATCAGCACATGAAAAATTGGTGCCTATGCTATGACATTTGTTCAAAAACGGTGCAGCACTTAAGAATATACGAGCGTAATAGGTGGACATTTTTTGGATACATTCCTGATTTTGCATGTGGAAAGTGTTTAAAATATCTGTAATTTAATTGATGACTATTGATCAATGAAATCGGATCGAAACGGTCATTAAAAAGCCTCATATTAACACAAATTCAGGATTAAACAGCATTTAAAGAATTCTTATATAAAATAAATTTTCAATTGGTTTTATAGCGCACCCACCGCAAAAGCACTTGCGTCCATGGGGGAAAAATATAACGTCGAATAAGTCGAGATATTGCGACCGAAATACAGGAGATGTTTGACATTCATGCATTGATAAGAGTAGACAAAACAACAAAATTTCACAATAAAATGCAGTGCCTAGCGCTTGTTAGAATCTTTGACAGATTTACCAGAAGCATTTTGGTGTGGTGCATTTACATGGCGTCAATAAACAACTATATCAGAGATGGAACTTTTTTTTTGGTATATCCAACCTTCGAAATTAGCCGAGCTATGCGTAAAGAAAATAAACAATTTTTGCCGCATTAATCGCTGCGTAATCTTATTCAGGATATTTGTAAGACGTAAACATTGGGATGATTCATAATTTGACTAATTTGAATTCCTTCTTAATTTCAATTCTTAGGAAGACGGAATGCCCACTCCAAAATTAAGAAGGAAATGTAAAATTGAATTTTGTAATTTCAGTGACATCTACAAAATATTATGAAACTCTTTTCATCCAGCTCAGATTTTACATAATTTTTCAATTTACATCTGCAAATTTAGAAAGTTAATTACAGCATTTCTCCAACCATCTTCGCATTCCCCAGTGAAAAAAATGAGTTGGTTGGAAGTGATATTTCCTATAACTTTGTAAATTTTTGGAACTCGTAGATATATCAAGCTTGGCCCTATTTTTAAAAATCCTATGTTGCATGGACTTATGTAGAAAATTATCATAGGTTTGAGCAGAAGAAATTAACAATACCATAGAAATGTACTATTATCCTACTTCTATGGGTTTTGAGTCTTCTACACTTTAAAAAAATTTGTGATTATTTGATTTCATAGAATTTTTAGTTCAGCAAACCAATGCATAATTATTAGCCACCTTTCAAATGATCAGCCCTAAATCGTCTGACGCTTACGCGCCGTCCACGATTTTATTGGGAAAGCAATAATATGATATTATATTATATTATATTAATATTATTGGAAGCAATTGTTATTGGAAGCAACACAATATTCACATGACCTCGCTAAACAACCATAGAAGCTAAACAACCCACAGCACCCTACATACACTCTAAACCAGCACCTCCTAAATCACACACTAAAGCAAGACACTATTCGTAACTAATAAAAAATCCTAAAGCAAAGCGTTTTAGGAGGCTAGCGCACTAGGGTTATTGTTCTCTTTAGTAAGTCAACAATTCTTTTTTTTTTCATTTCACGCCAAACCTCCTAAAATTCTATAGTGTTTGTAGGCTATAGGATGCAGAAGTATTCTTCGATTTTAGAGGAGGTGCTGGATTTACAGTGTAGCACAGATAACTCGATAGGGTAGACCTACGTCGTCTTCCAACATAAACCTTGTATCTGTATTCCCGAGAGTTTACGAGGCGATCGTCTCTGTTCTTCTTCATGGGATTTTCGTGGCATGCACATGTTCCTGTCCCTGTCCACTAACTCCAAAACATGGTGGCTTCTTCTCAAGACACTGACCATCGTCCCTCAGTTCACGCTATCCACCCAGACTTGGTCCATGCCATTCCTCAAAAAAAACCATGTCCATCGCCATCTTGCGGTTATCCTGAATAGGTTTCCAACTGTGCATATCGGAGAACTCGGAAAGTTGTGCCCATCTCTCCTTCCATCTATTTATTTTTTATTTTTTTTTTTTTTTTATTATTTTTTTTTTTTTTTTTTTTTTTATTTTTTTTTTTCGCTTTCTTTTTTTTTTTTTTTTTTTTTTTATTATTTTTTTTTTTATTTATTTTTTTTTGTAATTTGTTTTATTTTTTTTTTTTTTTTTTTTATATATTTTATTCTTTTTTATTTTTTTCTTTGTTTTTTTTTTTTTTTTTTTTGTTTTTTTTTTTTTCTTAGTTCTTCCCTCTCTCATCGTTGTTTTTTTTTTTTTTTTTTTTTTTATGTTTGTGATTTTTTCTTTTTTTTTTTTTATTTTTTTTTTTTTTTTATTTTGTTTTATTTTTTTTTTTTTTTTTATTTTTTTTTTATTTTGCTTTTTTTATCATTCTTTTTTTTTATTTTTTTTTTTTTTTTTTTTTTTTTTATTTTATTTTTGATTTTTTTTTTGTTTTTTTTTTTTTTAGTTTTTTTTTCTTTTTTTTTATTTTTTTTTTTCTTTTTTATCCTCTTCTACCCCCTTTTTTCCCTCTTTTCCTTTTTCTCTTCTTCCCCTCTTTTTTATTTTTTTTTTTTTTTTTTTTTTTTTTTTTTTCTAAGCTTCTCTTTTTTTTCGTTTATTTCTCTCTCTACTCTCTTTTCACCATCTCTTTTTTTTTTTATTTTTTTTTTTTTTTTTTTTTTTTTTTATTTTTTTTTTTTTTTTTTTTTTTTTTTTTTTTTTTTTATTTTTTTTTTTTTTTCTCTATTTTTTTCTTCCCTTCCTACTTTTTTTTTATTCGTTTCTTCCTCTCATCTGTGCTATTTCTTTTTTTTCTTTTTTTCTTTTATCTCCCTATTTTTTTTACTGTTACTCTTTTCTCTTCTCCCGTTATTTTCTTCTTTTTCCTTTGTTCTCTTATTTTCCTTTTCTATTGTCTCTCCCTCTTTGTCCTTCTTCTTTTTTTTTTTTTTTGTTTTTGTTTTTTTTTTTTTTTTTTTTTTTTTTTTTTTTTGTTTTTTTTTTTTTTTTTTTTTTTTTTTTTATTTTTATTTTTCTTTCTCTTCACCTCTTTCATTCCTTATCACCCTTTTCCGTTATTCTCTTCCTTTTTTTATTCCTCCTTTCTTCTAGTTTTTCTCTTTTATTTTTTCCCCCCACTTTCTTTATTTTCCCTACCCTTTTTTTTTTTTTTTCTCCTTTCTTCTCGACCAATATCAATATCCGTGAGGAACACAGATTGATGACCTATCTATTCAAATCAAAGAAGTTTGTCAAGCCTGGTTTGGCGATTACTCGTTGAGTCTTGGTTGGATGACCCGACGGATGACAGTGGACTTCATAATCCTAATTAAGAAGTCTTGCGGAGAGACAGAGGATCAAATGGTGGAGGCATTCTGGTGTATTTCCAACCAGTTATATTCCAGCTTGCAATTATGCAATGGGTTTCCCTGCTACTTCCCAAGATTGCAAAACAGAAGCGTTCTGTTTTATCATCGCATCCCATAACATTTTGTGATTGTGATCTACCATCCTTATGGGAAGTTCGTCGTTCCATTCGTAACCATTGACTCCATTCTGAAAGCTGGTTAATTCATGGTAGTCAATCTCATCTATCGAGAATATCATTATGGCGGGAGATGATTTAACGGACTTTCTGAAAGTGTAGGCACTATCAACTCACATCCCCAACACGAAAGCATGTTTGATCTAGCCTACTCGGGGTGGCTCACAACTTGGAATTTTGTCCTGTGCGATGTGCTAATTCCTACTTGAGGACTCTGTCCTTATACCATCCGATCAGTCGCTCAATCATTCGGTTATTTACGTGTCCCCACTAAAAAAGTCCTTGTGCCTGGCACCAACATCAACCAAAGCAACTTTCGTGTAAAAACGCCCTCGCTTGTGCTGAGTGGATCTGAATTAACGAATAAATGATAGATTGGCCTCCACTTCACTCTGAGAGATATGTTAACTCTTGTGACAGAATACGTGTATTGAGGAATTGCAATTTACTTGACAGACACTTTCCCAGAACGCTCTGTTAGGAATGAGTGATGACAAGCCCTGGTCAAAAACCTTCTTTGAAACATTTAATTCAATCAGAGAGAACCGTACTTTGCAAGCAAAATAAGACCCAAAAGTATTTTGCGCCTTCGTGAATCTGTTATCCAGCATGTGATTAATTGAAGAGTGATTATCGTTACAGTTTTCTCAAAGACACAATCTGGCTGCAGATACTTTCATGTATTAACTCGCTCATAGTGTCGCGACAATTGTCATTGCTAACCAACTCCATTGATCTTCTGCATTGTGCTATGCATTCTCATCTGTCTATGAAAACCCTGAAGTAACGCGATAGTTTCGAGTGATTGCCCTCTTGTCCCTTTAGTCATAAACCGCAAGGGAATTCATGGAAGTGATTTACCAGCCTTCGAAAAATTCTCCTGGACCTGATGGCCTACCTACAAGGCTCTACCAAGACTTCTGTGATCCACTGTCCCCCATCATTCATCATATCTGTACATTAGTGTCAACAGTGGCATTTTTCCCCAGCTACTCTCAGCACAATTATACTGATTACCTGCACTAATCTCTATTTTGCCTGCTTCTGGCCAAAATACTTGACTGAAAATCTAACTGAAGAACTGAGGTTTCATTTCCATACTTGCCAAAGCTTTCAAGTGATCAATTATTGCATTCATACCTCAGACAATGGACAGGGCACTGTTTGTGGCACTAACACTATATAGGTCAAATCGTATCTTGTCATCATTTGGATTCACCTGGTAGCTATCCCGACTTCTTAATGGTGGACGTCCACGAAAGCGTTCCGACGACAAAATACCACATATAACGTCATCAAAAACATCGCTGTAATTCACTTGCCGCTCCTATTGAACTCATTAAATGGATATCAATCATACCTTGATTCTAGAGTGTCAATGTGTGAAAACAAATGGACAATTTTTTCCCCCCTTTTCTCACCTTGGTAACCACAGCTGATTAGTGGACAGTGCCCCAGGGAGGTGTCTTATCACCTCTTCTGTTCGCCATAGCTGTTAACGATTAACATGCTCAACAACCAAATAGCACTCTCCTAAAATTCGCGCGGATGACTTTTTTATATCCATGCCCTACGGCATGCCAGCGAAGATCATCTAGTTCTGAACTTGACCATCTGACTTATTGGTCTGAATCTCATAGGATTCAAACTTAACAACAATAAGACGAAAGTTGATGAACATACATTACGAAAGTTTTGGCTCCATTGGAAGATACAGCATCTAATTGTGAAATTGAAGCAGTAAAGACGGCAAAAATCTTGGGCATTACATCTTATGATGATCAGCTAACGTGGCACCATCACATTGAGAATGTCTTGAGCCGGTGCCAGGAAAAGACTGTACATCTCTACTCCTCTTAAACGGATTAACGCTCCTCAGCGGATTTTGTGGCTGGTATACTGTACACTCATACGATCGGTACCAGTTACAGCTTTCCTTCCTGCATGGTGTAGCGTTAACAAAACTTGTTTCCGGCAGTTAACCCAATTTGAAGAACGTGTTTTTCCCGAATTTTTCGGATTAATAAGGGGAAAATCAAATTTGCTGATTTTTTTGTGACTTGATGGCAAGACGCCTATCAAGTAAAGCGATGTGCCCTCAGCGATCCCTTGCATGTGATATTTAACAAATCATCATCTACGTCTTCCACGTCGCAAAAGATTCCTTCATTGGAAAGTGATGGCCAAAACCAAGCGGTTTCAGTCGTCTTTCATTAGATTTGCTTAACTTTCTTTCATGTTTTATCTTCTGTAATGTTGTACATGCCACTTCCGAATCTTGTTTTGAAGTGTAATAAAGCCATATTATTATTATTATTATTATTATTATTATTATTATTACTATTATTATTATTAGAAATAGATTGTTTGTCTGAAGTTGACTAGAATGGAAATTGACTCAAGGTCGTGGTACAATGATGCAGTCGCTGACAAGTGTATCTAGGTGAGGGTGCGCACGGTCTTTGTGCACTATTGGTATTCATGAAGCTAAACTTCCATTCTAGAGGTCTTATTGTTTTCAATTTCTAAGTAAACAACCTCTGTGCTTCTTCTCTCTCAATAATAAACAAAGATTTCTGGCTTTGAACGTTTATGCATAATTTTCGATAAATTGCATTTGCCGATCAACTGACTTGGCTTCCCGACAATCCTTTTCTGAAGTAAATGACATGTTAAGGTAGACATTCTGTTCGTCCGATTCTTGTCTATGCTGTCGAGTCTTTCGGGCCTCACGAATATAACGAGAAATTAATTTCTTAGGGCAGCCATTGGACAAATGGCGTGCGAAAATCAGATTAACAACCATTTTTCGATCAATCATGTCTCGTCCAATTTTCAAGGCTCTTCGGAAGTCATTACGTAATGTATTAATGAGGACTTTCTTAGGATGATATAATGACCAGGGAATGACATAGTTGGAATGAGAAGCTTTTGAATATAATGTGTGTGATAAATAATTGTTTCGTCGTGAAATCAACAAATCGAAGAAAGGTAATTCACCATTCTCCGATTATTCCATCGTAAATAAAATGTGCGGATGAATTTCATTGGAAATCCTCAAATCCTCTGTGGAGATATTCTGGTACACAATAAAAAATATCATCAATGTACCGTTTCCAAACGATAATTTCTCCGGTAAAGCTCCCATAATTTGCCTTTCAATACACCACATAAAAGTAATGACGCAACTAGGCGACACACTATTTCCCATCAATAAGCCATCTCTTTTGGCTAAATTGCTTATCTTGGATTTGAATAATGTCAGAATCGTCCCGAATCTAGTCGAATGTATAAAGCTAGAAACGAGCAATATTAACTCTTTAATGCCTGATATAAATATCCACTCTACTGAAGTTTATTGAAAGCGCATGAATAAGTCAAAGGCGAAAACGTCGCACACTGTCTAATATTAATAAATACAAATTCGGTTGTAGACTATATCTTTTGAATTCGTTCAAATCTCATGAGTATTCCTGTTCAAACAAACCAATACGCACCTGTTCTATTTGTAGTTCACATTACTGTTTACAGTTGTTACAATTTCAAGTCTTCTATATTATTTGTGATGGTCAAGCTGACGATAAATTAAATTAATTTACCTTAGCTATGTGGCGGAAGAGTAGTTTACATAAACTGTTTAAGAAATCCTGGCAGCAATAAAACCCATGTCAATGACTACCTCATGGGATGATGGGACACATGCGACCCATATCTAAAAACTACCTTAATGGGATGTGTCCCATAAACAAATGTGGTCCTAGATCACACAATATGGTTTATTTTGACAATCTGACTGTATTTCATGTTTATTTACGCCGTAGAGACAATCGAATTAGATTTGAAGAAAAAAATCAGATTTTGAAAATCTTGTCCCTTTAAGGGTTAAAAGACTTACAAGAATGGGTAGCTAGCTATCTACCTATAAAAGGAGATCCAAGTTAAATGCGATAGACAAGCGTGTTATACACAGTATTCAGAGCAAGTGACAATGTGCTACTATGTCTTTAAAAATTCACTTTACTGTCTAGCGTATTCAATTAACAAATAGAGATGATACACAGGCTGCGCTCCTGAAATCACTTTTTCAATAATAAGTTATTTGGAATGACTCTTAATAACTTGCGTAATTGGTATTTTCATTAAGGAAGTTAAAGTGCACGACACGCAAACTTTGTCACCCGGGGCAAGATAAAAAATTCATCCGGACCCAAGCTGATATTTTGGAGTCAATGAGAGCCCGAAAATATTTCAGCTCTTCTAATACTGCTCATACAACAATTTTGTGTGAAAACTTTTGACGAAATTCAATCACTTTCAACGTGGGTACAGTATTTTACGAATAAAAGTCTTTGAGTCTAATGATCATCCATCATGTCATAGACAACGAATAGAGCATTGAAGATTTAAATGTCATGTAACTACTACTTAGAATTTTTAAGTTTCAGTGGCGCACTTAAGCACAGTCATTTTTGTGTCTTTTCATAGTCACTTGAATTCATTGGGCGTCTGCACGCAGTTCCTATTTGCAAACGTATTTGAAGCTACTTAGAGCTGTAGAAGTAGAAATCATTGGAGACTTATTGGAATGGATTCTTTTGAAGGAAAATCTTTCATTCAAGCATACATTTCATACAAGTATAAGCCTGTACGAGTTGCATTCCGTCAGTTGAATAAATCAATCTGATGTATTTGCTTTTGTACTCATGATCAGTAACTTCTCAGTTCATTCAACTAGTTGTACATCCAATATTCGCTAACACTAGTACCCTCATCAGAAAGTTCACACCCTATATATATATATATGTTGCACCGTAAATTTCATGTAATTTGGAGCAATACATTAGAAGCTAAAGAGGTGGCGGAATCGCCCTCCAGAACCCGGTATGGATTATTAATCATTGCATGTAACTAAAACCGGAGAACGTGCAGATAACTACAAACAATCAGATTCCATTAGCCTTTCTATTATACGACTATTGTATCGCGGATTTATGGTCGCACTGGTAATTCAAAACTAATGATGGTGCATCCACAGCATGCATACAACAGAACAGGAAGCTGCGCAATAGAAGTCGGCAACTGATCAGAGAAACCAATGTCTGTGATCTGATATGATTAATTATCATTATCAGAACTATGTTATTCAGATGAAGAATAAGACATTCTAAGTTCTGAAATACCGCACTGATCTCGACAAATTGGCTGAAAATATTTGCTGATATGTCATCTCATCATCGTATTAATGACATTTTTGACTCTAAATCATCATTTTCATATCCATAAGTTCTCTTAATCTTTAATCATTCATGTCAATATCCTTAAGTGCGTTCATTGGTTCATGTCTGTTAACATCGTTTCTCCATCCTGTAAGCCTCTTAAGGTCGGACAAGAGGCATACTAGGCAATTGATTGATTTCTTAATCATTTGGCACTGGTGTACTTAAATTGAAGTTGCAGTGCAGTATGCAACTAGAGGATTACACTCTAAAACAATTATTAAAAAGTGCGACTACAAAATAGAGCCCTGCATATGATATATTCACAGCAATATACGAGTACATATGATGTATCTAGCCAATGTGTTCTACATTCTTCAGGTTTTTGAATCGCTTGTGGAGCTACAAGTCCTCCTGTCGATTTCTTTTGCTTGATTGGATTTGAACTGTAGACCTCTTGATTATAAGTTTTGTGTTACAAACTATTTTACCACAAAACCATTTAGAAGCAGCAAGACTATAATATGCTGTTTTGGAAACAGAATATCTCACTGATTTTGACTGTTGCTTTCGTGAAAAATGGAATCAGCAAGAAATTTTTCTGAGGTGCCGACGTAAAGTGAGACAGTTTAATCCCCTCATCCGCGAAGAGGATTTTGTCTCAATTATGCGACAGTCGCAATTGCATCTCTCCCATACAGTTGTTTTCCATTTAGAACCAACTTCTGAATCTGATAGTGATCATTTATTAATCAATCTTTATGGAACTTTTCCTGTTTAAATTGACGGTTCAGTTTAAAAATAGGTCAAGTTATATCGAGAAGTACTGAGTGCAACCTGAATTTCATATGTAATTCATGAAAATGCCGCATGAATGAGCTGATTAATGACTAATACTTATGATAAACGTAGATATCAAGTAATTTGATATGTGTAGCGTGATGTAATGTATTACTTTCGTGCAGAATTTTCTTCTATATCTATGCCCGTCCTACTGCGTGTCCACGAACAATGTACAACTGTGATGCGGGAAGCGTGTTTACAAATTTCAGGGATATCATGCTAATATCAGCAGCTACACATCATACTGAAATTAATAGGCCTACTAGCCTGTGCATTTATGATATCAGTAATGAAGCGATACAAGTTCTTCAGTGATTCTGTTAAGTTAAAGTTGTGTCACTAATCAGACAACGTCACGTACGTCTGGATGTTCTGTCTACATAAGTCTATTTATTATGCTATTATAACTGTTTTATAGCGAGGAAGCAAATAAAGCTTATGCATTGTATATAATTTGTAATCAATATGAAAACTTCATACATAAATATAGATAAATAAATCTCCATATTGAAACAAAACTGTAGTCACACTTCAGGTAAATATAACATCGTGGGCTCGAATTGATGACGAAGATCACTTAGTAATACAGATTTGTGGCAAGTCATAAAGCACGTTATAGTAAAATCATGCAGTTTGAATAGAACATATCGTTTTCACAAATTATTCAAAGGGGGAGAATACATGGAAAAGTATTGTTTTTACTTTTGAGTACGGATCGTTGGCAGGAGAAATTGTATCGAATGAGACGGTCCCGAATCAGCTGTGGAGCAAGTGACCGTTTTTCATTTTAATTCTGTGCAGGAGCTTCAAGCCTGAGTGGTTCTCCTTTAGGTTTTCTGTCCGACAAAGACATGGACAACAGTATTCTAAGCAAAGATCTAATGGTCGCGTCATATTCCATGCAGCTCAATTGGGCTTACAAAACGTTTGAAAATTTCGTTGGTTCGTGGAATTTTTATTAGCTTCCTTGTGATTTCATCAATATCAGTGATGATAAATTCAAGCGTGAATTTAGGGGTACTCGAAGAACTTCAATAGCGTCAAGTTGCTTCTGCGGCAATGGTAGAAGAGTGGCACTAAGAAGCGACGAATGTTCATTACTTATTGTCAGACAATTGTTATTATCCCTATAAAATGCACATGCACATTATGTGGACCTGAAAAGAAATTTGTATTTTGAAGCTTTCATTTATGGGGATGCGAATGATAAACACAAGGTCAGCTTACATTCCAATCAATAATTTGTAATCTCTTTTTTTGCTTTCCACCGATTGATATTTTTTCGATCGGACAGATTCTTGTGGCCTCTGTAAAAAGATGCGCGACCGATGTCTGTGAGTTCCAAAGTGATCTATAAGTACACCTATGACTGGACAGATCGTTACATTGGTTGAACTCGTAAGCACTTGGCGACGCGAATCAAAGAACATATGTCACTTTGGGCAACAGTTGGTCGAGCTAGGAAGAGTTTGACGTCTGACTTGTCATTTATAGTTGATTATTCTTTGGCTCAATGTGATGCAGTAGATCATAGAAATACGTTGTTGTCTTCTCACTTACACTGTCAAAAAGCCCATTTGTCCATTCTGGGATCTGGACGCTTTACTCTTCAAGAGACAAAACCGAGTTTATGTTCGCAGAGGGAAATCGTATTGCAGCCATCACTGCCTTGGCGAATGTTATAGGTGTACATGCATTCACCTTTCATCAGTCTTTCAACTTTGTTTATCATTCACATTAGTATCTGGGTCCATCTTAAGAAGAAAGATGGAAGATCTCTGTGTAATTTTCATCTTTTTCTGTGATTTTTCTTAAATATTTCTTTCAAAGCAACTCGTGACTCTCTTTCTTTAAAAAGTTCCGATTATTGTCTCCAATGCTTCATGTAGGCTACTGTACATTAACAATATGCTTAGGTTGAATGATTTCGATTAATTTTCGTGCGCTTCACCCTTAAAGCTTAAGACAAGAAAAGATCAGAATAGTTTCCAGCCACTAGATCGAGGCATCAGCGGAAAAGTGCTAGGAGGCTGCATAATAGCTCCAATCAAAAGCAAATTTTAATTATCTCGGTGATTTTTTGAGCATCAATTTGACTTCTCCACATCAAATTGAATCTACTCACATGCAGATATCAACAGCATGTGCGAATTTGTTGATGAATGTCATGTGTTGAAATATTAGCATCTGACTCACAAAGTGCGTGCTACAGTGAAGATTAAAGCAATCTGTTCAACTGAAACGTGAATATTTGCTAGTTGCCCGAATTCAAAAGCTATATACACTGCAGTTTGTACTTACCTTATAAGTAGACGCTTGTAAATCTCAAATACAAAGTCGCCGCCCTCTTTGAGCTGCGCAAACCAATCCCTCGTATCATTTGTACCCACTTTTTATCATTTGATGAAGTAGATTTAGCAACTCTTGTGATCTAAAAAATAGCAATTTGTTACAGAATATTCTCTACGTTCTCACAAAATCTTGTAAAAACATCAATCAGAAATAATTTCGACTTAATCCGTCAAAATTAGTTGTATAATCATGCTCAAGTGTGATCAAAACTCAAGATAATGGCCATTAACGGAGGTGTTAGAAGAGTGTCATGACAAAGCCTTTATTTATATTTCCGATATTTATTTTTTGACTTTATAGAACAGTCAAATTTCCTCGTGATTCTTTTCTCTCAATTAGGTCTGTGCGCTAGCTGCACCTGCTTGTACCGGTTCACCGAAAATGTTAAGAAGTTTCACTGAAGCACTTGTTAAAGTGTCGTCGAAATTAAGGTTGTCTCGCATTGTAACTTTATTTATGCAGTATATTTATATTGTGCTGCACCCAAGTGGCTCACAGCGCAGAGAATTGTTGCCAACAAACAACAGAAATTGAAAGTCACGTGCATGCATTTGACAAAGTTTTTATTAGGCGTTTATAAGAATTGAGTGACTGAGCACCACGAATTGTCTGATGAAGACCATTCCACAGCACTGGAGCTAACCAGATGAACGAAGAGAGAGAGAGAGAGTGAGTGAGAGAGAGAGAGAGAGAGAGAGAGAGAGAGAGAGAGAGAGAGAGAGAGAGAGAGAGAGAGAGAGAGAGAGAGAGAGAGAGAGAGAGAGAGAGAGAGAGGTGACATATGGGTGTCCGAAAATTAGCGCAGCTTTTGATTTTGAACGAGACCTTACGTTCAAAAATGATGTTTACTCCGAGAAGTGGAAAAAATTATATCATGAGATTTTAATATTTAAAGAAATTATTCAAAAATTCGTTCATATTTGGGCAATAATATCGCCATTGATATCCATAGGCCTACAATATGCATGAGCTTGTAATAAAAGAATCAAAATCACATCGAATGAGCCCCATGCGTGCCACGAATTACACTGCTTCTGTGGTTGGTTAGTCATTAAAATTAATAGTGCACCAGATAAATGCTTTGACAATGGTTCTAAGCATTCATCACAAAGATAAATTCTAGCTGTTATCAAAAACTTCATGGAATGTTACTTGCAAGTTATCATTGAGTCAAGAATCAAGTAAAACTTATCAACTCGCTTGGAAAGTGTTCAACTACTTTATGCAAATGAAATAGCCAAACTTTATGTGCATGCAAGATAAAGAGATCCATTCGGAGCGTCACTGTATCATCACACGTCTAATTTGAAAATTTAAAAAGACCTGCAGTCTTCTCGATGCCCGTGGAAAAGGCAGAAAGTTTGAAGTGGAAAATCGTGTACTTTGAAGAGGTTGCAAATGATGTCCCTCAATCTTCGAGCTCATTGAATTGCAACAGTTACTTTTCTGCCTGAAATTCCGAGATCAATTTTCATAGATTAATGAAAGACAAAATAAGACTTCATCTTGATCCCATTTCTTTGCATCATATCAGGCAATCACTGCAAAAGTTGAAGATAACCGAGTAGGAGTCGGTCAGTGGTCAATAG
The DNA here is from genome assembly GCA_907163375.1 of Prostheceraeus crozeri. Taxonomy (NCBI): domain Eukaryota; kingdom Metazoa; phylum Platyhelminthes; order Polycladida; family Euryleptidae; genus Prostheceraeus; species Prostheceraeus crozeri. The sequence continues at coordinate 428,965 of CAJQUW010004374.1, read as the reverse complement.
GCAATGCACATTTAGAAGTCAGGACTATTTGGAGTGATGAAGTAATGTTTTCAATAGTGGCTCAGTAAATTGCATCACATGTGCAACTGAAAGGCCTAACATGACTTTGACTCGTTCTCTCCATTCATCACGTGTTGTGATATGGGCAGTCTTTTCTCAGTGATACAAATTTGAGTTGCTCTTTTCCCGGAACACTATCAACGGCAATAATAACAATTAATTGCTAAAGAATGACTTCATTCCACATTGTCAATCGAAAGAATGCTTGCTACGCCACAGCAACTTTCCAATAAGATAGAGCACCACCTCATTTTCCTCGTCATGCTGCCGCAACTTTAAGAGAGCCCAAAATTTCTTCACGGACGTTTTTGGACACGGCTCCGAAACAGCTTGCTGGCATGATCCCCTGATCTGATGCTATGAGACTGCCGGCTTTTGATGGTATTGAAGGACAGGTTATATCACAACAGCACAAAGTTTGATGAAACCAATAATGAAGAAATCACATAGGTGTTGATAACATCTCAGAAGAGTGAATGCTTTAATACAAGAAAATGGATGACATTTTGAACATTCGTTGCAAATATTAAAACTTCATGATATTCCCATGTTATTTATCGGAAGTCGCTCTAAAATGGAAATCAAAAGCTGCGCCAATTTTGGGACACCCTGTACATGTGAACGACACATTTTAGACATATGCACAGGTGAATTGAAATACAAAGCCTGATAGCTCATGCAGCCTAGGTTGATTCTCAAGCGATGAGAGATTGATAGCCACTAAAGTGCCTTCAAAACAAGAGTTATGTGGTCACGTCGACGAGTCCGTAAAGCAAGGCCAGCATAAGAGTCTTGAACCCTCTGTAATTTGCGAAAAATCTGATTGGAAGACCATAAAGAAGACTATCTCCATAGTCAAGTCGAGAAAAATGAAAGAGTTTACTAGATTACATGCAACTTTTACGGAAGAGAATTCTGCTATGTATAAATTGTCTTGCGATAGTCAATTAAAACTTCAAAATCTCGAAAGTTGGACATCTATCTTTTACAACAAATGCTCATGTTTTCAAGAATTCAATACAAATTTCATAGAGTGATGTGAAAATTCTAGTAATTCTAAGAATTTGAAACAGTCTTGCATAAGTCTTCTTTAATTTTATTTTGACAATTCTTGCAAGTGACTCTCTTTATACTTAACCCTTGCGTCTCTATGATAGTTCTAATGGAGTTCTAGAAAGCCAGATTATAACAGAAATTGTGAAGATGTGCAACAAAAAATGGTAAAAAAATACAGCGACTGAGCAGTTAAGTAAGTGTCAGACGAAACGTTAGGTCTTTGATTGATTATTTAAAAACATATACATACAGCAAAGGAAGAGATCATTTTTAAATATTTTTTTCAAGCATTTCATTAAATCTAGAAAGATTCGAAGCAATGTCACCGTCATCTACAAATTGTTATACCAGAAGGTCAATATTTCGCATTACTCGGCTTCCAGCAGTCTCTCTGTGCGACAATGCCACCGGAAATCTTTTTTCGGACTGATAACTGGCCGGTGGAATGTCAAGATAGACTCCATCTTAGAAAGATGAGCAATGCCAGTTGAATTGAGTCGCGGGAATTGAGATTTCGTTGCCTTAAATTAATATGTCATGAGCCTGAATTATCTCATTCTTGTCACTTTTTTACATTTTTTCTCAATATCAGGAAATGCATCGGTTATTTTATGATATACGTAGTAGTGATTTTCAGAAGGTTCATGATATACAAATTTAAAGTTTGAATTGAATAATGCTCTCCTAGTTGGTATTATGCTATATGCTTAAAATATTCTTCTCTCTAATTGAAACTGCACACGAAAATATCAATTTGATCGAAGTATCACCGAATTCTTATTTTTCTGGCATTCACTAACTTGAAATCAAGCTGATAAAAAGTAGATAGACATATTTTAAACATGTAAACGCAAAGCACTTCATCTTCTTCGTAAGTGACGTCGCTTTCTGACGTCCCCAAAATGAAAACTGATATTAACTTGCAAAATTTCAAAAGCGCAGAAATTGATCCTATGGGACGTCGTTCTGACAAAAATGTAGAGGTCTACTTACGAACTTCGATCTGAAAAATACAAATTGCAAAGTTTGCAGAAATACAAAGACACCGATTTCTGCATAATTTCTGGCGAGTTAGCTGTCGCTGGTTACCAGCGGTGAAGTTATGCTCCTGGTTGTCTAGACAACGCCTATTTTATTGTCTTTCACTGTCTCTTTATCAACCATGAAACTTTCGCTGCAAAGCGACAATGATATCGATATTCAACTTTTACTCATCAAAAATATATTTATGAGTTTCACGTAACAAGAAGTTGCAAGATAGAAACGTAAATTTGAAGGCGGTCGATTAATGCGAAATAAAAGTGTCTAAAAAAGACAAAGTACAAACCCGCTTCATATGAGGGTAGAAAGTTCTTTTAAAATGCGAATTCAAATGCATCCTCAACTCATCATCTATACTTTTACTACCTTTACAAGTAGATAATAATCAATAATCTTGAGAACATCATCTTGTCATCTGTTTTCCAAGGATTCTAAGTTGAAACATCGCAACCCAAACTTTGCGAATCACTCAATTACGTAGAAAATTTTAGATGTGGAAAGTCCATTCTGTCTGAAATAAACAATTAAAGTTCAATTTTATCTTTTCATTTATCTTGTGTGCATGATTTATTTCTGTTGCATTCTGTTTGCTATTCACATTGATATCAATAATTTCACCGCTGGAAATAATAATAATAATAAATCGCTTTATTGCATTTCATGTACATTCGGAAATGGCTTATACATAGTGCACAGAAAAGATAGAATGTAAAGGAAAGTAACCAACAAGTCACACTCATGATAGGATGGCAAAACGGATGAATGACCGACGATACTGTTCCGTCTTCGCTCTCAGCCTTCGGCGTCGCATGCCTAGTCGCTCGGAATGCCTGGTTGCCTCAGTGTCATGGATGAAATTCGGGTGTCAAAGCTTTCGCAGCCAGTCTATGTCCCTGTGATTTACAGAATTCGTAGATATCTCGGTGGAGCTGTTCGAAGGAGAATATTCTACGGATGCGTCTCTCGAAATTCAGCAGTAAAGCAAAGCGTCCTTTCGATATATTGCACCATGCTGGGTAAGAGATGATCGATCGCAGCATGGAACAATACTTCTTGGGAGCATTGGCATGTCTCAGTGCATAAAGCATGTAAATTCGTTTTCGTGACTTGCTCAGGGCTACGTCAGTGTGTTGCGCCCATGATAGGTCAATATCTTTGTGAAGGCCAAGGACTTTGGCAGATTCAACCGTTTCAATGGCGACATTGGAGCAAGGGTCCATGAGAGGAGACAACTGCAGTGCCCTTTTCGTTTTGAAGTCCATCAGTTTCGTCTTTTCGCTGTTGAAGATGAACCCATGGTCCGATGACCACGAGAGGACGTGTTGCAGTTCTTCGGAGAGATGGTCGTCACTCGTATTACGAATGGAATGTAGAAGGAACATGTCGTCAGCGAATTTCACTAAAGTGCTATTCTGATGAACATGTTTCAGGCTGTTGGTCGAAAGGGCGAAAAGAATAGGGGATAGAACGCCTCCTTGGCGGACCCCACTTGGCGCCTCAAACCATTCTGACAGCGTTCAGTTCACTTTCACCGCCTGTTTCGATCTTGAAGATATGAATGGGTCCAAGGGATAAGTTCCTTTGGAGCACGGAGGGACGAAAGGGCATTGAGGATCGTGACATGTGGAAGCTTATCAAATGCATTTGAGTAGTCCACCATGAGGAACCTCACAGCGCCTGGAGACTCCAAGTGAGAGAGAATGTGATTGAGAATGAAAGTCAAAGCACAGGTTGATCCTTGTCCAGATCTTGGGACGAATGCAAATTGGTTGGGGTCTATCTGAGGGATGCGAGACGAGAACCATTTCCTCAGCACTATCTTCTCCAGCACCTTTGATGCGACCGGCAATAGAGTTATCGGCCGGAAGTCAGACGAAGACGGATTTGAACATTTTGGGATTGGAAAGATGTGTGCTTGCTTGAAGGATTCAGGGAAGACACCAAGAGATACGCTTAAAGCACGAATATGGTGTAGAGCTGGAGCCAGAAGGTCACGATGGTTTCTCCAAAAGTGCCTATGTAGTAGGTACATTGATGGCCTGATAGTGATATGTAGAATATTAAGAGCCGAAAATCGTCAAGCAAAATTTCAATATACATGTACATGTATTTCCAAAAGATTTTTGCATCCAAGTGGCAGCCAAAGTTTGAAATGAATTAACCAGCTGACCGTAGGAAAGTATCAATTTTTTTCATCAATTACTTATATTGCTGCAAATAATTAAACAAAGCAACCAATTTTCATACTTAACTTATTTTAAAATAATGCAGTACGAAGGCCTTTCTGTTGGATCATCCTACCGTCATAAGGGAAATAAGCAAGTAACTGAGAAATTCATGCACATAAATTTCTACTCATAAAACGGGAGCTACTGACACTTTCTTCCTAAATTCGCGCATAAAGGGCCTACTAGCATGTATTCGTAGATCTTGAACCGCTGAATACAAAAATCAAATTTCATGGCATTCTGATAAATAGTTTCTTTTATTACCAAGTGTTTCACAATCCATGGATATTTCTTGAATTTTATCATTGGATTCCAATGGGAATCCTTCAACCTTACCTATAACCGAAAGCGACTGGCTGTGACACTTAAGAATTTGATTTTTGTATTCAGAGATTCAAGATCTACAAATCCATGCTATTAAGCCATTTGTGCGCGAATTTAGGAAGAAATCGTCAGTAGCTCCGGACTATTAAGATATTCAAACTAATCATGCTATTCTAAGGAAAATCTAAATCTATGACAAGCAGAAACTATGATAATAACTCAAAAGACATTGATATATACAGGTGAAATTAAAAAAGTAAAAAAAGTTGTTTTGTTTTATTAATAGCTGCAAAAATCAATAGTGGGCTTCCTACTGGAAAAGATTTTTGCTTAAATTTGGTGCTTTATCAGATTCTGTATGCAAGTCATCAATCAAGATCTCGCCAAATAATTAAGTTAGAAGGATTTCAACATGAAAGTTGCATTTCACATTATTAGCGTAGATTTATTGATAGCATGATCCAATCACAAGCGCTAAGTTCTCTGGAAGCCGTTAAGGATACCTGTATGTTTCGTCGCACAAGGACTCATCAGTGCCGAGCTTACTTATGTCATGTGGAATGTTTAAACAGATTGATGGATTTTAAAACAAAAAGACAAGTGTTGGTTACAAAAAGACAAGACGATCGATTTATTTCATTATTGGAAAAACCAGTAAATACATCAATTGAGAACTTGTCAAGCTAAAAGAACTATTGGCAATTGCGTCTCAACCCACAGAAAATGAATACATGCTAAAAACAATACACTAGGAACTGATTTGCAATTACAATCACGTCTAAAAGTGCGGAATTCAATGTCAAATGATAAAAATAATAAAGTGAAGACTCGTGTTCGTTCATCAAGGCTGAACTATTGATTTCTTTGATTACCAGACTTTCAGCAGTGCGCGTGTACTTAGTGCGAAAACTGCTTAGAAATTGTCATCTATGAACGTGTTTGGTAATCTCAGTATCTTTAGGTCTACCTTCCTAGTGTTCACGAATTCTGATCATAAAGTGTCACATTGACAACATTTGAATTTGTTCAGTTCTAGTTTTATTGTTTTAGCATTTGACATTGAATTCCGCACTTTTAGACGTAATTGTAATTGCGAATCAGTTTCTAGTGTATTGTTTTTAGCATGTATTCAATTTCTGTGGTTTTAGACTCAATTGTCAATAGTTCTTTTAGCTTGTCAAGTTTTCGATTGATGTATTTAATGGTTTTATCTTTATTGTAACTTTGTCCTGATGACATGTCCAAATCGACCAACAATTGTCGTTTCTGTTTTAAATGATCTCACTGGGTTCGCAGTCTCACAGATTGATGAAATACATAACAGGCTGGTCTACTCTCCTTTACCATGGCTCAGAAAATATATTTCCCCTTTTTCACTTAAAAATGTTTTTTCTTGTTATAGGCCTAACGTCTGATGTATTATCTTTTATCGCTGCTTTGCATCGATTTTGACATCTTGACTGTTTTAATTATCACATTCATGACGTCTCAAAATGGTCAACAGTAGAGCATGGATTTTAAAAATTCGATAAAGCATGAATGTCGGTTGCTATTTGTTTGTGATAAAAGCAATCATTCATCCCTTCATCTACGGCTTTGTTGCTTGTTTGCTGTGGCAGTTTGCAAAAAGTGATCATTGTGCAATGAACTCGATGAATGATGCATAGAGAGGATAATCACATTTCTTTATGAATCAAAAGGCTACGCAATGTTAGTATCAGCATCGATGACATTTGACTTTATTCATTATCAAAATTGTTATGAGAATTCAATTTGGGATTTTCATTTAACATTTATAGTTGTCATGGGAATTCAGAGTTTTAAATGAAAATAAATAGACTATGGGATGTTGATAGCATACGACAAACATTTTGTTTAATCTCTTCAATTGGAATTCAACCAGTTTTAGGTGTTTGTATCTAAACAGAATTGTCTCGCGCGAGACGGTAAATACATATTCGAAAAAGCTCTTTATTGAGTGTCGCAATAGTTTGTAAAATGCTCGCCTATATTATTGTTTTGGGTAACAATTTACTTTTGCTCATGAATTATTTGGTTAAACCTGGTGAATATATTTAGATTTCAGACCATGATGTACTCAACATAGTTTATGAGCAAATATCAATAACTGCATGCGAGGAGAATAAAACAAATAAGCCATTTGTACAAAAGTGAGTATGTTGCTGAGACAACACCATAGAGTAAGTGTATTAGGTAGAGTAGCAACTACAGACTAGGGATTACAAAATCCCGGAAAATCTCAATCCCGAGATGCCGGGATCATTTCCTGGATTGAGTAGAATAGTAAATATCCCATTACAAAGCATAGATAGGCCTACATGTTGATAGCATGTGATTTGGGTGGGGATTGAAATAGAGGATTCCTTCGGTTTGTGCAAATCCCGAAATCCCAGGATTAATTTATCAATTCAGTTGTTATTTTGGTAGCATTTTTATAGATGGTTTGCTACTTCGGTAGGGGAAACCAAATCGATTTTCAAAAACTTCAATATCTTTCTTTGAATTATTATTAAGAATTGTAGCCCACCTATTACATTTGTGTCAGCATATTTGTATGTGTGATGATATACTTGCGCCCTTTGTGTTTTCTCATCATACGTGTATGTACAGGGTAGAGATTCCACAATCCCGGAAAATCTCGGTCACGGGATTCCGGGTGTATTATGCCATAATTTCGTGAAGATACTGAAACAGGAACGCGGGTTGCATCAGATGTTTAGAATCGGCCTTGAAGGACGAGCTAAATAAATGCAAAACCGACTTCGTATAAGATGGGTTTAGCAACATGATCGATAAGATACCAGGAGAGGCTGTCACTTCCGTATAGTTTTATTTGTGAAAATAATAATTCCAATAAAATGATAAGATGAATGACGATCAGGAATTGAACCTGAATCTATTTAAACATGAAGCGCTGAATGTGATCAATCAAGAGATTGAGTAACAATTGGAATAAAATTGAAAACTTTGGTCTCACCTTAGATCAATTAAGAAATTGCCTTACTTTTATAGCTTTTAACTATGAAATAAGTTTCGAAACTCCCACTTCGCTCCTTCATTTGCGATCATCGCAATTCATTTTATTGAGACGCAAGCGTTGGAGCACCTCGATAAAAGTGGTATCATTCCGAATATCTTTTTACGTTTACTATCGAAGTTCCAGATTATCAGTGGTACTCGAAACCTACCCACTCCGACATCACTCTGAAAAAAGATAGTTGGGTGCCTCGTCACATTAAGGATAATTTCGTGAAGAGTACTGAACAGCGGGTTGCATCCAGATGTTAAATAATAATAACGTAAAATTTACTGTAGACTATGTGAGCGATAGCTGTAACAATCGTAACATGTCCATTAACGATTTCAGGTATTGTATGATGAATACTCGCGTCTAAGCAATCGATCCGTACCTATTTAAGTCCACACACAGTGTTCTGTCACCTTCCGTCTTAGTTTTATTTGGCGTACGCCACAATCAACTATGTTCGTTCCGTACTCGAAAATAGAGATACGTGCAACTCTGCTAGAATGTTAGTAAATCTAACATTGAAAAAGTGAAGGCGGAAGGTGACATCCAATATCTTCGAACATGTCTGACTCATAGTGTGATCCCAACATTCGTCTACAACTGGTTTGCATCCATACCAGGAGAGGTTCAGAACGAAGCAGTCAAACGCAAGATGGTGTCTTTGGAGAAGGAGCTTTTACGAAGCTGTATTAAGAACACGGAGTGGAAAGTGGATGGTTTGAACAAGAGTATTGGATATGAGTACCTGAAGCTTACCCGACAGTGCGAAGCGAAGTTCCTGGAGTCCCTAATCGACCGAGTGGAGGAGATGCTGACGATGGAGGAGAAGGTGACCTTCCAAAGAAGTGGCACTCGAAGAAGTGGATGGTGTTAACTGGCTCTACCTTTCCTTTGTCACGTGTGTCTTACCGTTTCAAGCACCAGCCTAGTTTTCATTTTGAGTATAGGGACGAGTATTGGTTTCGTAGGCGGGGGTTTTTGTCGGCTGACCAGCTCCAGTGTCGTACGAAAGACACCGACGGTACCCGTATCACAGTCGATTGTGATGATTCCTTACCACAACCTGCTATCGAGTGTTTGGAGAACGGTCCCAAGTTTCGGGTTCCACCCCAGCTGAACGACCGCTTTGTAGATAAGGCCAACACGGATGCGGGGTTGCGGGATGCGGGGATGCGGGGTTGGCAGAGTGAAGACTCAGGGTTTGAGCCTGCCTACAAAATCCCGACTTTTCTTGATCCCGGAATTCGGGATTACAAGCTCTGACCAGGGATCAAAATTCACAAAATATAAGAACACCAGCTGTATCTATATACAATTAAAATGGCGAGATAATCAAAATCACAACCATTTCCTCAATGCATTGCACGAGCACATTGAGATTCCAAAATCCCTAGCTCGGGATTGTGCGATTGAAGAATAATTTAATATCTTTTTACCGTAAGCTAAGCTGAATAACAGCTATGGTCAAATGAGAATAATTCTTCCTGAACAGATTAATCCCGGTATTGAGTTAACCAATGGCTAATATGTAAACGAAAACTGTGTTTATGAGAAATTTGCATCATAAAGATCCCAATCCGGAGGATTAGCTCTATTAATTATCCCTGTAGTGTGTATAGGCCTGCTTCGCAAATACTTATCTTCAAAATGGTCATGCTTTCAAGTATTGTTAGCTTTGGCAAATGGCAAGCTCAAATTAAAGCTTCGACTTTTATTCAAAAAGCCTCATCATGGATTATTGAAAACGTAGCATTGACGATTATACTGAAGTATGAAGAGCCTAATTCTATCGTGTGTGGAGATTTCTGGTGGTTTTATCGCCAATTTGTCCTACTTTAGACGGAACACAGCTATGTTGTAAATTTCTCTATCCCGAGATTGACAGTCCCGGGATTTCGGGATTAAATCCCAAATGTGTACACAGTTTCGATTTTATTAAATGAACTCGAGTTGAGATCATGCCAAATATGAGATATGCAGATTTTTGCAGTTTTTAAGAAATTAACACGAATTTGACTGATCATGATAGCAGTAGAGAGGGAATAAAGTATTTGCCTCCTTGTCATGACAATCTTGCAGCGGTAATGTTTATTAGCAACTCGATGGGTTACTATTATTACCTTAATGATCAGCCTTATTAAAAAAGTGCTTTCTTACGCCTGATCATATCACAAACTGCACGCTGCTGAAGGAGAAAGATATCATGATCGAAGACGATGATCATACTTAACTTCAAAATTGTAAATGGGTCTACATTTCTATTTAGATTCAAGAAATGAAGCATGAATTTAGTGAATCATAACATTATGCCGATGAAAATTTAGTTAAAAAATTAAAATTGACCCAAAGCACATAAGATCTCTACTGTTCCATGGAGACTTGCATACAACTGCAAATTACTCATCAGATAATGTAATTGTTTGCAATTACAACACAAGTCTGCATGTATCTAGACCTACAACATAACTACAGAAGATCCTGACATTTACGGGTCATCCTTGCCCAAGTGGCTGCAGTTTCTCATCAAATGTTTATGTATAATCTAATTTTCATAAATAAATGGGAAACTGAATCATTATGAGTGGAAAGACAATTATTTTTTAGCTTCACATTTAATTATAACTATAGTTGAGAGTCCATTTACTTGATGGAGGCACAAGTCAATATCAAGACAGTCACTGTCAATTGTCTGTTTCATAGTTCGGGTCTGGTCACAGGTCGAAGTCCTATTATTTGATAGAACTCCCATTCCGGTCAAGGTTATAGGACTCCGGGACTCAGAATCCGACTCAGAATCTCTGAAGATTACCGCAATGAATTTAATTTTCATACGATGATAAAAATCATCCCAGCATCCATTAATAATAGAATATAATGCTTACTAATTTGAATTATTGATTGAAGTAGTACTGATGAGGACTGATGGCGTTCTCCAATCCGCAAGTGTACATACAAATGCAATGCTGTTGTAACCATTGGATTAATCAGTTCTTAAAAGAACTCAATGGAGATTTCTCGTGGCAACAAATTAAAATTGATCAGCTTTGGCCGCATTACTGGTAAAAGTGGAAATCTTAAGACTTGCAACAATACTCATTCTTACTGTTAACATACTACTACCATAGATTCCAAACACTGCCGCATGCACGTTCAAAGCAGACTTCTAATATAGTGTACCAACTACAGATGCTGGAAGTGGAAATAGAATAGGACAATGGTCACCATAGGTTAAGGAAATTAAAAAAAAAAATTAAAAATGGTGTTATGAGACAACAGGGAAACGATGGATGGAAATTGGAAAATTGGAGGTAAATCATAGAACTACAATGATACTACTACATGTACGCCGATTACAAGTGACCTAATGCTACACTATATCTGTGTGATAGATACAATAACTATATAAGTGATCTATAGTTATATAGAACTATATAAGTGAGAAATATGTGCTAATCTAATTACGGTCAGTTTTAAGCTTAGATTGATGTTTAGAAAGTGAAAGAGATAGTAGAATTGCGCAATTACAAATCATGCAAAAGTTGTTTAATTACTTTACGAAGATAAATTATATATGCATTTAGCATCTGAATAAACAGCGCAGACTGTCTGCGGCATATGTATTTAAAACGCTGAATGTAATGAACCGATGCGAAAAGCAGGTAATTGTGTATTCACTAGACTTCGATTGCGTAATAAAATAATATTACTTAATCCTTTGACATCTTGTCACGAGAGAACTTCACATTCACAAATACCATTTATTTGGAGATGACTTGACGTTTTTCACAAAGTATTATTACTATGAGGGCTTTTCATATAATTTTGTCTCCGAAAATTTTCCATTTTTTCAGAGAAAATTGCAGCCGTACTTTTTAAAGATTCGAAATCACATAGGCCTAAGTGCACAGAATGCAAAGAATCATGAATTGTCTACATAGAGGGAAAATTCGCAACTATGTAACTAATGAATCGATGGCTACTGAACAATTCTATCTCTATTGTCTGTTGCTCGTTGATAGCTCAGTTGATAAAACGTTGGCCTAGAATGACTGAGGTCGGTGGTTCAAATCCAAAAAGACTCGTAGTTATTTTCCGTTTGCTGAAGAATCTTCAATCAATAACACATTTTGTGAGCGTCATGTCTTGATGCTGGAAATTTGTTGATTCTCAATGGATCTCGTTACAAAAGAATTTTTATATTATGCATAGCTTGTGATTTACATCGTTTTGCGGCTATATTTCACATCTTTGAAAGAGTTCTATTTGCAAACACAGCAGCTTCTAAAATAGGACCATATCCACGGCCGCAAGGTGTCAGCTAATCTGGTGGCGAGGCCAGTTAATAAGAGTTTCACACTTTTTTCGTTAAGGGTATCTCATAATGATATTATCATGTCACCTTTGTCAACAACAACTTTGTGTAAAACTTCCAGCTTGCACACATTTGCAGTTCCAATAAAGCTATGACAAACCAAATAATACTACGACACAGAAATTGCATTTTAGTTATTATAACTTCATCACAAAGATTTCTTTTAAAGCACGTAGGTCTATGCGGTGCACCTAATATAGCATTAGTATTGGAGATTATTTGGATGCATCATAATAGATGTCATGATTATGCCATACAACTAATCATGTTATTTCGAGTGACAGCACCCAATTTATTGGATTTATTCAGGGAAATTTCAACTTCTGCAAAGCTCTCATCGATCCAGCACCGCTAACCATGTGCTTTTCGACATGGATCGAAAAGCGCTCCAGCATCAGTTGAAATTGCAGTAAAAATCTCATTTGTTGCATATCTACTTCACTTGCCGGACTTCATTGATATTGATAAGAATTACGTATTTAGGCCCAGATCTATTCCCGACTTTTGATTTCAATATGATTTGAAATGCGACGTCATTGATAGCGATCAAGCAAATGAATAAATAATGTCTTTGAAATTCAAATCTATATGCATTGACGTTCTTCCAAAACCTTCCACAGCTTCACACACCGGTCTCGAACTTGAAACGATTACGATTTTTTACTGTGCAACGTGCAAAATAACTATTTGTTATAATTCAATGTCATAGCACTGTTATGTCATGTTTAGATGAGACAACTGATTCAACTATACAGCAGGCACAAGAATGTTATCAAAAAACTCACTAAATCTAAATTTAATCAAACAGTTTCTATAAAGATAAAGAACGCATTTCAAATCAAATTAATTATTAAAATTTCGACCGCTTTCGATTGGAGGACAGTGAGATGGGCTACTGGCCACAATCGTAGTCAGGAAGTTGAAAAAGGCTATTTCACTGCCCTCCAATCGAAAACGGAGAGGGTTTACTGATCATTCTGATTTGAAACTTATATTGAAGTATCGTCGATCGATCCGTCTCTTCGGCTGTTAATTATTTTAAGAAATTTGATTCAAACAGTCATTGAACATTAACATCAACACACTTATTGAAATCAGATGGAGAATTTATGCTGGAAATCAAAGTTTCTTTCCGTAAAGCATGCAATTATATTTCAAGCTAGAGGAAGAGAACATGTATATTTAACCCTCGGAGGCAAAACAGGAATCGCTTTCACAAAAATATTGAATATTAAATGAATAATTCATTAATGTGTCTATAAAACGACATGGCAAAGTCTTTCAATGTTATGCTTTTACATGTATTTATACCATTGATGCTCCAAACATTGAGTTATAAATCAAAACTAGGGGAAAATGCAAAATATTTACCTTCAAGATTATAGAAATGTAAAATAGATATCTTACATTGTTATTATCAGAATTGCAAATGAGATACAAAGAAGATTGCTGGTCAAAAGAAATGTCTAAAATGCAAGTAAAGAGAAGCAATGCTGCTGATTTATGATGAAACGAAAAGTTTCACAAGCGATAAGATATGTAGAAGCTGATGATTCAGAAAATGGAATTCATTATATGAATGATGAAATTAAGTCATGCTCACTCGAGAAGCATTCACGAAGTAAAAATACTTAGATGTCAGACATTCGGCTCGGGTTTTATCCTCTTAAATCATTCGAAATAAGCACTCTATCTATCTGGCGAACTTTGATGTCATTTTCTAATGCAAGGAAAGTTTTACTAGGCATTAATAAAGAAATTGACATTAATGCCCACTAACAGTGGAGTTATTATTCGAGCTGTAATACTTGGTGGGCTTAAATGTCATTTTCTAATGCAAGCAAATCCAATGAGTTTTACTGAGCATTAATGTAGAAATTAACATCAATTGTGATGCCTACTGACAATGGAATTTTCATTAGGATTGTAATAATAATACTAACCATCTGAAATTGACTTAAATTGCGAAATCCCAAACAAAGTATTAAGCCATCAACGTGCCAAGTTGAAGGGATGCAATGAGCTTATTTTTCATGAAATGACTGTAAAATATTAGAGGTCCTGTAGACGACAATGATGCATCAGGATAGTAATCCTCTTCATGGTTCAAACATGGTCGATAGGGTCAGTTCATGAGGAACGACCATTCCCGTGTATGGAATAACATGACAGGCTAGTTTCCATCTTGTAAGTCATGGCGGTGATCTATCTTCTAGCATATTATTTTGCAAAGATCTATCATGTCAAATGATTGATATTCTGCTTTCTAAACTGCTCACATTGAACGTGATGTCTTGTATATAGAACCTCCTAATGCACCTCATGCATCCTCATATTTGGTGCGTTTAAACAACCGTCAGAACGAGTTTCTACAGGGAATGATGGCGTAAGCTGTACTTTTGCAGAATGATGCACTATGCGTTCTTAATGCTACATGATCATCATACGGCCAAAATTTCGTATGCCGTACATTAATGAAATAAGAGAACTAGTGCATATTTGATAGATGTTATTGCACGACGTTCATGTTGCGCATTACTATGTCTACATTTATCAAATGATTTATCGCGATATGGCTGTTAAAATCTCTTATCACGCTATGGTTGCATATCATGTATCCGTTGTATGCAGACGCTTATTACAGGACATAGAAATAGAACAAAAACATTTTGATAAACAGCGATTAGATGGCATTCACTTTGAGATTTCTGTAATCGGCTAGCCAGCACCTTGTTATTTATGGGGATAGAAATCATTGAGATTGATAGCAATACAGCCTCTAGAATATAAGTAAGGTTTCATGCAATGCACAACGGTGGCGCGAAAATCGCACGCATTTTCACTTAGATACACTTGTCAACGGTTACACCATTGCCTAAGAATCAGCCACATGTGCAATTATAAGTTTTTTTATAAGTAATTCATGCCCCAACTTATTTCCCCGGCGTTTACAGTAGGTTGATCAGCAGTTATGTAAAAGCACATGATTCCTTCGCGTTTTCAATACCGTGGAAAAGTACTCATCAATTGTTTCTAATGTCCATCGCTATAAATTCAAGTGAAGTGTGAAGAGTATAGCGTGGTGTCATAATGCACAGTGGACTGTTGCAGTAAGTTATTTAATGCACGCTTACGCGTCTCGATCGCTTGGCGGTCTCAACGCTGTCGTGCACTAACCATTACTTACAGCTTCTAGCAAGTGTTGCATTGTAGCTAAATGTGGCTTAAGTTTAAGTAAAACAGCGGTTGCTGATATATAGATGCTTGCTAAATTTGAATCTGCTTATCTTCACAGACAAGGAACACGTGAAATCATGACATGAGGAAATTCCCTGCAAAAATATGGCTCAAGACTCAGGATGCTCTTCATTCAATCAGAGAAAACACAGAAAATTTCAATTTTTCGAAAGTTTGAGTTCGCTTCCTATTTCATTTACATGTGTTTCCTTTGATCCTGTCTGAGACGAAGAGGAATCGTGTAGATGTCGGCAGACGCGCAGATTGGTAGTAGCCACAGGGTGCGCATCATTATGATATAGTCTCATTTTCAGTCTCGCAGTCTCCGAAAAATCGTGCCAGCGGCCGTACTAAACGACTCGTTTTTAACTCGATACTCTGGCATGCATGTTTTCAGCTTCTAACGAACATCTCTAAACACACTTTGATGATGAAGTCATAACTGATGATCGCCTAATAATAGAATGCAACCTCTGGAGCCGTAAACTGCATTAACTTCGATATGACACACAAAGTTGTGGTTTCTAAAGATGAAGGAATTTGAAAACGCATCATTTTCATTGAGTAGGACCAAGAAAGGAATCGAACATTAAGTGAATTACAGGATCATGTGCAACTCAGGATCAGACATTGCACTTCCTATGCACGATCAGTTTAGGAATGCAGTTCACCGCAATATGCCTAGTATGAATTTCAATTGCTTCATGAATGATACTCGATCGAAAATTTTTGTTTTTTTCCAAGAATGCCTTCGAAATCCCTAGTAACAAAGCAGTTAATTGCCTAGAGGCAACTGCTTCGACTCATTGCTTGTAAGATGCAAGATATACAAATAGGATTGCTTGTAGGGTTGTTGAGCAGCATTACGTGAATGAAAAAACAATTTTTCACAAGTAGCAAATAAACCTATTCATCATTCTATAAATTCTTTGATTGTGGTCGGCATCTACTGTAGTAAGATAAGATCTACATAATCAATAAAAACTTATGCTTATTTGATTATCAAATTCATACTTAGAGATGAAGACGGAGATTATCAAACATGTGTGAGTGGAATACGCGATTATTGAATTGCATCCTCAACCGAAAAAATATGCAAATCAAGTCTTGTCGCAAGAATGCGTTTGAGCAGGGAACGAGACCGAAAATGAGATTTTCGCATAATGATGTAGGCTAAAACCTGGGGCTACTGTGAATCTGCGCGTCTGAAAACATCAAAAAAGACACATGACAATCCAATGGAAAGTAGACCGAGGCTTCCGGTAAAAATGACATTTTCTGCTTTTCTAAATTTTTAATTAAGAAGCATGATAAGTTAAGATCCAAGGCCGACCGCACAGAAACAGTGTCAGATAGTGAGTTGGTAGTGACAAGGCAATTTCAATGAGTGAATCTTACTGTTAGAGATTTGTTGGCCTAACAGTGTTTATGTGCCACACAATTTTTGACATGGAATATATTCAATTCACAATGGACTCATGTGATCATGTACCTCTACCTTTGTCTATGAAGCTAGCCACATTCAGAATTGGTGAGCCTACTAATGTCGGCCAACACATGATAGAAAAAGACTTAAGGAAATGTATGGATCTTGACTTAATAAAAAATCTCTAAATCAGAGAAGAGAGAGAGAGAGAAAGTGTTTTTATTTCGGAATGGAAATCAGTATAAATACACGTTGAAGTAACATAAGATACCTACGGATTTTTTTATGTGATAGATATATATACTATGATGGCTATTCTATTGAATTTGTTTCCTATTGGATTTGCATGCGACTTTCTTTGATCCTGTCTAACAAGAAAAGGAACTGTATAGAGCTCGGCCGACGTGCAAACTCGTACGGTAGTAGCCATATGGTGTACTTCATTCTGTGAAAGTCTAGTTTTCGGCCTCTTTCCCTGCAGGAACTCGTGATTATCGGCCAGATTGATGAGGTTGATGTCAGGAATCATCAGAAAGACGAATCTAAGAAGCTAGCATTATCTCAACTCTATATTTGATATGTAGACACTTACAGCAAATTTAAGATATACTCGTACACTTGCAATATTTGGTGAATTTTCCTCGGATACCGCATCTAATAGATGACACCAGTAGCGGAGATTTCACTTGACGTGTTACTAATTTCTTTCAAATCTAATTTAGTCGACGAAAGTGCCATCAGTCCTCATATAAAACTTCTTCTTAGATGAGTCTACATGTTCGTCATTGTGCATGTCTGCTTGTTGGGTAAACTGGTATTCAAGAAGTTTGTCATCTAGAACGTCATATAATAGTTTATTGATCACTAACCGATTACCCCTTTCTTTTAAAATAGACGAGCGACAAGAGGAAGTTCTTTCCAATAAATATTTACTGTCTGGATTTTTTGCCGAGCTCGGATGCAAATAGCAATATTCTGATTGCTAAATTGAGAAAACTAAAGAAAATATCCACTATACAATTATTTTTGCGATTGCTATTCATTCTGAAAATAACGTGTTGTTTTTTTATCGTGTAGGTGCTAACTTTACGCCCACTCTGATATTTGTACATTTCTTTATGAAAACATTCTTATCTTGAAAAAATGTGCTGTAAAGTGAGATCACTTTGTTAAGAAATAGGATGCGTCATATATGCGTGTGAGAAACAAAGCACGGATAGGTGCTAATCTTTTGTTGATTCATTCTCAGACTATCGGAGTGCAAAGGCATTATTTATTAACAACTGTTCAAATTTCAACTTTACCAGCAACAATAGTGCGATTGAACTAACAATCGAGCATGCGACATTTAAAATAAGCCAAATGGCGAGTTTATTGAGTGCATGTAAGTAAGAATTCTTTATTTTTGACGGACGGAAATCTACGAAAAATGTGCCATTTTTTCAAAACCTTTCTAATTTATACCTATGTGGCTAATTAAGTGGTCATCTACTAATCAATCCTTCAATCCGCATGTTTCCGTCGTCTACTCATTGTAGCATCATGACATGAGAGGAAAGGAGAGAGAGAGAGACGAGGAGGCCCGCCTTGTCGCTCGCGCTGTTTTTGTTCAAAGCGAATCAGTGCAGGTAGATCTTTCGATGTTTGATCTTCGTCAGCACCTATGGGAGAGAGATAGAGAGAGTAGCTCTCCTTGAATATCTGGGTTCAGCAAACTGGTTGAACGAGACTTTGACATACATTCATTGGATAATACAGTGGTGATGCAGTTTCAAGGGACATGATAGAAATATTATTTACAAAACATGCACTATGAAAAGTGCAAGTGTAGGGTGGAGATGTTGGAAAATGGAGAAAGATATGTGTGTTTTCAATTGTCTCCTGAAAGATATCATTGTTTTGACATGAAACTGTTAGTTAGAGAAGGTTGAGAACTGAAGTCTGGATAAAAGTTAGAATTTTGTCTTTGAAACAAACTGAAAATTATTGTATATATTATTTTTTATTGTATAAAATTATTTCTTTGAGTGGAAAGTTATGCGCGTAAATCATTAATTTTTATAGCACTTTTGTTCGGCCCTAACAGTATATTCGGTCAAAATATTTTTTGGAAAAGAACTGTAGCAATAATAACACCGATCGAAAATGAAGATGGTTGGTTCACAGCGCTCTCAACGTTCTCCGGGCTCAAAAAAACAATTTAATAGATCAACTGCGTCATATAATCCCATCAAGTATTCTCTGTTTCTACTTTTCTAATGCGGTCTCCCAATTCACTGAGTTTGAGAGAAAACACTTAGCCCAGGAAATGACTGTGGTGACTTTATCCTTTACCGAAATGACCCCTCCTTCACTCATTTCTTATCATCACTGTCCTTCTCCCTCCATAACAAATTCCTTCCTCATCGAAATCTACTATCCCAGCCTTTTTTTGACTAAGCCGAAGCCTCTAGCGGTGCGTGGAATCAATTAGTGAAAGGGCTTTCTCACAAGATTATTGCTGATGCACCAACCTCGCTTCAATGCTTGAATACAATGGAATGACTTTGAGTGAAGTGGGAAGTTGATGAGAGACCAGATTGAGATGTTGAAGCAAATTGCAAATATTATGTCCATTGGTCTAAGATGAAGTTATTCCCGTTCTCCGTCAATATAGTTTTGCCCTCTCCTCCCAAGAGACTGAATAGTTCAGTGTGGATCTATGCCAAGCACTTCGTGAATTATTGCGGAAATATGAGGGAAACACTTAAAATATAAAACAGTTTACTAACGTTGACGATGGAATATGTTGTTGACTCTTAGATGTATCGAATGATGATCAAGTCTGTGAGGACTCTTATCCTTGCAAACAATGGACCGCATATTTTCCATTCGATGATGTGAAGGAGAAAAACTCGGATGTTTTTGTTGACTCTTGACTCTATTGCTCCCATCATGATTCACTTAATTCGTCGTTGGCAATCCTCTAAGTCAGACTGATTTCCAATCCTTCGCTTGTTAGGGTCAAATTAAAAAATGTAACTTATGATTACCACCAATGTTGATTAGCAAAAACTCAAATGGAAAAAGTTGCATGGCAGGCTAAGTTAAAATGTCTCAACATCAAAAGAACTTAGATAGAATGATTAAATATTGAGTTGCATCCTCAGCTGAGTCCATCAACCGAACCACGTATTTAAACTTGCAACCATACCCGGGGTAAATTTCACAGATGCAATTAGCATATTGCGTTAACTCCGTTATTGCAATATTGCGTTATTGCGTGATTATACAGGTTATGATGACGGATTTCGTAAGATTGCTTGATTTCTTAGAAATTCATTTTTTTCAATTTCTGCTCTTTAACCTGGCTGTATAGGCCCAGCACCACATCATTTCGCCATCTACAAAGAACATGCTTATTCATATACAGTAACGATGTTATGCAACGTTCCATCAGTGATTTCGAAAATTAAAAGACGATTGAAATTTCGCTGCGCGAGGATTCGGAATCTGTGACAACCGTGAAAGGAAGAGACTTTACTTTGATTGAACTGCCTTAGAGTAAAGTTAAACATTGAATTTTTATTCCAATTAGATATTGTGAGATCCATACTGAAGTAGAAGTTGCAATATTCCGATCAGTGAACTGAGTTCGTGGGCATTGCTTTTCTCTTAACAGTTTGCAACTTTGTGTGATTGATTTTAGTTTTTCTCTTCTCCTGTTTCTTTCTCTCCATTCTTTCATGCTTTCGACATTTCATAATTGACGTTTTCGGGTATCATTCTCTACAGAATGTGTATTGTTTATTGGATTCGAGAGCTTCCGATTCTCAAAAATCGAGCAATTTTAGAACTTCAGCACCTGATCTTCCCTTATCATTGATCAATCGCTTCTTCAAATGAACTGAGCATAGCAACTCGTCTTGTTCATCGGCAGCTCATATTCAAATTCGTTTAGGCTTCATATTTTTCGGTTACTTTTTCCAAGACCTGCATTCTCATCTGAAAGCTCATCATTCTATCTCATCTGCATTGACTTCATTTTATCGGCTTCTGAAAGACATACATTTGTCTGCTACATTTATTTCATAACGCTTTTTTATTTTAAATAAAATCACTTTTACCTCAGACTTTGAACACCAGTTCCAGCTTTCGTTTAGAATTTGCTTTTTCATATTTCGACTTTTTCATTACATTTCTCCCTGTGCCTCATGGATGTACAATGTATATCACTTACCAATTTGTCAGTTTAGATCAATTATCCATTTTTTTAGTTTTATTGTGATATCATTTTGCGAGAATTTGCACCTCATCAGGACTTCAGGCGAGGGGATGTTCCTACCCTAAAGACAAGGCGTGGGGAAAAATGTACATGCTCTGTCCTTTGAAGTAAAAGATCGGCGAACAGTCGAATGTTCACGTTGTTGTGGAATGGATTGATATATTCAAATACATAATCAGGACACATCATATAGAAATAGAAAGCAATACATTATATTAATGATCAAGCGGTATTGACCCACATGGATACCTTTCTGAGAAGCTGAAATGATCATTACCAAATAGATCATTACCAAAACTTTCTAGTCTAACTATTTAAGCCGAATACAAAAGTTGAATTTCTTAGATTTTTCTTACTTTTGTAAGTGTTGAAAACCGAGATTTACACATATGATCAAACGGCAAACTCGATGTGTATCCACATGAAATGATGATGGCATGAACTGTACTTATCTAAAGTTTTTATAAGGCGAAATACAACAGAAGTAAGCAGTTCTCTAAAATAGAAAGTGCTAGCATCAAATTTCAGAAAATTGGGAAACTGAGATGAGAATATCAAAACATTTCACGACACCGTAGCAGCTGCTGTCAGTAATGAAAAGAAATATATATGATTTCAAATTTTTATTTTCAAGATTGTCAATAAATAAGTTGTGCGATACTTTTACTACATGCAAACAATGTACCTATTCCTCTGTTAGAAAAGCAATCAAAGGCAGCTAGACATGTCACTTTCAATTCAAGCTGTTTGTAATCTTCTCCAGACTCATTTCTGTGGTATCTTCGTGCTAACAAAGTCTGCAGCGGCTTAATTTGTCAAAGTTTCCATTCATGATCGTGATTGATCATACAAAACACCCAGTAATTCTTCAGGAAGGGAGAACTCACGGAAGAACTCATCTAACCGGTCAATCGTGATTCATCATCGGTTAAGTTTCTAGAAGGCAGAGATCGGCATTTTTACCACCATTCACAATTTGAAAATTAGTTAAACTATAATTTTGCATTGAAATCATATTTTGTGATTTTCTAGACGTTTCTAATTTATTTATCAAATAAATCATATCGCTGATCATTCTTGTGTGAAGTGAAGATCATACTTTCTAGTGGATATTCCGTTACACTTACAAGAAATAGTGTATTTGCATATATTCGCTACAATTCTAACCGTCTTCGATTAAATACTTTATTATGCCATACCTGAAATAGTGCACAACAGCTTCCCTCGCTTCTTCGACAAACCTAAAAACTCATGACGCATCTTCTTCCATGCATACTTGCTTTTACAAAACTAGGTCGCTTCGAGCAGCTATGACAAAAGTCATTATTAAATTAATATTGGCAACTACAGTACGATGCTTCCAAATGTAATTTTGGCAATGCTATCTGTAGAATGGGAAAGAGAGGAAACAGATTAATCCAATAGTTCTCACTCGATTGACGAATGGAATCTCTAATCACATCACGTTGCATTTTGATGAAATGATGCAGTATGATTTATATTACGTTTGATATACATGAACATGTAATCAATAGCCCAATACTGACATGCACAGGTTTTGTACTGAGAAGTAATCAGCTATCAGTATCATTTGAATATTGATACATTAATCATGCTACAATTGATGATTCATTTCAACAAGTACAGGTTTTGGAATTCAAGAAGGACTGCCTAGAAATCATCAGTGACAATCTGATTTCAATAGAGACATAATGCGTTGGTTATCGACAATCTGATTTCATGAGTGACAAAAGGCTTTCAACTCGGACATTGTGATGTTTCACAACATCGCGGAGACCAGTTTCAGTTTTTGGAAAGCCGCTGTCAAAAGGCAAATGGCAGAAGTTCGCTACCAACTGCAGCAGCAATCTGCGCAACAAAAGCAAGCGACACTTTTACAGATTGCCTCCCAAAATTTGAGCGAAATAACGGCCCTGCATTGCTCCAACTCATTTCAGAAAACAACCACCTATATTCCATCTATGCTGCAACTTCAAGATGTAACAACTCATCAGTAAAAGTGCATGTAAGCCTATAAGAAATAATATATAGACATGTGGATAGCAAGGTGTTCTTCTATTGCGCTGCATTTAAATTAGTCAGATTCATCAATTCTGAAATACATGAATTGTTGAGATATCAGCTGGGGATGCTGTATGCACTGCAAAGGCTGTATGCTGTATGCGCTTTCTTGTGGCTACCTTTCAAGCAAAAAAAATAGACTTCATTCAAAATAGATCGTATGTTTAATTCGGTATTGACAATGCTGAATTGAGTGATAGGATTCCTAATTGGCATTTGCTACAAATTTGCATTTGAATGTCAACTAACCAATTCAAATGTTCCTGTCATTACTGTTTTCGCAAGATCTTTGATGAATTACCAGATGTCACTCTTGATGTGACCCATTTCTCAATGAAAATATCTATGTCATCAATTGAATTTTCGATGTCTTCATTTGAAGTCCCTGTGTCACTAATGAAATCCGCTGTCACTATTGAAATCACTAGTTCACGTTAGTTGTTTTACATGTCACTGATGAAGTCCAAAACCTGTAGTTGCATTCAATAGATTTAATTATAATGCTTACTGTCATCAACTGAACATGCTAATTGTCAATAATGCAATGATCTCAGAGATGCAATATGTCCAAAATTTGACATAACAAGTATGTATATAAATAAGATGAGATCATGCTCCGTTTTTGATTTTCAGTGCACATAGCATATTTTGTTGAAAATTAAGTCAATTTATTCTCTCTTAATAAGGTTTTATCTTGAAGAATGCGAATGTAAATAATTGTAAATTGATGATGAATCAGCAGTTCAAAAGTAGCATAATCCCATATTAATTATGTTGATTTTGTACTGTCAACTTTATTTCAACTGCTGTGATGACTAAAGCTGAACAACAATGGAAATTAACTTATAGTCGTTCTGTCTCACCTTTTTCAAAGAAAGTACGAATATGTATTATCAACCCACTCAATGATCCATATCGTTGCCAACTCTCTTCACGAGATCCCATTAGGATCTCTTTTCTCATCAATCTTTGTATCTCATCGTTTGAGTAGCGATTAAACCGCATTCCTTTTCTTCTTTTGTTCCTAATTTTATAATCTGTTTACCGTGAATCGTATCTTGACTGCTTACTGAAATATTGCATATTGAATGAAAAGTATGCTACAACCGTTCATACTTTATCAAATCGGTTAGATGAAACGATAGGTAACTGATCATTCCATTCTCATGAATAAACCGTGGGATGAAAACTGTTTTAATAATGCAGAGCGCACCGAGCAGTATTATTTAGTCTTGTCTTTATGATAAAAAAGAAAGCACAAGTCAAGCAATAGCATCGATGTTCAAAAACTCAATCTAAGAGTTGTGGATGCCAAATCTACTCCAACCAGTTGTAATTGCGCAGAAAGTTGCTGCATGTGATTACTTTGACAATTGATAAATGCCAGTGCGTGTGACATTTGTTTGACGTCTAATGCTGTTTGAATACTCCGTTTTAAATGGATGTTTTTCTGCGTAAATGAATGGTCATAATACCGTCGAAGTTACAATGATATTCAAATATTAAGGACAAGAGGTTCCGTTATTAGTTAGGCTTCCCAACTATCCACAAGTCAGTTGTTAATGCCATAATCTGACAATTTGTTCGCAATTTCGATAGAGACATGCTGCGAGCGAGGATATGAATTGGCGCCAATTCAAAATGGAATGAATTTATAACAATGAGTGATGACAACTTTTCATCCATTAAAGTAATATTGATAGATATAAATAAATGCTTAAGTCTTCTGTCAGCCTTTTAGGGCATGGCGAGTCGATCATTATAGCAGCAGATGACTTGCTTCTAAATTTATTTTATACATATTGAGATGAGAAGAATTAACCGATTCCATTTTTACTCAGAGAAACCTTGCAGTCGTCCAACAATCCATGAAAATCGTCATGCTACTTGACCAGTATCTATGCGTTCGTGCAATCATGGAGACAGAGACATCGAAGTACAAGTCTGACAAGCGATTCGCTTGCTGCAGCGAGAGACGGTTTCCTGTCACTTTCATTTTCATATATGCTTGAGTTTATGATGCTCTTAGAGGGTTATTAGCAGTGATCAGAAGTTGAAATGTCAACAAATAGGTAAACAAAGATACAGATTTTCGGATTTTAGCAGAAAAACGGAGAAAATTGGATAAATAGTTCAAGAGAGAGGAAAACGTCTGCTGTTCAGGACATTTTGCAGGGGAGTGTACTCTGATAACACCGTTAGTTCGAGATTACATTTTTAGACGCAAATTTTAAGATGATGTAGACACCAAAAGGAGTTAATAAGACCTTTCATAACTGCGCACAGATCAGAAAATGAATAAGATGCTTCGGCCACGCAATGAGAGAGAAGAAGTAAACCTAAAGAATGTCCGCATTGAAGGACAACGAAGACGATGACGGACAAGGGAAACTATGCGGAACAGCATAAAAGAAGATTCAATGCGAGAACAGCTGCAGAACCAAACTCAGAATCGGGACTCATCGGAGTCACATCACATTGGCACCGGCGAAATTAATCAGATTTTTTCTAGATTCCGAGTCCTGCTTTTCTCGATTCAGCTTCTTTTGAACATACAGTGTGCTTGCCGACTGTTTCTGCATAATTCATTTAATGAGTTAAAAATTATTTTCTCTCGACAGTCTAGGAGAACCTGAATACTAACGAGGGGAACGCTTCATTGATGGTTCGACAGACTCTCTGCATTTTAGTCATTAGGGTCATCTCATTGCTTGACTCCGAGTCTGGATCAATATCCGAATCACGATTGCGTCTGTCAATAAGAGAGATTAGCTTGAGAGAGAGTGAGAGCTTCTTATTGAGTAATTGAACAGAACCATAATAAGTTCACATTTCATTGTAAAATCAAGAAGATTTCTTAGATCAAATATTGATGATCAATCGCAAAAGGTAATTGAGTAATCAATATACTTAAACGGAGTAAAAGCTTTTTGATGAATGTTTGTTCGACGGTAATAAGGAACCAAAAGTTCACTTGGAAGCACAAACGACAAAATGGTGGACTCTTGAAACTGGTGGTTGAACAATCAACAGAGGTAAAGAAGTTCACAGAAAACGTTCCCTTCTGCGGTTGTAGCATTCTCTCCTCTCTGCATTTGTCATCACTTGAAAGACCAAAAGAAGGGACTTGCGTACTCCTGCAAAGACATTATGAAACAGAGCGATTCTGCTTGGTTCACAATTTTTTAATTCTACGTAAAATATACAGTGGCTGAGAGCACTTTCCTAATTTTTCATGTGACTCTTCCAACGGATGTACGACCAAAAAAGCTCCCACAATACCCATTTGGCCGAGTGAACCAACCGATGGCATCGTTGCATTCTCTCATGTGTTCTATGTGATATATCAATCCCTCAGCATCATTGGCTTCAATGTCTTCATGAATTTTATGTCGTTAATGAGTATGTGATAATGCGCATATTTCATCGACACACTTTATCATCGAAGAGGTGTGATTCACAGATTGCAATGTTGAGACATACATACCAACAAGGTACGAGTATGCACTCAGGATGGGGCCAAGCAGTGTGCCACTTATGATGAGTCGCAGATTACTCTAATGTTCGCTCACACTTTCCCCATGGTGACGTTTCAGAAAGTTACTCTGCAATAAAAAGAACCAGGTGACGTTATATGTCGCCTTGCTTATTAAGTTATTATAGTATGATATGGTTTACTTTGTCACATGCCTTGGACAAATCAAAGTTGAGAGGCATTAACCCTAATGTTGAGCTTTCTGTATGCCTTGCTTCTGTCATGAGCTACAGCGAGTTCCACGGGTTGTTGCGCAATGCTTTCTCCTCCAAACTGATTCTCATAAAAAACAGTCAGCTGCAGACAATCCTTACATCAGCTCAAGACAATTGTCTTAGATTGCTCAAGACAATCCATTCCAGCAGTTTAGATGGAACAAATTGGTTGTATACCTTCAGTTATCTCACTGGGAGATTTTGAGTCATAAAATTGTCAGCCTTTTCTTTATCGCAGATATTCAAATGAAAAAAACGCAAGATACGATTTCTACAATAATTATGGCAGACTCCTTGCATGCATGAGGGTTGCCGCAGAATCAGTACCAGTTGACTTGACAGGCACATGAGACAAGTGCAAAAATCAGTCACGCTTTATAATAATTGGTTATTAGACATTTGCTAGTAGTTTTACTTTTTTGAAACAACAAATGCAAATACAATTTTCCTAAAGTTTCTCAATCATAAAAGTTATTGTGAAGCTAAAAATCCAAGACGATTAGTTAAATTATGCGCACATCCTCAACAATAATACAGCTCTTCTGATGACGGGGCGCGTTACGCCTTGAAAGAGCTTCAGCATTAAATCCATTTTGACTGACATCAAGGGTTTTTGGTCGCCTCTACATAAATATGACAAGTATGTTGTTGTCAAGAGTCAATTGCCAGTAATTTCTAACAGAAACTAAAACATAATTTTTTGAAGACAGTGGAATTGAAATTGCTATCAAAATTTAACTAAAATATTGAACCACTAAATGATAGAAGCATGAAAATCATAGGGGCTCCGGGAGCACCTCCCTGGGATTTCAAAACTCAAAGTCGCCCATCTGAGACAAAGAAGAAGTCGTCAATGTGAGGTCCATGGATAAGAGTAACTGTCTAACAGCTTAATCGCATGTGCCGTTTTTCCGCATACAGACTATGCAGAGTGTATTGCATGATAGCACAATACAATAACTGTGCCAGCCTTGAATATCTGAAGAGAATGACAACTATCAAGTCAGTGCAACCTTGATTCCCCGACCGCACTCGCCCGACCTGGGAATCAAACCGAAGTCCGCGGTGGAGACGAGCTCGCACCTTCTTCACGAGGCCACGCTGACGGTTCAAAAGGAATGCGAGTGAAGGCAGAAGTCATCTCCAAGTGATATCGACAGCTTATTTCCTTTTATTATTGACCTTCTGCCTTCACTCGCATTCCTTTTGAACCGTCAGCGTGGCCTAGTGAAGAAGGTGCGAGGTCGTCTCCACCGCGGACTTCGGTTCGATTCCTAGGTCGGTTGAGTGCGGTCGGGGAATCAAGGGTGTTGATGCTTATATTGACTTAATAGTTGTCATTCGCCTTAGATATTCAATGTTCTGCGACAGACCTTTGTTGTCAATCTGTGCTAGCCTGTAATACACAAGTTCATTACTCAAAAACTCTGGGAATAGGCCTAGGTTGTTATTAAACTGAATTATAAAAATGGAACATGATAATGATAAACATGATAACTAAGTATAATAACGCTTCAAATATTAGCCTAAAATCTTAAATTTCTTTGATGAAGTCACATGGTGTGGAGTTTTTTCATATTTAGCTGCTGAAAATAGCATTATCAGTTTTCTTGTCTTTCAATAATATTAAATCTGTAATATTAAATTCAATGATTTTATCAATAATTCAATAATATTAAATATTATCTGTTCTTACTTCGCTTTCTTTTATTTTTTAGCAAAAGCGTTGAATCAGTCCCCGTAAGTGAATAGAAACATTTAATATTGAGTTGCATCCACAGCTGAAAATGAGAGCAAACATGAATAGCCGCAATCACACCCAATATCAATAACCATCAGTAGGACTAAATCACATCCGTCAACGTCAACACAGCTGCCTATTAGGTACCTGTCAAAAGTTTAAGATGCAGTATTGGCATAATAAGTTGTTTTATTGTGAAAATCATTAAGTACTTCTGTAAACACAGTAAACACTCTCATAAGGACTACCAATTTTTGCTTATTTAACGTGTTGTAATCTGTGAAGTAAAGTAGTGCACATTACTTGAAGCAAAATATATCACATTTCGTAATTGCGTCATTAATTCACAAGAAATGTTTGATAATATTTTAGAACTCACACTAAAGGAAAATTCGTAAAACTGATAACGACAGCGTCGCAAGCAAGTCCTCTAAATTTAAATTTTATGGAACACAGGGGACAATAGTATCGTAGACACACTCTGGATGAGATAAAAGCAATGTACCACGATGAAAGGTAACAGAGACGAAATTTAACCAACCCATTAGTATCTTCTGAAAAAACAATGAAAATCAATAAAATAATTTGTATCGGTGTATTATTTGCAAAAATAATGGCATTGTCCAAATATCAGAATTACAGCTCTCATTAATGTCGCTAATGCATATCTATAACAGCAGCACTTGAATAGGCCTATCTGCAGTGTCTTATCATAAATCTGAGATGTTGCATGGCTGAAGCGAGTACTAAAACTTATTACATAAACTATTGATTCTGAATGTAGCGATTAGTGAATGTCGAGAATGCCGCTTGAACAGTATGAGGTAAGATAACTTTGAGGTCCGATGCTATTAGATCGGCAAGAGTCGTTATTCATGTCAGTCAGAACATCAAAACTAGATATTTTTCTAGAATTCTACCTACCTTTCATCCCATGACGAGAGCCAAGATGGCGAAATATTGGGAACAGAACACAGCATGATGTGTGACAGTATCGGCTTTTCTAAAGTAAGTTCAAAAATCTTTCACAACCTCTGAAGACATTTCTATCTCTGCATTTATCTGCTTGTAATAACGCAATGAAGTTAAGAGATTCTTCAATCAAGAATGACCTTTTAGGAAATCGCGACCAAATTTCCTCCTTACAGGAGAATCATAATGTCATTAATTACTGACGCTTCAAAACACTTGGAAGAAATTCCACAGGCTTTTAGGTATTAAATATTTGAAACTGATCACAAATCGATCTAAGAGTTCCGTAGATTTTCCGACGTTTCTGTCTCATTGTTTGTAGAAAACGAAACTTTACTAATGGGAAGTGACAAGCTGTCATTTCTGTTCGAAAAGCGCGTTTATGTTTACCTTCAATGTTCGGATCTCTTCATTTTCCTTTAGGCAGAAAGAAAATGAAAGTGTAAGCTGCATATCAAAATTCCTGAGGCCCTTATCAAGTTCGCTCCATCTTTCGTGAAACTTCACAGAAATGTAGATCTACTTATAAATTTCGAAATTCTTGAAGCGCTTCAATTCAATTACTGAAAGCCCGAGGAGATCAATCATTTGGTGCTGGAAAATATATTTTTCATGATAGTGTCGCTAGATTTCTCAAATATAGATTTTTGTCTGGATGTGGTTCATAAAGTGAGTAATGTCTAGCTACAGTCGAAACTTGATAATTCGGACACGGATAATTAGGACTTCGGTTAATTAAGATCATACAGCCGTGGCATATTTTTGTATCTTTGGCATGCATAAATTGCCGTTTAATTAAGACTTTCTACAATTAAGACATTGAAAGCCTGGCATTTATGGTCTTAATTACAGAACTTTGACTGTCTTATAAATTGCGGGTTTTAAAAAAATTGCTGAATCCAAGTTTATTGTTGCTTTACGTTTGGTAGCGTTATCAACTGTTGGATCTCAAGAGAACCAATGAATTGCCGAAATGTACCCAATTTCCAGAGATTTGACGTTGATTAGCTCATTCATGCATAAATTATTTTCAAAATTGCTGTAGCTTTTTTAGAAAAAAAAATTCAAACTCAATTTGCGGTTGAGAGTCGTGCGATTTGGATCGCATTGATCTCCTCTTTCTTCTGCCTTCAAATTTTTGCCGTTATCGGATCAACATTACTGTCCCCATAGAGTAGACATATATACACGTAGTTTTTACCACCCATGTATCCGCATAGTCCAGTCCCTTGTCAAATAAGTGCAGTCAATTGTCAAATGCAAGAAAGGACACTTCTGAACGTTGTGAATTGCAGTCATGTATCAAAATAAAGCAATCAGGAGTCAACATGTGCAGTCAAGTATCAAATTATCAGTCTAACTGTGCTGACGAACGAGATGATGAGGCAGCGAATAAGAGATGACGATAAGCAGAGGCTCTTTTAGGCTGCTGAAGGAGGAGAAGACTTTCTCCAACTTGCTTCTCAGTTAAATATCAAACCGAACACAGCCTATGCAATCATTAGGAGAGATCGCTTACGCGATGGACAGGTTGTTGTTCCTCGAGGTGGACATACTCATCACAAGGTGGATGATGAGATCGGAGCTATGCTGGTGTCCATCGTGGAGGAGAAACCTGGAGCCCGTTTCACTTATGAAAAACTTATGATAAGTTATAAGTATTTAGTCTAAAAACTTATGTTCCGTTTCACTTATAACAAATACTTGTGATAAGAAACTTATGTTTTTCACTTATGGCTTATCATAAGTTTCTAAGCTATTTTACTTATAACTTATGTACTTGTCTCACTTAGTGAATTATAAGTGGCTTATGATAAGTTACTTATAAAAACAAGTCTACTTTTACACGACTTATGTTATTCAAAATGAGATTGATGAATTATCATTTCGGTATTCTACAATGTGACTTAGCCTCTATGGGTTGTTCAATGCTAGGTGTACATTTAACGAATTATACCGGCACTATATCTATCTAAACAGATTGATCAGTGATCGATAATTGATTGATTAATTTAGAAAGTGACTTTCTGTAGAATTTAGAGAATTTGACACAATTTTTGTAATGTAGTCATCAAAATAAGTAAGCCAACAGTTGTATCTCGTTGTATAATAACTAATCTACATTAATTGATGAAGTAGGGAGTGATTGATCAGTAATCAATAACTGATCAGAAATCGAATTATGTGATTTTCATGGAATGTACTTTAGTCTAACAAAAAATTCTGTTATATATTGATACCCATTGATTACTACGCAATATAATTCTGTGAGAGGTAATTGGTATCAAGTATTGATCAGTGATCGATAATTGATTGATTTTCTGTAGAATTAAGCATATGTGTCACATATATTTTAAGAAAATGAAATTATAAACTTAAGTAAGACGATAACGGTGTATGATCATATGCATTTGTTGAGGTATAGAGTGATTGATCAATAACCAATAACTGATCAGAAATCAAATTAGTATGTGATTTTCATGAATGTACTTTAGTTAAACAAATAATTTTAATAAATAATGATACTCTTTGAATACTTAAGATATTCCTAGAAACACAGATTGAGAGGTGAAGGGGTACCAGGTATTGATCAGTGATCGATAATTGATTTAAATTTAGAAAGTAAATTTTGTATAATTTTTTGAATTTGACACTCTTTTTCAGATGTAATACAATTATTAACATGTGTACGTTGTTAATTGTGAGACGTTGTGTTAATCAACAACTTCAGATACAGCATCTTGTTGATAAATACTTCATGATAAGCTATAAGAAAACACATGTAATGGAAACTGCAAGAATAGTATATTCTAGAGATACAACTCATTGATCAATCGATCAGCAGTTATCGATCACTAATCAATCAATAAATGAATCTGCATATATTCACAATTACAGATAATATAGATATATGTGCATCATGACGATTGAAATAAGTTTTCATGTAAATAATAACACAAGATTGTCGAAGTTGTATCAAAAATCACTTTTTAACTATCTGATCAGCAGTTATCGATCACTAATCAATCAATAAATGAATCTGCATATATTCACAATTACAGATAATATAGATATATGTGCATCATGACGATTGAAATAAGTTTTCATGTAAATAATAACACAAGATTGTCGAAGTTGTATCAAAAATCACTTTTTAACTATCTGATCAGCAGTTATCGATCACTAATCAATCAATAAATGAATCTTTACGCAATCACTATACATTTCACATGTATAATCATGTAAAGCATCAATAGCATAGGACATACAAGCATTAACTAGTGTATACCTTCATTCAATGCTTATGTATAGTATAGGTTTTGTTCCTTACTAGAATACTTATACTTATCATAAGTTTATAGGTTCATAAGTAAATACTTAAAAACTTATGCTTATGAGTGAAACTCACTATAAGCATAAGTTATAAGTATAAGTATATAAGTATAAGTATTCACTTATGATAAGTTTTTCATAAGTGAAACAGGCTCCTGGGTACACGTTGCATCAAATAAACGCTGAGCTTCGTCTACGACTGTCAAACAAGCCTTATCTTTCGGTCACTTCTCTTTGCCGTTGTTTGACTGCTGATTAATAAAAGACTTGCTGACTCAAACACATGACATGCGTCTGGCTACATTGACACAGCTGGCAGAACAGGCTGTTAGTGTCATAACTGCATCTAAAGCGGCTCACTGGTTTGCTCACCAAAAAGCTGAAATTTTGATGTGAGTAGGCCTACAGTGCTTTCTTGTGGCCTGATTTTTCAATATATGTATCGGATCTGGATGAGATGATGTTTTTTTCCTCAAATTTTACTATAGATGTTAATTGATGAGTTAAATAACATAGCTTGATGGATGAATATTCGGCAAATAACTCTGAAAATCTGAATGATTCAGTAATTTCTCCTATCATATTTCACCTTTTTCATGGTAATTCATCAATTAAACATGCTTTGAATATCCTCATGAACCTATGGACATAGATATTAGTAGGAATAAACACTAAAAATCTTATATTGCATTTATTTGATACTTGACTGAACTTATTTACACTTGGGTGGTGTAGTATGACCACAGTTGGAAAAGTCGGAATTGGAATTGGAATTGACAATATTTAAATCTACTGGAATTGGAATTGGAATTGACCTTGATAAACCTCAATTCCTCTTTTTCGATAGACCTGTGATAAATTTATTTGAAAAAAATTAAATCACAGTACTCGGTCGTTGTGTTAACTGCACGCAGAGATAAGAGAGAGATAGATCGACAAAGGTAGCTTTATTCTATAGTTGAATATAAGGTGTTTTTTGTGACTTCGATGGGCTTACAGCCCTGGACAATGTTATTTCAGCGATTAAGCAGACAATGAAAAGACAATCATTTTTGTTCAATCTGTTATTTAGTTATTTATCAAGTAAGATAATTAATCAAAATAAACCAATTGTTGAATTTAGTTCTTGATAGGGTAAGCACAAAAATTGGAGATTAACTCAATAGTTGTACACACGAAAAACAATTCGTTTGGAAAGAGGAAAATTAACGCTGCATTAAAGGGCAGCAACCCTGTCACCTCAAATCATAATATAGACAGTGTCTACAAATTATTCTAATAATTAATTAGTCAATTACATGAACTATTATTCAACTTCCAATCACAACAATTAACATTATTAATTTTTAAGACTATAGTTATATAGATACGATACGCAACGATAAAAGAAAAACTTTACACTTACAGTTCACCTCTTAATGTTGAATTCACTTCAATTCGATCGGACTCACTTATACCAAAATAATATCATAAATGTCAGTGTCACTTATACCGTCAATCTTCAATCGCGCTCGCTGATGTGTTGCCGTATACGCTGCTGTGTTGTTGTTTGCTGGCGAACAGTTGTTGTTATTAACCTACTTCTGTAGTTATGTTGCACCGCGAGAGCCCGGAGTTCTTCTAACTGCTGCTGAAGATGTCGTAGGTGTTGTTGTTGGTAGTTGTTGTTGTGTAAATTTCTCATCGTTTCTAATTTATACAAATTTTTGAGACTTGAGGATAAAACCACTTTCTTTTGAAAATTGAAAGAGTTTCCTTTAATCTCTGCTCGTTAGCTTTTGACCCGACCACATTTAGTTCTTATCACGGAATTTTTAATCTCCTTTTTTAACGTGGACCATTAATCAGATTTCTTGATATCATTTTTATCGTCGTTTTTTCTTTCATCAACAATCACGTTATTAGCACACTGAATTTCTTTCTTCTGTCAGTTTATCAATAGATTTATTCGCATCTCATCTCTCTCTCTCTCAGTGCTTGATTATTTGCTGACCGCTAACTTTCTTTTCTTTTTTATTTCACGAGATATTGAATATCTCGTTTACGAAACGAAAATGGCGTAGGCTGACCGGTTACACATATACATGTACACAAGAATTATGAACTATGAACATGAAAACGCACATAGGAACGACGCAGGGAACGGCACACAGGAACAACGAGGATAGGATAAGGGTACATGGATTAGACTGAAACGAACAAACGCTAGATACATCAACATAAGACACTATACGCGACATGCAATTATCGGAATTGAATTGAATTAAACTGTTTCGACTGGAATTGGAATTGGAATTAAAAAATTTCAGTGGAATTTTTCCAGCTGTGAGTATGACACTTCGGTGCTCTATTCTGATACATGGGTGAACTATTTGGGCAATCGACTGCCTTATTTTGATAGTTGATTGGCTTAAGTGGATACATGGGTGGTCGTCCCGAAAGACGAGGGTCAAAATTTGTTCTGAGGGACACAACATGCAAAGAAGGTCAATGAAAAAGGGTAAGAAGATTTTTTACACATCCATCAGCTCCAAATATTTGCACATGTCCACGGAAGTAATGTTCACGTGTCGATCCAAGATAAAAAAATTGCCATTGACCTTCATGTTTGAAACAACAAAACAAAGAAAGAATTTTTCCGGGTGCGGATAAAAATCCAACGGTTACGGGTGGGTAGAGGTGGAATTCTATGAAAAAACTGTTAAGCTTACAGATAGCGTCAATTCATTTATGTTTGCTATGAGAGTTTATATCCATGCATGACAAAAGTTGTTATTTTTGCAGATGGCGCAGACGTAGGGTCATTTGACATGAAGCATAGCAATCCAAAAAGAATTGAAAATTTGTCAATTTACGAAGAGGATCTGCCATACATAATCCTCTGAATTTTTCTTCAGCTGCACCAATTACCGAAAATATAGACATCTTGAAATTCAAATTAAAAATAAAAATAATTATTACACGATATGACCTATCAGAAGTTTCAGATATTGCACTGAGTTAAGCATTTTTGCAAAAATTCGACTGTGTAGTCACTCATCAGCATAAAAGTAATCACAGTGTCATAAATTAACATTTACATGTACATTTGCAGTTTAGGCTACCAGAAGAGTCATGGTCTGTAGTGGTGGATGAATTGTAAAAGAGAAAACATCACCTTCGCATGTTGCTGGTTGGTAGAGATGCAGGCTTTGTCAAAATTATGCATTTCTTGCTTCCTCTGAAAATCTTCAAATGTTTTTCAGAAACATGAACTTTGTAGCGACCTGGTCTAGATTTGAGCAAACCATTAACGTAGCAAGATACAATTAATCATTACCAACCAAATTGGCACGTTTCTGTAGGGATTCATAATGTTCTAGTCGACGATGAAAAATACCCAATTATTTTTCATAGTACTTTATTTCATTTTGCCAGTCTACAAATGTTGAGAAAATGCATTTATTTAGTGAGTCAACAGTATTCGCATCCAGCACATCTATGACGTTGATTTGATTCATAGCTTTAAGTGGTGTATGACAACGACCAAACTGTAATGCCGCAAATTAATGCAATGACCACTTTGCGAATTCTCCACTTAGTGAAAGTCTGTGCTCTTCAGGATTTCGTGTTCAGGGGTGCATCTTGGGCGCTGTAGAGGTCAGTTTTGACTCCTCAACTTTTTGCAGGTCATTTAAGATTTTGCTTGGGATCACTATTGCCAAGACCCAACAATGTGAAATTGATATATGCTGACGATGTTTTGCCCCTCACTCCCGTGTTGAACACAAGCTAGATTGATGCACTGATTAGCATAGAAGAAGACATGATTGACATTTAAAAAGCACAAAGAAAATAGAAAATGCCTCTCATGGTCTTTCGCTAAGTAATGGAAAAGCAAAATTGTATGTTTTTTCTTTTAGGAAATCACGGTCATGGCATGCTTAAACGACGATGTTGTGTGCTTGTGTAAAACATTATCTCAGGCATCTACATTAATGTACAGTTAATGAGTCTAATTCTCCTGTTTATGTCGGTATCAACAAGAAATCAATTCACAGTTATCGAAACTTTCTGGTTTATCCACATCATTATATTGGTGGAGGTGGTAGTTGCAACCAGTGCCTCGATAATCTAGATGATCGTCGTATTGCAAGGGCTTTACATGTCTTCACTGACATTTTCAGCCCGAACAGCAGAACCTTTTCTGTCATTCCTTTTGTGTATGGCAATTCAATTCTCAAAGCTACTTTCCATAATTTTATCAAATTTTTTGTGAAATTGTTGGATGTACATTTATGCTTTTTTGTGTGTTAATAAATACAGTACATCTGCAGTAACAATTGCAGTTTTTTAATTTACGTAATGGGATAGCTCAGTTGGTTAAGGGCCGCGCATCAGCGAGGAAGTGCAGAAAGTCCAGGGTTCGAGTATGTCCGATTCATCATTCATTATATTTTTACAGTGAGAATGATGCAAATGCTGTCAAAATGATCTTTCTCTCCTTCTGCGATTGCTGAATTCAAAAGTTCCGAATGTTTTTATCAAATGAGAAGAAAGTCTTTTCGTAAATGAAGATTTCCATAAATACAGGCAGAAAATTTGGTTTTGATTTGTTCAATTTGAGATGACACAATGGTACTGCTACTGATAGATGCAAATTTCTATTGGCTTTTTGCAGATTCTTTGTATAATGAGAAACGTCTCAGAGACGGGGAATATACTTGCATAGAAATGATTGTATCGATGAAAGTCATGGAAGCGTATTTTCTTCCCTTGCCTGCGAAATAGCAAAATTTAGAGAGGCGTAGTGTCGCAGGCACATCAAAGTCGAGTTCAACTTGTATACTCATTTTGAACGAAGTACTGATGATGAATCATCTTCTGACTGATTATATGTCACTAGAAAAGGTGCATTAACCGCTCTAAGTCTTCTAGAGAAATTTCTTTAAGATGAAGGGATCACTCGATAGTTCATGGAACTATTTATCAATCAATGCACTTATTATTTGCACTACTATGCATAATGGTGTCATTCAATTGTGGGAGTGACATTTCTAGAAAAAAAACATTTGTTAACTTATTTGATTTCACGATATAATCTCACAAGTATCTCCTACAACTATCAGCAATGCACTGCAATAATAACTGATTCACTCGAATCATAAACCTTCGACATAACATCACGATATTCTATCCAGACAGTCCCTATGGCAACTCAAAGTCAGCGACAATGAAATGAACTGTTATTGAAAAACGTAGACTTTAAATATGATCCTAGAATAGCAATGTCTCAGTTTTGGAAGCTATTCCAAGTAATCAAAAGTGCTTTTAATTTTTATAGATCTCCCCCTCTCTCTCTCTCTCTCTATGTGTGTGTCTGCTTGACGAGACGGTTCAATACAAATGTTACATATTATACTGAAAGTAGATACGTTCTTCATAGATCTCCATCAGAATTCAACAGCACTGACTTACAGACACTGTTAATGTAAACTCGTTATTTGACTTGAGGTTGTTATAAATTTCGATTGGCAGTTCAATCATTCTGCAGTAGCTCACCAAATGAATAAGTGAATGATGGTTAATAAATAGTGTCTCCGCACTCAGATAGTCTGGGAATGGATCCGCTGAAAAGATATGAGCGTCTGAATCGAGCAATCCCAGAATGAGGTCTGAGTATTCACAGTTTCTGGACATACTTTCCAGCAGTACTAATTTACATCATTCTCACAACTTTATGATCAATTAAAATCCTCGGCAGTTTCGGTAGGCTCACCTGTGACCATGAGACATCACCTAAAACCTTTAAACACTTTGACTAAAACATACTACCATGAAATGATGTTAGCATTTGAACTTCACGTGATTGTATTGAATTAAATCCTTTTCTGCTTTACATCTCATTCACTATTAGACAAACAGCAATATACAGACTTCCCAAATAAGCCTACCCAAACCAGCAATACACATCAATATTTTCATGATTAAAAATGATGACTTCATGTTCTCCCATACCCAAAATTATTAGAACATAAATAATGATTGCGTCGGACAGCTTTTCATTTATCGAAAAATGAGTGATGTCAATCACTCCTACGTGGAGAAATAAAAATTCATAAACTCAAAAGAATAGAGAAGGTGCACATTCCTTTTTCAAAACTGTTATCACAAAACACACATTTACTATAAGTTAAAAAGAGGATAAAGAAACCACTTTTTGACGTAAATAAAGCTTCCACCTTTGAATGATTAAGTATAAGTCGGAGTTTATCATTTATTGGTGATTACGCATCCACGAATGGTACAAAAGCATCTTGTCGTCTCCTCCGAGTCAGATCTATATCATAAAATGATGGCATGTAAACGAACAAAAATACAGCGTCATAACAAGCCGCATCTAATTGTCAAATTGATGACTTAAATCGTGCTAACTTAGGCGATTTGCCAGCAGTGTGCTTGAAGTGACATTTAACCCTCAGAGACCTGAGCTTTTTCATACCCTCTGAGACCTGAGGGACCCCTTTCACTTATTCTTAGTTTACCTGCTTAAATCGATATCAAAACATTAGGAAAGTTGATTTTAAGTAAAACAATGATGTTTGCGTGTAGCAGGTCGATATAACTAATCTCTTGAGTGACTTTCAGCCTTCTCAGTAAACACATGCGAAAATGTGGTGTTCTCTCGTTAAGAAGTGACCGAAAGATGAGGCTTGTTTGAGGTTTCTCCTCCGTTCGGTTTGATATTAGAAGCAAGTTGGAGAAAGTCTTCTCCTCTTTTGATACATGACTGCAATTCACAACGATCAGAAGTGTCCTTTCTTGCATTTGACAATTGACTGCACTTATTTGACAAGTGACTGGACTATGTGGATACATGGGTGGTAAAAACTATAAGTCAGCCACATTTAGCACAGCATCCGATGTACTAAGAAGCGGCTTTACAATATTTTCTGTCACCATAAAGTCTCAGATAGTTGATTTCAATGAATTTGATTTAATCCATGCAGTAAAGCCCTTCCATTTGTCCATTCTTTCAAATTTATCCAAAGCTATCAGAAATAGGCCTAAAATGAGTCACAATTGCTGTACTTTTAGAGCCTAAAAACAGCTGTGGAGAACTCAAAGTCATCAATTACTACTGTGAAAAGTTTGTCAACAGTCTGCTTTTGGTGCTGACTATGAATATAATGACAACTTTCATTTCGGACACTGATTTATGTCGAGTTGTTCATATAGGCCAACTAGTCACGCGATATCACATGCGAAAGCAAAATATTTACATTTTGCGATCTTCCAACACAATCCACATGCGAGAGTATGATGTAAACAATGAATAAATGAATTTCACTCTTTATGCACCATCGTAGAAATGTCCGAAATCATTTTTCATCTGATAATAAAAATGTTGTGATAGGAATTTCTACACCCTCTGAGATCTGAGAGGGGGGATCCAGTGGACACCTCACTGATTCAATTGACCCTCACTGACCCTCTCTACTGATTCAATTGAAGTGAAATAATACATGCAGACTCACTATTAAAAATTATGATTTTATGT
This sequence comes from Prostheceraeus crozeri, assembly GCA_907163375.1. Taxonomy (NCBI): domain Eukaryota; kingdom Metazoa; phylum Platyhelminthes; order Polycladida; family Euryleptidae; genus Prostheceraeus; species Prostheceraeus crozeri. The sequence goes on along the minus strand of CAJQUW010004374.1, from coordinate 388,490 downwards.
GGGCATGAGCGGTTGATACGCATATCCTCACCACAAAAAATGAAATAGAAAAATATGGCTCCGGAGTCCACTGGAGTCCGCTCAGGTCTCTCAGGGTTAATGAACGCCCGTCGGTCGAAATTTCACTAATTTGCTAATTGCAAATCAAATTGATGAATCTACGAGAATTTAACATGACTTCAGAGTTCATTTCATTTGATGGTGCATTGAATCATTTCATCTCCCTCTCTTCCTCCTTTAATCAATTGTTTTCTTCTCTTCGGAAGACTTATAAATTGACGGCGCAAAATCAGCACTGGTAACAATCGATTGGCAGCATCAGTTTTCGCTATCGACGGTTAGCAATTCCGACTGTTGGATAACAGTCCGAAGCCGCATCCATGGTCAATATAAAGCGCTGTATTGTACATTCCAGGAAGGCAACATGTGTACAATTCAATTATTCTGGAATGTTGACGAGAGCTTATCAAGTCAAGAAACGAACATGAAAGCTACGCCGTCAGGAAAACTTCATATACAAGAAAAATGTCAAGATCGATAGATGATGCCGAACAAACTCTTGAATTTCATTAGCATAAGGCCTCAGTGACACTGAAAGCAAAGCAAACACGAGCGTCCCGAGCAAACGTATGTCCACAAGCTATCATGCCGCAATGATGACTTTATATTTGCTGCAAAACGCTTTACTCGGAAACGTTTGGAGAAACTCGCATTGTGACAGAGGCCTAATAGTTCGGCAGCCAGAACGAGTTTCTGAAGGGAACGAGGCTGAAAGTGAGACTTTCACAGAATGATATACACCCTATGCCTACTACGAATCTGCACGTCTGCCGAGTTCTAGTGAGTTCCTCTTCTTGTCAGACTCGATCAAAGAAAAACACATGTAAATCCAATGGGACGCTGATTGCAGTTTTTAATTAAAATGAAATTTTCGATGTTTTCTCTGATTAAACGAAACGTACTAAGCCCAAAGTCATAATTTTTACATGGAATGTCTTCAGGTCATTTCCTTTCATGTTCATTCACCTCTGTCTATAAAGCTGAACACATTTAGACTTGACGAGCCTCTTCATGTCGGCAAACATAAATAGTTTGAGCATTTTTATCCAATCTCAACAACATTCTCACATACATTGCCGATTAGAAGCATGATAATAGCACATGCACATAATAGGAAATGACCTGAAGACATTCCATTTCAAAAATTATGACTTTGGGCCTAGTACTTTTCATTTAATCAGAGAAAACATACAAAATTTCATTTTAGCCGAAAACTGCAATCAGCGTCCCATTGGATTTACATGTGTTTTTCTTTGATCCTGTCTGACAAGAAGAGGAACTCACTAGAACTCGGCAGACGTGCAGATTCGTAGTAGGCAATAGGGTGTACATCATTCTGTGAAAGTCTCACTTTCAGCCTCGTTCCCTTCAGAAACTCGTTCTGGCTGCCGGACTATGATGCAGCAGAACTTTTACTGTTCTGCAATTAATGTATAAGTATGATAAACCTGCACATTAGATAATGATGTGAACATTGACAATGCAATCAATAAATGCCGCGTATTTCCGTAAGCTCAACCCGAGTTAAACTTTCGGACACTTGGAATACTCAGACTTGACACGTAGTTACTCTGCTGGAAATTATACTTGGTGGAGCGCTGCCCGTAACCCACAAATAAACAATACTTGACTGACTTCATGTATCAGACTCGCATAAAAATCGGATAGCTCAGCACATGGTTTGCTTTAACTGCAGAGAAATAGAAAATCTTGATACCTAAACTCTGAATCAACTAAAATATCAAAATTAATTTTTAGCAGCATTATTACTAAAATGATTATCGAAATAATTAACGAAAAGACCAGACGCTGCAATTTTTTGTTATTTAGTTTCCAATATTTCGGCTTCACAGCCTGCGTCAGGGATACAAAAGGAAGAGAAAAACTAGGAAGACATGGAAATATAAAATTCAAAAGGCAATGTATTTAGTCATAGAAATGTCAAAGAAATATAAAATCCCGAAGCTCTTCACTTTCGTCTCTTGAATTTAATGCTGGACATAGATTTTTTATAAAAATGGCTTCTCGTAGTCATAGGCTGGCAGTGTCTGAATCAGTGGCAAGGATCTTTGTTCTTATTGCATTCAAGAGAGCTTCGGGATTTTATATTTCTTTGACATTTCTATGACTGAATACATTGTCTTTTGAATTTTATATTTCCATGTCTTCCTAGTTTTTCTCTTCCTTTTGTATCCCTGACGCAGGCTGTGAAGCCGAAATATTGGAAACTAAATAACAAAAAATTGCAGCGTCTGGCTTTTTAATTAATTATTTCGATAATCAAACTGAATCAACTGATTCATCAAAACACGATTCATTATGGATTCACTACAGAAAATTTCATGAAGCAGATGACATGTGTTTTTTATAGACATGACAGCAAGGATCTATGGGATTGCAGCCATATCAAGTGTTGATAAAATACAATGACATTTTTTTGTTTAAATCAATGTACCGGCAAGATTATGTGAATGACAGTGATGAACCTCAGAGAGCAACGCAATTGTTTTCCAATCCGTCAGACACAATGCTTTGTAATCTAGAAATAGAAGATCACTTATATTTTGAAATGTACCTAAAGGCTCGTTTAGACAGAGCGGTTTACGGTTTTTCGGCTTTGCCCCCTCCATCATTGAAGAGAAACCGTAGGTCGCTCAGACACAACAAGGTTTTAGAGACGGCAAATGCCCCTCGTCAACTTCAAAAGAGGTGTGTCTACTGTAGTGGGAGATTGAATTTCACAGTGCATTTCCTCAGAAACATATCAGATTTAATGAAAAATTATATAGCCTATTCATAATGACAATGTTACGAGCATTCTGAAAACATAAATTTTATCAAAAATAGGTGGGTAAACACACCATTTCAATGAAAATTGACCGACTGTAGACTTTCACTGTCTCGGTCAACCAAGGAAATCATCTCAATTGCTAAGCTACTGAAATCATTTGAAAGTGAATTTGACACTCTGATGAAAAAAAATTAAAATTTATGAAATTAAGAAATCCTCACGCTCATCAGATTCATTATATCACTGCGATTTATTTGCAGTGTAGATCACATGAATCGGTTCGGTAGATCGAGTACAATCGTAAATAATGACTGTAATGAGCGTTTGTTAACTGTCGCAATATTTCGCTACTCAATATTTGACCAAGATTACCGAAGGTGACTTCATTTAGATCGAAATGTTATGGAGAATGCGATGGCAGTATTCGTTTTGCAATCAGAAGTAAACATTTTTTCTAAGATGAAAAAACCGCAGTTGAAATGGGTTCAGACCCATTTGAGAGCACGGCAACGGAGCTGTGTGTGAACGCCATCTCGGGCTTTGTACTGAACTTAATGATAGAAATCGAGAAGCCATTTTCTTCGGCAGAAAATAGCCGTAAAACCGTGCTCGGTCTGAACGGGCCTTAATTCGTTAAGCACAATTCCGGTGTTAACTTTCAGGTGAAAATAGGCGTTCACTTTCCGCCCATCCTGCATGAGAAAATCCTGTTTATTGAAAAGGCTTCTGAAATGAAATTTGCTGTATCCTGTAATGTGCTGCCACCTCTTTCAGATGGTTTTTATGATGAACGAAGGAAGTCGGGTGCAATATTTAATATGCTACGGTAAATTTTGCATCATGAACGACAGTGTCACTACTATAATAAAAAATAAAACTTTTGTATTATTTTGAAACTGTGCTGATCATGTGCTTGTACACTGCTATTACTTTCTGAATTGAATTTACTCTCAAAATATATACATATCTACTCTACTCTCTTTTCTAACCACAGAGTAAATCCAGAAGTACATATTTTCTATAAACTGTTCACTATGTTCCCTACGAATGATTGTTGACCCACAAATTCGAGCTAGTATACTTAAATCTGTGATTAAACTACAGCACTAACAATGATTGATGGACTGAGTTTGACCTTTTCGAAATTAAAGTTATAAAAATGTTGTACTCCATTCAATTTCCACTTGAGTGAATGTATTGATCGATTTCCCAGGGTAGTAATGTCTTTCAAAGGTACTAACACAGCATAAAGTTTTATTATTGACTGAGTTGATGACGTCGTCGTCATATATATTCGAAATTGATCACCGATCAGTGTTTGTGGATTGATCATGTCAAGTTGATAGCTGTGTACTTCCTAGAGTTCACACATTGCGTCATGAAGTATTCCTACCATTCAAAGACTTAGCTCTCATTACAGAAATTTGTAAGTAAATAGATCATGAATTGAGACTTTCTTCTCTGCTGAGTTACAGTTAAAATTGGAAACGCTCATAAAATTTGACAGACAATATCGGTTTCACAATGAAATCTAAAGAATGAAATTATAATTATTACGTGTGATAACAGATCAATTTTTACTATTTCTTCAACTGTCAACTGGCTCCTAATTATTCACTAGGAGCACTGAAACTAGTTAATTAATCAACTAAACTCAATTCTGTTTATCATGAAACTCCTGAGTCACCTTAAAATCTAATATGATTTAGAATCAAGAAAATTATGAATTAGCCACCGGCGCTGTGGCCCTGTAGTGCAGTGTGTTAGAGTGTCATTGTGCAGATTCTATTGTCCGCTGTGCATAAACATGATAGTTTTGTGTGTTGACATTTCACTTCTACGGGAAATAAAAATCGATGGCAGGACAACTGTTTCGTCATTACTTGCAGTGATTGAATCCGAGTGGCGATTATCGCGGAAGCCGGCTGATGTTACAAAGGCATTCTATGATATTACATGTGGATCTGATGTGCGGCAATGTTATTATGACTTGTTGGAAATTGGATATTATTTCTCAGCGTCAGACGCAGTTATTCGACAACGTTTTCTCGAGATCTTGCCAAATTCTTTGAAACAAATTGCTTATCTGGAAGTGAGTAGAGACAAGACAATCTCAACGAAGGCTTCCTTTTTCTCCCAGTCCAATCTCAGCAGGAATATGGAATGCTGTTTCTATTGCAAAGCGACTGGTCATCTTATATCTCAGTGCCCGAAATTACGCTGCTATCACTGCAGGAACAAGGTCACTGAAGAAACAAATGTCCCAAGCTCCAAAAAAACCACTAATTGCAGCAGTAGGTATAAATAAAGATGTGATTCTGGTTCTCCTACAAGTTTCATTGGTTTTGAAACGTTGGCGACTTTTCCTCGTTTCGCCGTTGCTGACTCATGGGTGGCGGTAGATGGAAATTGGTTTTCAAGTCGTATGACTGTGCATTTGAATATTTTAGTGAATAATAAACATATTGGCTGTTATTTTTTTGTTATTGACTCACCAATTGGAATTATCATGGGGACTGAAAATTTGCATAGATTAGACTGTGAAATGGCATTCCACAATAATGTAAATGATATAAAATTTGTTGGAGCAATACCTTCAATAGATAAAACAGATTTTTTGCAACGTTTTTCGTTACCGGACTGGAATGATGATGATCGAAAGACTTTATTATGGAAATATTTTTCCTGTCACAAGATGGATTTTGACTGATTTACTATACTATCGATACGGGGGACGCTCATCCTATTTCAATCAAGCCTTACCGTCGTTCACCAGTGGAGGAAGCTGAAATTGTAAATGATGTGAAACAGATGTATGAGGCAGGCATCATTGAAGACAGTAATTCGCCGTGGTCTTTCCCTGTGCTACGTGTATCGAAGAAAGACGGAACTAAACGCTTTGCAATTGACTTCAGAAAATTGAATGATGTAACGACGCTTCCTCTTCCACATATTGATGCCTTGTCACGTGCATGCCGTTTGTAATGCACCTGCAACATTTCAGCGATCTTGAATTTGATACCATACTTAGATGACATGATAGTGCCATCATCCTCAGATATCTCTGAACACTTGCAGTTGATTGAATCTGTGTTTGCGAGACGTTATTGAAGAGAGTCACATACAAGCTATCAAAGTTTTTTACTCCCGCTTCATCCAACAATTTGCATCGAAAGCTGTACCATTGAATCATCTAGAAAATTGTGCAAAGTCGAGTTTTATTTCTAGCGATACAGCAATTGGAATCAGAAGAATGGTCCACAGTTGCCTTTGCAAGTCGATTCAACAACTGACAGAGAGTTTTTGTCTTTGGTTTGGTCAATCAAACATTTTCGTCCGGATCACCAGCCCTTGGTTGGTTGATATTTTTTACAGACGTGGTAGTGACAACTTCGTGGCGGATGCCTTAAGTCGAATTGATTCCAATGATGGTACTTTTCAAAAAAATGACTCATTTTGTATGAATATTTTGAATCAATTGCAATCTCATACGGACATCTGGTTGTGCCAGCCAACACAATATCATAATCATGGCCACTCCAAACGAGAAATGCCCTTATTGTGCCGGATATTGGTTCCCACGTGATTTCAGACTGCTCTACATGTGCTTCTCGATCCTATCGACAGTTCAATGTTCTCCAGAAGTCAAACCTTTTCAGTATTGATCTCGTTGGGCCCGTGGCTTTGACTAATATCCGTGCTGATACGTGTGCCACTGCGTTTTTGAATAATTGGGTTTATCGATATGGGCCGCCTAACCGAGTTCATTCTGACAGAGGTGCCCAATTCTTGAGTAAAATATTTCAAGATGTAATGAAGCGATACAATATGGGTAATTCATTAGTGGAACGCATTCATCGAACTCTACAGAATTACAAAAGTCAGTCTACGACGTCAATAGAATGAGTTTTCTGGATGGTGCTTTCCCGACTTATCGGATTCGAAAGTTCATACACATGAAAAGCCTGTATATCGGTACTTTCGTTGCAGTCCGGAATCCTTCTACTTGTAAATCGTCTCTTGATCCTTTTTTTGTTGGTCGTCACCAAGTTATTCAGAGACCTTCTCCTGTTACAGCAACATTAGATGACGGAACTGTTGTAAATGTCCGAAATTTACGCATCATTTCTTGATGAAATAATTATTTGTGCTTACGTGTAGAATTCAAATTTGAATTCACTCTAGAAGGGGGAGAGTGTTAGAGTGTCATTGTGCAGATTCTATTGTCCGCTGTTGAACTGTGTTACATGGCCTGCTGCATGACTGCGGCAGCCAGTGAATAAATGAATTCGATGACTAAAGGTGACTTCTAACACAGTGTTCCCTGTGCGTCCATGAGCACGAAGATATTGTCGCATTTTCTTTATCAATAATGTCCTTTACAGCCATCGGTCGGGAAAACAAGATGAATGAAAATGCCTGTATTTTTTTCTTCGACCGCTTTTATAGAATAAAGATAAAAAGACAAATGAAATATACAGAACAGATTTTCGGCGTAGCCTTCAGCAGGAGTGTCAAGCTAACTGTCTTTCAACACACAAAATGAGCATATATTTGTGGACCTTAAGTAGAAATCTCAGCAGCCTTCGTTTTTACGTCGGTCACTGATTAGCTTTAAAGATTTCAATGAATGATGTTCCATTTTATGCTTGCAGCATTGACCGAGTCATGACCTTATAAGTTTTGAAATACAGCAGAATTCTCCTTACTTAAATGTTCTTTAACACGAGAATGTATTCTACATGCCGATTCACCGACATAAAATGCACTATATATCTGAGAGGTGATTTTATAGACACAAAATTTATCATTACACATATTGGGATATGATGAAAACAGTTATTTTGTTGATTTCGTAAATAATAATGCAAAGTCCGTTCGTAAGAAAAAAAATCACCTCAAAGTTCGTCCAAAGTCCAAAGTTGGTCTCAAAGTCCAAAGTTCGTAAGAAATTCGAACGTGTTCTGTTAAATTGGTCGTGCGAAGCAAAAAAAATGCGGGTATTTCCATTCATTCTGCTTTAGGTGCTCGCTAAAAGGGAGCTTTCAAATTCGCGGCTGTCAGCTAATAGCTTATCTTCAATGTTGCCCTTGTGCCTATGCGGTTCACCGCACTGAGAAATCCATTTTTAAAAATAAGCAGTAAAATATGACCGCGCAATATATCACAGAAACTACTTGTCATTCCAGCAGCCCATTGCTTTTTCAGCAGCAGAAACACCGATAGATGAAAATCGTTACCGGCAATTTATTCTCATTATCTTGATTCAAGCCACAATTTGAACTTCCATGAATTTCTATGAATTCTTTCACTACTAGTCACTACGAGTCCAACTCTCTGTGGTCTAATTGAAGTTACCGTATGTTGCAGCTGTTAAATAAATGACTCAATTTTACATTTATTATAAAATATGAAACGGAATAGCAAAGTATATTTTTCATTTTCATGCTATTTGATCGAACAGGTTTAGCAACAGAGTTGCAAGAGCTTTCACCTTGTTGCTTTCATGTATCCAATTTATTGCAGTATGCTTAAGGATGCAAAGCATGCATTAATTTAAATCGTTCCTTACGTTCTGCTATTGTTGAACGATTACAAATTACGAATGTCAGAGACAGTGTTGTATTACCTACAATGTGAACATCCTCAGTGCATCATATTCTCCTTCTAATTTTAGCTTGCTTCATTAGCGCAATAATTGATTTGGCAAAGAGAGAAGAAAAATTTGAGCTATCATTGCCAGTTAATCTTAGTTGACATGGATAGTTTGATATACCGACTCTGATAATAATACTTAAAAGATCAATTTATTGTTCACAAATGACAGTATGTCAGCGACAAGATCATGCCCTTTAGATCATCTGTCTACAGATGTTTCTACCCTTGAAGTTTCTAAACACCATTGGAAAATTTAATGCATGAAACAGTTATAGTTGCCTCGATCTACTGGAATTGTCAATAGATTTATGTCTGATGGGATGCTCATGATTCAATTTCAGATAAGATCAACTGATGCGAATGGATCATTCGTTCATGATAATACTCGAACTCATATGGATACAAAAAGCGATAATGTAGAATCCTTTTGTCATTTAAATCTTGTCATCAACAATATGAGTGATACGTTCTCTAAAATATGAAAATGTACAAGACATATTCAAGTCCTATGCACTTGCTCTTCTTCTATACAAAGAAAACAAAGCGTGCAAATAAATCGCTGGCATGCATACATGTATAACTATAATTTAGGTATGATTTATAGATTGAATTTAGATAGACTATGGTATACTTGTCCACTTGTCTAAATTCAACAACGGTTAAGTGAAGAATTACAATGAAACGGCTCCTATGGTTATTGAGCAGGTTGATTTCTACAATTTCGATCTGCTGCGCGGATTGCTAATTCACAACGAAGACTTACTAGGCACACAGAATACCAAGTAAGCACTGTACTTGCACTACTACTTGTCCGTGATTTACGCAGGGGAATGAGTGCATTTTTGCTCACTGTAATGACTTCGGAACGACATCAGAAGAATGGAAAACATGGACACTATTTATCTCCACTTTCATGAATTCCTTTCCAAAGTGAGCTGAAATGCTTATCAGTGGAAGAAAAGGATACCGACATCATATAATCTTTCTGGTAATGATTACTAAATGTCTCAGTAACAAAAAATGCCCCAATAGCCTGCAATTGATAGTGTTATCTACAAAAATATGCCAAAATGTGTACAAATGCTATATCAATGATATCAGTAATCATCGACTTTGCAAGATAAGTAAAGAGTGCAGTTCACTCCCGATTCAGCTCCCATTTTGGCCACTCAGAAATATTTTGTTCACCGATACCGACCACTTCCACCTAATCAGTTTCTTTATTGCAAGAATAAAAGAGTGTAGCTCACACAATTATTCCACAGATGTGAGCACAGCGCCCGAATATCTTTTTCGTATCTATGTATCCATGTTTCATCACTTTAAGACGCTTTTCGACTAAAGGTCCAGGCTTTGCAGTACCTCAGTGCTAAAATTCAGTTATAGATTGTTTTACAACTTTATAAAGTTAAATATTAGGTGCTGTTGCATGAAAGTCCATAATTATAGGCTGCACCACCAGCGATTATATGAGCGCGAAGCCCGAGTTCAATCGAGAGTGGTGTAGTCGAATTGTCGCCACAGTTTTCTGCCAAACAGACATTACCTCCTCACGTATGAGTTGTATGAATCATAGATATCGGAGTACGTGACCAATGATTTCTGAAAGTGTTTCTTAACTATCGACAAGCGAAATTTCATTGCCTAATTGGATTGTCGGCTTGTCATAGACTGATAACGCTCAATTTCTACCCATGATTGCTGCATGACAGAAATTCATGACTTAGGTAGGAAACCTTCCTTGTCAACTTACCCAAATGTTCTCTATCTCTTTGTTCTGTTTCCTATTCTTTTTGCAGCTTACTTCATGATGAACTTGCTATTGTTATGATGGAGAGAATGGACTTCTACGACATAAAATGATCAACCGTCAAATGTTTTCTCGTTAGACATCGCAATCCAAGAGCCAAGAGCTTTTCTGCTTGGATGTCAGCAGTTCAGACGGATCTTCTCATCTTTGAAATGTTCATCTTACCGTTATATATCAGGGAACATAGTTAAAAGACATCTATGTTTGAAACTCATTCATTTTTGGATATAGTTGTTGAATTGTTAAGATAGAGCTTCTGCACTACACTTGCAAAGAAGTCGCACTTGTCATACTTGTCTCACAACTGTGGGTGCAAGTGAACTAGCACTCGCTTGGCTGTGACTTCTTGCATTGTCACTGTGCGACAATTGTGCATTGCAAAGTATTAAAAACCAATTATTTTATAGCTCTGGGAATAACAATAAACCGAAAATAAAGTGGCATAGAATTGCTTATTAGGCTGCAAGTTATTGGGAAAAAACAAATATATGCCTTTAAAATGATATACTGTCTAGATGCCGGCTATTATTATATACATGAACAAATGAGGTGGTACATATTTAAGAAATGAGTACAAATTGAAAGAAAACACTAAAAACCCCGAAAAGGGTTAAGGCATTCAGCAACGTCACATAGATATCAAAGAGATTCTGTAATCAGCGGCAGTGTGGGCTTTGACGCTTTTGGACAGAGTATTCAAAATTTCACTGCTTAACAGCGACCATTTGTGAAGCGTCCCGGTTTCTGATAAAAATAATTAATCTGGTCATCTAGGGCTAGATTGCATACCGAGAAGTAACTTCTCTTTAAGAGAAATATCACTACATCGAATTCTGCAGACCAGAACTGAAAACGGGTCCGCGGGTCAACAGGTCGACAGGTCTTGGCGCAGGTTGCCCTGATCACGGATCACCTGAGACCCATACTGACCCGTTCTTCAATGAATGTTTTAATCAATTTATTTAAGGGGAATTTTCTTCTGATCAACTCAATGTTCTTCAATGGTGGGACAGCAAGATACAGGAATTTCCTATTCTAAGTGCTGTGGCACGCTCCGTACTTGTTTTACAAGAATGTAGCTCTGAATCTGAATGACATTCTGCATTTGATACATCTATAACATCATTAAGCTAGAGCCTCTATGACTACGGAAGCGGTGGAAGCGATCTCCGTCGCCTCTGAATTTAACAGAAACTGGTATTTATTTTCTACTACCGCATCGGAGTTGTGAGCATTTCAGACAATTGCATGGAAATTTGAAAAATTGTGTTGACTGCAAATGTTATATCCATGGTCATTGCACATGCATTAATATTATATTCTGTTTTTCCATAGTGCATAGTATGATACACATACACGACGGCTGCACAATACAAAGGATTCGCGAACCCTTAGACCTAGTTCTGCAACTTTAACACAACCTAACAGGTTTTCCTCCTTTACTTAATTATTGGCATATAGTCGACCTCCAGTGGTATAACCTGGAAATCTGCGATCATTCCATAGATTTCTAGCTGTCCATAGTTAAACTATTGCCAATATGAATGTATTACAATTTTATCGCCAACGGAGGCAAATTTGGACATTAGTCTTCAATGTTTTGAAGACACTGATGTGACGCAAACAAAATGTATATAGAGTTTTTCTTGAATATTACCTTGAACATTTCTTTGGGTATAGGCCTAATCAAGTTGAAATTGATAAAAGAAGAAGAAGTGAATTTCGGTCAGCAATATATCGGTAAGATATCTTGTTCGAAATAAAAATTTGTTTTCTGATTTTAATAGAATATCATTTCAAGATCGCATGTAAATAGTCAGCAGCGATCAGATCAAACTCTGTCTCACCGCAGAGTTTAATCTTGTCAAGATTGAATGTGATTTCTTCCTTGTTACATAATGTCATGAATTAAGATATCCACATTCGGACATCATCATGTGTTTCATGTTGTTCATATTGACAGAGTTTCGAGAGAAAGATAGAAATAGTCAAGAGTGAACGAACCGCTAATATAACTTTCACAACGCTGATATCTTGCTGATGGCCTTTAAAGATGTGGAAAGGGACAACAGCTTGCGACGATGCAGTTTCCTAAAAATGAATGCTTTGTCTCATAAATCAAATAAATTTACGTAATGACCGATTTCCTTACTACTGCGTTCGATAAAGAAAATTGCGATTCCGTCCAATTCTATCATCAGTCGCTTAGTAACACAGTGATCCATTTAAACAATAATTTATATTCATATGAGAAATAGTTATGTAAAACAAATGGGTGGATAATCAGAGAATTCAATGCGGTTTTTGACCATCAGTTACGAAACAGTGAGATGTTTTTTTAAGAAGCCCAGAGTGATGAGATCAAAAGTAAGCACATCTTTTGTTCCATACTGTTGGAACGATTAATAGAGAGACGAATTAGATCAGAGGTGAGGCATGAAACCTGAAAGGAGCAGCAATGGCTTAGAATGGGATGAGGTATATCAGATTAAATGCTTGCTGTAAGACAGAAAATCGAGAAGACACTGAAGAAAGAAAACATGGTGATTGTATTCATGGACTTGTAGAAAGCTTGTGACAGCGTCCCTAGAATTCTCGCACCAGCGACCCTAAGATGGTTGAATGATGAATAGAAGGAAGCGATGGCTGATTGAGAAGACGTATGAAAATATGGGAGCAACAGATATTGTTGACACAAGCAGCAGTAGTGGAGAGTTCTGTGTGAATACTGGTGTTACAGTGTTCCCTCTCCCTCTGTTTCAGTTCCTACCACGAAAATGAGACCAAGAACTATCTTTCTAGTGGTAAAATAAAACTGAGATCACAATTTCTGATCGGAAAATGAAACCGAGGGAAACAAGGTAGTGCATTGAGTCAATTACTGTTTGTCGTGGCCATGGAATTGAAGTTGAGCGAAGAGCAGGAAGCCTTGAATAAGATCATGCACACAGACGATCAGGTGGTCATGTCAGAAGACGAAATGAAACTGCAATGAAAACTGGAAAAGTGGACGAGTAATTTTCAACAGCATGGAATAAGTATAAATTTGGAAGTAACAGAAGGGATTCATCAGAGGAGCGTTTCAGAGGGTGGCGGAGGCACTGGGAGACAAATTGGAAAAGAAATGCCTGCGGACTCCAGAGTGCGGAGCTAACTGCAGAACAACAAGTCGTGGGTACAAGAGTGTGCAGAAAATAACTGGGTGAAGAGATTGTGTGTAGAAAAGCGGATAGTGAGAGACTGCGGTTGTCCCGGAGTCCTATTATTTTGGCAGGAGTTAAGTCGATGTCGGAGTCCTATCAAATAATAGTAGCCTAGACTACGGCCTATAAATAATTCCAAAATATGATACAAACAAATATCCTTGTGGATAACTGTTACTGTCATGATGTCAACTACATAGTGACTCCATCAAACAAAAGTATAGTCAACAGTGACAGCCATAAGCGATTACATGTGATGTGAAAAGGGATTGTCTTTTCAGACATAATTGAATATTGATTTCTTGAAATAATCAATAAGTAATGACTGTTTATCGAAATGAAAGTATTCTGCTATCTGATTAGTTCATCGTTCAAGTTGTACATGTAGGATATAATAATGTCCCGCAAGTATAATATTATGCCCCGAATGTAGCGAATGTTAGGTATACAAGCTATGTTTTCCTGAAAACTTTTCAACCTCTCGCACTAAAAATGTATAAAGGCCGATAGTTATATAATGACTGATATATAAGGCGCAATCTACAACGATGGGATCTTTACTAAGCATCCGCAGCCAATAGGCGATGACCCGCAGAAAGCAGAATGTGGGATTTGGCAAGCTCTCGTGTTACATGTGCCTCTTGCATTAGAGCAGGTTACTAAATCATAAGATTGGACCATAACACTGTCCTACTTCACGCTTCCTGTTGAGATCCTGTCTGTGAATTTCTCCCACACAGAATATTACAGTGATAATTATTACCATCCTGTGACACTAGCATCTAGTAAATTTGCATCTAGTGATGCAGATTTACTGGTAATATTGAATTCAAAAATTACCACTAATTTTTCAAAAATCGGTCATTTTTGTGAGTTAATGATTTTCAACGTTTGATAATTTAAAGCAAAAGTATTGCAATTGAAACACTTGTTGCCATTTCTGAGTAGTTTTCATGCTCATTTGTTTAAGACTAACAATTCCCATTGTATGAACATTACAGCGTACCACGCTGACGGCATGATTATCGAATGAGCAATGGCAATTCGATAATGGTTCCGTAGATTTTGTAAATTTTAATCTTCTTTCATGCGCTAGAACTTGTCATCAAGACTTCAATGACTTGGAGACTTCCACTATAGTAATGATTTTATTCACGATAATTTCTAGATCAGTATTTGAAGGATATAAATACGATTTTAACAACAAATTACAAAAGTAGAGATATCAATAACGTGTGTTTCAATGAACCCATTTGCCACAATCGACGGATTTTTTTCTGCATATTTGAGAATTGCACTGCAAGATTCTGCCTCATTCGGTGACTAAGTAAAACGTCAATTTAACGCTTGCCTTTATAACGACAGTTTCGCTCGTAAAATAAACAAACTTAAAACTGAATACGACATCCCACTAGAATTACCTGTCGACCAGGTAAGCAGATAAGTACTACAGCGAAAAATAAAATGGAGAATAAAAATAAATGTTCTTGTGAGATCTGTAAATCTATTGGCCCTAAATATAGTTGCAATGACAAATACATAGTCTATGAATTTAGTTGCAACTTCTGTAGCATGAAATACATCGGAGAAACTTGTCGCCCTTTCAGGCTTAGATATCACGACCACGCTAATAGTATTAAGAACAAGAACAGTGCAAGTGCACTTAGTGAGCACCACTTAAAACAACATGCCGATAAAGTGATGAAAATTAACGACTTTAGTTTCAAAATCCTGTCTGAGTATAAATCAGTGATATCTGATAGAATTGGCTGAATCGCGGTGTATCGCCAAGAACTTGCCACACCTCATAAATAGGCGTCATGAACTGATATGAGGAGATGCCCACTCGACCTTAGTCATATTTAAACGGAGTGCCTGAAAACTGTTTTCCGAGGTAACTAAGTAGAGATTTCCAATTGGTATTTTCAAAAACTATTCCAAACCCCGAATATTTTCCTAACTATCTTTGATGAGACGCCTTTGCCACACAGTGATTAGGATTGTCCGTCCTCTAGAATGACCGATGTCCTCTGGAGACTCAGATGTCCGTACCTCTACTTGGACAAGGACATGGAGAATTGCGATTCCGCATTAATATAGAATCTGACACCTATTTCCTTCGTGACATGCCAATTTTGCATGTGTGTTGCATGCTCATCATCAGTAGCGACTGATGATGCACAATTTAAAGACGCACATCTATTATAAGTCATAAGTCATAAATGTTTATTCTGAAATATACAGAAAACGCAAAGCGATGGCCGCAAGGGCACTTACAAGCAAATTTGATAACATATGCATACGCAAAGTTTAGCATCAATAAAAAATACATGAGATATATATTTACAGATTTACCGAGTGATCATGATGTACATGCACATCATAGACAAGTTATATGAGACCTACATATTTACAAATTTTAAGAGTCATCATGATATGCATCATATACCACATACAAAATACGTGAGATCTATAAGGCCTATATTTACGAATTTGAAAAGTGATGATCACGACATGATAAGAGTTCATTGGATGGGAGTCCTCACAATGGAGCAAAAGAACGTAAATGCTTAACATCTAATATAGAAATGAATGTAACAAAAATCATCTATACAAAATTTACACTTTAATGATCATGGTCACAATATATACAAATTCACTCGGATCAATGAGATTGAGACTCTTATTGATCTTCATTATGATGAGAATCATTTTCAATATGGAATGTAGGAATGTATCTAAATAAAGTTTACCGTCAGGTATAAAAAGCACTTGTCAAATAATTTTATACGAAATCACATATTAGCAGTCATAGTATGAACAAAATTCACTTCGATCAACTGATTTGAGTCTGTTCTTGAACATCATGAAGGTTGGAGCTTTCACTATTGAATCGTTCAATGAATTCCATATTTTAATGACGCGAAAGAAAAACAATCCACTGAGATAGTTCGAATTAACTTTTAAGACTGGCACAATCTGACAGCTGTTACGTGATTGACCTCGAGTAATTTGAGATGAAAGGTAGGTAGTAAAGAAAGAGTTGAGCGACAAGTCGAAATGATTGTGTTACAGTTTATACAAGAAGTACAAGTCCAACAAAATGCGCCTATATTCTAGAGATTTTAATTTTAACAATTGTAATTGATGAGAATAGCTGTCATACTTGATACCAGATCGTTTACAAACGATGCGGGTGAATAATCTCTGGACACGCTCAATACGGAAAATGTCGCGTTTGAGGTACGGTGAAAAGATTACACTTCCACATTCCAAGAGAGGGCGACCAAAGACAACAAAGGCTTTCATTAAGATACGGGAGTTGTGGCAAACGAAAGATTTTAGGATACAGTATGCTCTGGCATATGCGGTTGAACTGATGCGCGCACAGTGATCACTAAATCTGAGATCTGATGAGATCAAAAAGCCTATGTCTTTCACAGTGACTGAATTTTTCAGGCATGTGCTGTCAAGATGATAGTTGACGGAAGGAGCATATCGATCTCCAGCAGTAAACAGTAAGCTTTTTTGCAATTAACAACAATGAAATTAAATAAACAATAGATCGAATTGCCATGCAAAAGATGTGCGGCTGGTAGGATTTTATGCATACTTTTTTATACTTTTTATGCATGCTAACTTTTTTGCATAGAAATCTTCATTTGCCATGTTTTACACCAATTATCAAATTTGAGAAGAGTGTGTTTTAGGTCTGAAGATACTTGTGAAGAGGAGCTATAACTTCTGGTTGGCATAAATTTCAAGTCATCAGCATAAAGGCGGGCTGAAGTCGATCCAACAAGGCATTCAAACACGTCATTGATATAAAGAAGGAAATACAGGTCCAAGAACAGAGCCTTGGGGCACGCCACTTGTAACAGCTACCTCGTCCGAAGTGATGGTGTTGATTAGGACTCTCTGAGTTCGATTACATAGATAATTATTAATCCATTGGAGCAATTGACCATTGAAACCATAGCTTGAGAGTTTATGGAGAAGCTTAGGTATTGATACTGTGTCGAAGACCTTAGAGAAATCAATGTACACGCAATCGAAGCGATTATGGAGACTTAATGCGGAACACATTTCGAATATAGAACTGAGCATGTGTGTAACTGTTGAGCGTCGGGGAAGGAAACCGTGCTGTTCCATGGATAAAAGCTTATGGTTCATTGTATAGGAATATATTTCATCAGAAATTACCCTTTCCATGACCTTACAACAGCCAGAGGTAAGTGAGATCGGGCAATAGCTATTGGGGGAAGAGGAGGATCCTTTGTTCTTAAAGACTGGACAGACTAGAGCTTTTTTCCAAATAGATGGTAATTTGCCGGTTGACATGGATAGTTCAAAAATGCAACTTAATGGGAATGCGAGAGTACTAGCAAGACGTCGAAGAATATGTAGTGGGATATCATCAGGAGTTTGTGATAATTTAGGCGGCAACCGTTCTAGAGCTGTTTCAACAAGTTCCGGAGTAAAATGAATGAAATCCAGAGATATTCCAGGATTCACTCGTTTAGGGAAGGGAGGTAAGGCATTATCGTCTGATGTAAAAACGGATGCAAAGTAAGCATTTAATAAGTTTGCTTTATCGAGGGTGTCAAAAATCATACTGTCATTTTCATTGTAGATGGGTGGAATTGCGCGACTACTTTTCGTTCGGCGCTTAGCGTAGGCGTAAAATATTGATACAACTACCGGAGTCTGAGTCCTTCCAAAATGATAGGATTCCGCATTCCTGTCTTAAATTGAATATTCCCACTAGTAATCGGATAGGTATGGCATTTCCTTGATAGTTAAGGAACTGTATGCATTTCGGTTGTTATGACAAGAAAATTCCAGTAACCTATGATCTCAAGACAATTATGGAACTCGGATCAAGAGCAAGATCAAGATCAAGAGCAAAATATGATTCAGTCAAGCAAGGTGTGAGTTCTGGACTCTCCTGTGCGGCCAAATGCGATGGTCAAAGTAAATGGAATGACAGCTTCACTCTTCATGCTTTAAATGCATTTGAGGTCATGGCTAATTCTACTGCTTTTGCAATAGAATTAGCCAAAAGTAGGTAATGTGCTTCACAGAATGAGACGTAAAACATTCACAGAGCTCGCCCGTTGGAAATCCTCATGTCTCATTTTTCTTGCTGAAATTACATCACAGCATAATGCATCCAGTCTTGCTTGAAAAGATGTGCATCTACATGCATTTGTGCAACATGCTCACACATATTCAACTTATTGCATGCAATTGCATCTCGAGTAAGTAGCATTAATAGTATTGTGATCTACAAACCCACCAACAAACGAAGTAATACATCAACCAATACTCAATGTGATGCTATATATAAGATTCTGTAGTTATAGTGCGCATTCATGGTCTGATTGCGTGTGTGATCAGCTCCGAAATTAAACAAGTCAAGAAATCGGATGTACTGAATATCGACGTAGTTGACCAAGCAGCGATAGAGGTTAGCCATTTTTTCCAAAGTGCTCAAACCAGAACAAAATATCCAGACTCTCTCGGTAAACGTCTATTGGTCTATCACAATAAGTTATGAGTGTATATATTAAAAAAGGCGACTTTCTGAGGCCATTATTTTAAATTTACTCCCAAATTTTCAGTGTGCACCTTTTTCAGAGGAAGCAAAATTGGAAAGGAGACAAATCAGTTCAACGGATGTTAGAATGGCTAGTTAGCAAAGCCCTAGTTAGCATGGCTCCCCATTTGCCGTATGCATTTATGCTATAGAAAAACTACGTCCTTTTCCATGCAATGATATCTTAAGTTACTATTTTTAAAATGTTTTCGTAAACATCCGCTGAACCGATTTGTCTCCTTTCCACTTTTTCCCCCGAAGAAGGTGTACACCGAAAATTTGGGAATAAATTTAATTGAACGGTCCCAGAAAAGTCGCCTTTCTTTACATATAAACTCAATCACCATAGACCGATGGCCTCTCTAAAACGTATTATTCAAGTTATGAGTAAATAAGTTATGATTTACTGAATATCGAATAGCTTCACGTGGAAAATTGTCCCCGATTATTTGGAATCCACTGCAGTAAGTAGGTGTATATAATGCATACTGTAACAATGCAGTACTATAAGTGGTGACACCTGTGTAAAAAGATGATAACAGTCAATCAACTACTGCTTTCAAAAATGCTGCAAACTTTCTTTTCACGGAAAAAATGTGAAATTCAAAATAGGCCTACATTAAGCCTGCGTAAGTGACATTTGCTAAAAATTACGTTTTTTGACAAAGGTGTTCGCTAAGATATCTTAATGGAATCCGCAAAGTTGAAAGTTACTAACAGTCAGCTCTCTGAAAATTCGATTTAAACTTCAGAATACAAACTATAAAGAATGTAAATTTCATTGAAATTAGAGCTCGCAATCGAATCAGATCGGAAAGCAGTTTGGTCTAAAATTCATATTGCCAAAAATACTTTGGGTTAAATATAAGTCGTAGACTACATGAACGCGTACATCAAAGCGAAATTTTTAAAGCTTAAAATTCACTTCCATCGCGCGCTTGCATGGACAAATAATAGTTTTAATTGATATCACTTTACTTTTTCTACTAGCTTTGACCTCCAATAAATGCAAAGCAAAATATTTCCTTTTTTCAAAATCATAAAACCACATAAAATAGTGAAAGATCATTAGTGATATTGGGGAAAAAAAGGAACGCTTGTTCTTTTTGTGTGCTTCACTGTAAAGTATGTAAAAAATTGATTTCCCAACATTTCAAAGCCCAGAGATCCAAGACAATTCTTGAATTACTCTTCTGAAATTATACTGTACTATCTTACTATTAGATTATTCTATACTGTACTTATTCCTCTCATCAAATTGTTTTAATCATCCTCGAGTCACTTTCATTAGATCTGAGAGGTCTAAATGTGATCAGATTATTTATATGCCAGATAGTGAGTGATTCGTCAGAATAATTCTTGAAAAGTGCAGATACCTTGAATAAGGAATGTATCTTCACTTTCTCTTCAATAGCTTTATTGGCATTTCACAGACGTAGAAATTATGACGACTGAATAACAAAAAGAGATGTCTCCTTCTCTGTCTAGACGCTTTCATTCGAAATTTGATGAATTTTGACAATGTCTTTCTTCTCAATGCGGAAAGAAAAGTCTATCATTTTTTATTTTTATTGCCTATCATCCCAGCAATACTCTAAGTATCAAAATTCTGTAACTACTTGAATTATTAGTTGTTGATAATACAGTATTACATCAACTTCATCTTCCGATTCTGACATATTTTCATTATAATCTGAGATGACAATGATTCGTTGGTTTGAAAAATCAAAGCTCTTAGATTTTGAAATTGTGTTTGTAGTTGAAATAGCACCAAGCAGGAATGCCACTGCTAGTCAGAGGAAATATCATGTATTCTATTATGTAATTTGCATCTTATTTTGATTTATACCTCTGATGTAATGAAGTAATTTGGTTTGCGCAGAAGATATGCATGCAAGGAAAATTTAAGGGTCTATTATAATTTTAAATATAGCTGCATGAAAGTCAATAAATACTTTGCCAGATGGTATGTTGGCAATAAAAAAATACTTTATCTATTTTTCAAAATTGAATTTCATTCGCTTTCGAAAGTCAAAAGTCAAAATTGTTTGTTTCCAAGAACAGTGTACACTCACATAATATGCACAAAAATATAACTTGATGGCAGAAAACAGCGTGTGGTCGGTGTTGTTGGAAAAAACATATTCTTAGCAGAAAGAAGAGAAGAATTGACGAAAATAAACTTCCAGATTTCATACTTATTGATTAGTGATTTCCTTAGTCATCGTTCGCAAGTCGTTTGCTTTTTTGAGAAACTTCGCGATGGATTTTACCAGTTTTGGAGTTAAAATATTCATCAATTTATTGAATTCTGTTGTATTGCTACAGTTGCATAACAAAGGCGCTGCTTCTTGCCATAAATTTTGATATAGTGAGCATTCTATCATGAAATGATTCAGAGTCTCCACTTTCGAATTATCACATAGCTCACATAAACGTTCTTCATATCGCAGTCGATTTCCGTAACTGCCAGTTACGAAATCTAATTTGTGATTTTTTGTTTGAAATTTTGATAATGTATTTATTTCATTGCATTCAATATCAAAATTCAGATATGATTTCATAGTATTCTCAAAACCACATTATTCTAAATAATTCAGGCCAGACTAGATTATTCTAAATAATCCAGTCAATAACCATAGACTCTCTTTTGCTGTAGATATCCATTTTTCTCTAACGTAATGGGTCTCTCGATTTTTTGGCAATTCTCAAATATTTTCATTTTTCACTATCTTGTCAATCAAAGTTGAAGATAAAACAATTTCATGGGAAAGTATAAGTTTTTTCAATAAAGTTTTTCAAACTGAAATGCATGCATCGGGATACAGCTGAACTATGCTTAGGTATGAGTTACACAAACCAGAAGATATTATGAATTATCATGTACAAAGTTTTATGTTTGATAGTTTAACAAAAATCCAGTATTGTTTTAATTGCAAGCCACTGATCATTTATTCACTTTTCATTGAATGCCATAAATTGCTTAATTATTCTGAGCTGTTACTATCAAAAATGTAATACATTTCAAAAAAGTCAAAATCTGATTGTTTAAAATCCAAACTATTCAAGGTCATACACTGGCATTTGATTAACAACAATTTGATAAAAAATTAACTAATCATTAGCTAGGCTATGAGAATGACGACTCCCACACAAAGTCTGCGAGATTAGAGTGGGGATTGGAATAATTTTGTAATTCAAAGAAGCCCACAGAGTAAGTAGATCTAAACACGTCAGTTCTGCGCTACATTGCACAGCAATATAATGGTGCGATTAAATGAACTTCCAATAAAAGCGCGATTAAGAGTTTGATAATCTTTTCTATTGATTAATCGCACAACACAACATTAACACTAGCATGTTTCAGGAAATTCTATTGAATTCATGTTACATTGGTTGTCTTATAGTTAAGTAGTGTACAAACCAAATGTAGGGCAAACATTATTGATAAACGTAAATTCTAAAACGAATATCTGATTCCGTTAACAATGTGTGTCAGAATCACCTCGAACGATTTTGACCAATGATCATAGTCAATCATAATAAGTATATTCATTTGTGTGTGGGTTTGTCTAGAGCGGATATAATTCTATTCCAGTCATTGTATGCTGTGGTAGCATGCGATAGAGCTTGACATAGATATTTGACTCGCTTTAGCTTGTGTCATTGGCCAAGCGCGCGCATTGCAAGAGTAGCTTATCAGAGAACCCTCGAACGCGGCAAATGCAGATCGAATGCGGTCAGATTGCAGGCAGGTCTATCAAGTGAAAAGTACCTGTATTTGACTCAATTATTTGCCGAGATAAATAAACATACAAGATCTTAAGAATAATCAACTTACTGAAATCGTGTTGTGCCTATAATAAATTCTGTGAATATCATTTTGTGATTAGGACAGCTTGTTTGTTTATCTGCAACAATAACATCGGTTCCGGCACATTGGCGGATACAAGGAATATCACATTTCTGCCTCCTCTGGAAAGTGTACGCCTTAAAAGTGCAATAAAAATCATAAAAATGGCAAATCTAATTTTAAGTAATCAAATAAATGTTAGATCAGCGTTATGCATTGTACCACACTCGGAAGCACCTGGATCTACATCACCTTCCGTAACTTGCAAGACGTCTGGATTTATAGCTAAAGAATTGTCGTTTTACTAATCTTGGATGAAAATTTACAAGCAACAAGAAACTCGTGCGCTAATTTAGGAAGATAATGTGGCGCACCCCAATGGGTTAGTGATGCAGTTAGAGATTTGTTAGCCTAAAAGTGTTTCTTTGCTGTCATCGTGGAAAAGTTCATATAAATACATTAAACGGGCAGCTATAAGCAAGTCCTGTTTAGAACAGTCTGAATTCCCAATAAAGTTGATTCCGAATCTCTTACAAACGATAGGATTATGAAAACACTTAAAGATGTGTATAGATACCAAGGTGTTATTACTCAGTATATTATTGGCTAAATGATTATGGATAAGGTTCGAATCGTGTGAATAGAATAATTAGATAATGAGTTGTATCCTCCGCTGAATAATGAGAACATACCTGAAAAGCTACCATTTCATCCAATATCAGGAATCATCAGCAGGCCTAGTTCACAGCTCTCATCGACACAGGCGCACTAACTGGGCGTCTTGCCAGTAGTGTGTTTAAAGCAATATTTAATGAATGCTCGTCGAACTTTCACTAACTTGCTAATTGTAAATCTCAAGGTTCGAATCACTCTTTTCAAAACATATTTCATCTTTTCTTGTGGTGAATGTCTGAAGATTCACCATTTTTTTCAATGTCGCGAATGTTGAGCTAGACCAGAATAGGTCATCCTCAATCACTGTTTTCTCGGTTGTCTAACTTTAATTTCTAATTAATCTACAAAGATTCTGACGCATTTCAAAGGCGTGAGTTATTCATTATCGTTACCAAGCAACGTCATCCTGAGTCCAATTTCCTTTTTGCATTCATCTATTCATATTACCTTGGCTCTTTCTATTATTGATTCTGACCTTGTTTTCTCCCAACAGTGATGACAGATGCGGAAAACCGAGTAATTTTGAATGTGGGTGGCATTCGACACGAGACATACAAAGCAACATTGAAGAAGATACCTGCGACAAGACTCTCCAGACTGACCGAAGCTCTGGCGAACTATGATCCTATTCTCAATGAATACTTCTTCGACCGGCATCCGGTAGTGTTCAACCAAATACTCAATTATTATCGTACAGGAAAACTACACTATCCAACTGATGTCTGTGGTCCGCTCTTTGAGGAAGAACTGGACTTCTGGGGATTGGACTGCCAACAGGTAACTTCAAGCGATTCCAGCTTTTACAGGGTTGCATACGAAAGAGCACCATAACGATATCCGCCCCTAGCTGTTCTCTGATTTACCGTCACAGCTGCTGCAAGAATAAAACCTTTTGAAAACTGTCTAAAGATTTTCAGACATTCATTGAAAATTAAGTTGGTTGCACATATAGGTTGCAAAGCGCTTTCAGTTTCTCGTTGTTAAGCTTAAATACTACAAAAATGTAAGTACCACGCAGTTCGCTAGTACTTAAGCACTTTGTAAACGCGCGTTTCAGTTAAGGGCCTTGAGCAAATTAGCTTTTCTAGGAGAACTCATAGCTTATGATTAAAGATCATATTTGGAGCTCCTACTCCATGTATACAGGTATCAATTTCAATTTAGGTCTACTATGCTAATTTAATTTTTTAAGTCAAAACCTGCACAGATAATTCGATGCATTATATATAGGCCTAAGTCAAAGAATTCTTTTGATATTTTCACGTAAACTTTCTACATGAGTGGCGACCTACTTTCAGAGTTTAGGATTTGAGAGTTGATTCACCTGGAAAAATGTAGGTCATCGCCATCATGATGATACATAAAGAAAGCAATGAATATGCTTCAGATCCGAAAAGCTTGTACAGCTTTACATGTCTGCCGCGGTGCACAGACTTTAATGCAATTCACTCCTGCGTGCAGAGTATCCAAATTTGCAAATAACAAAATAGGTATTCTATGAAGGGCAAGAAAATGTAGAAATCCGAGGCCGCGAAGCGGTGACCTCACCCACGGTTGAATAACACTGGCGTAGACTATCGTGCGCACAGAATTAGATTGTTTAAGAGTATCACTTTGCTAGAAGTGCAACCTAATTCAAAACGATGGCACATACAGGAACTTACTAAGCGGACAAAAAGAAATATTTAATACCTTGCAGAGATGGGAAAAATAGTCGTGCGTCGCTTGCGGATTGCTCTGAGTTCCTTCAAAATGCTCCAACCGCCACGATTCCTTCAGATTCGAAGAATTCAGATCATTGCGCAAAAATTATCTCGATAATGGTGGGCCCCCCATATTAAAAAATGATAGCAGTCGCACGAAAAACCGTTCACGAACTTCTCTGTAGAACTTGACATCGACTGTGTCTCTTTGCTGTGTGATACGGTTGACAACAGTCACTGAAACTTCGCACAATTTGACGTGTTCAACGTTGAACTGGCTGCTAATGGTTCGATTGCTATGTTATTATGTCAGCAGATTGTGCCATTTAATTTACGTTACATATTCCAATGTTGTAGTTGACCAGGTGACGGGAGATCATCTTTCTGAGAAAGTTATACAAGGTAATTAAAACTCCCCTTTTCAGTTTAGGCCAATATAATCAAATTAAAGTTAAAAGTATGGCAGACAGGCCTTCGGCGTCCAGCGCCTTCAACGGTCGATGTTTGGATGGCCCATCCAAACATCGACCGTTGAAGGCGCTGGACGCCGAAGGCCTGTCTGCCATACTTTTATCTTATTCTAATGTTTCCTTTCTAGTCAGACAGAAGAAGAGACGACCTGCCTAATTCTGTAATCGTGCGATTAGCTCTGCAATGCCGGGTGTGGGCCCGGACTTCCCAACCATGAGTAATATGTTAATGTCTGAGATTAATGGGTCGCAGTGAATTCTCGGACAGAGGCAACATCAACAAAGCCACTCATTATCGATTCGAATTTCAAATTTTTAAAATCACACTCATTCTGTTGCGACATCATAATTGAATGTCACTTAATGAATCATGAACCTAAACGCAAATCATGCACCTAAACGTCAGAATGTAATGAATTGTGTAGCAAAATTGCCCACCCAATCAAATATGCAAAAAAGTACGATTATCTTCATTGAACATTTATTAACACAGATCAATATTGAAGAAGCATTTTAGTCTCGTAAGAATGGTCTGAAAAATGCAAAAAGAAACAAAGCCAAAAGGCGTGTGTAGGCGTGTGAGACCTCTAGAGGACTGTGTTTTTTTTGAAAAATAAACAGGAGTGGGCAATTTTGCTGAACAACACTGTAATTATTCATTCACTGTCACTTTTATAGTTGAAAATAACTATAACTATGTTTTCATATCGATGATGCAGCAATCCCTAGGGACTGTCACACGGACTAGACATGTAACGCGATCACGTAGACAATAAAAAGCAGGGGAACAATAACGAGCACTAAATAAGGATATCAAGGATAAAAATGTACAAATCTCTTATGTCTTTCGACAGTGCTTAGGCAGTAAAGCACATATGAAATGTCTATGATCTCTAATAATATTTTTATGAGACATTCGAGTCCGACAAACGACAACTTAATCCTGATATTAATATATGTATCTGATGTCACTAAAATTGTCTTGCTATAAAGCGTAATCCTGATATTTTTATCCGCATTTGAAGAATCCCTTGATGATATTTCATCTCGAGTTTGACACAGTATTTTGAAGCCACTGCATAAACTTCTCCAGTTGGTGCATAAAACGATGCATCTATTCCACAAAATGTTTATTTTGCACATTTCAAACCAAGCTAAGCATATTTGTTATGAGGAACAGTATCAGCTGCTCAGGCAAAGACAAAAAAAGCATTATTTAATCAGAGCTACCTTAAATTGCCTTGATAACATGCATTTACATTGCACATGTATACATTCGCGCGCAAATGAGACTTTATTGATGTTCCGAACTTTATGCTCATGACGCTGTCTGCGTTTTGTTTTGACAATATATGATGACTATTGGGAAACAAATGTTATGGACAATTACAGTCCAATCTTTATTTATCTGGAGATGCGATTTGGGTCTAAGTAGTTGATTTGGATGATCCGTTGGTTTTGACATCGCATTATCTATGCACTTCAATAAATTGATTTTAATGTTTGTGATGCTATAACAATGAAAAGTATTTATCTATAGAGTAGATATGATTTCAGTATGATTTCTCGGTACTTCAGTAACAGAAGAACTCAAAACTGTAAAAATTCTAATGACCAAAAAAAATAGCGAATAATGCTTCCGATAGTTCACGATGCGTCTCACTTTGTGCATCCATTTCTTTCAATGGTGAAATTTAGATCTGTAATTTCATTTTGAATCGCACGACGACTATTGAACACAGCATCGTGGTAATAAGACCAACCATCGTACTGGGCAGTTTTAATTAAGTCTAGTAAGAGGGCAGATTGACAACAAAGGTCTGTCGCAGTACATTGAATATCTAAAGAGAATAACAACTGTTAAGTCATTAAAAGTCAACAACAGCCCTTGATTCCCCGACCGCCTGACCCAGGAATCGAACCGAAGTCCGTGTTGGAGACGAGCTCGCCACTTCTTCACTAGACCCCGCTGACGGTACAAAAGGAACGCGAGTGAAGACAGAAGTCGTCTCCAAATGATGTCGACAGCATGTTGCCCTATTATTATTGACAGAATGCCAACAACATCCACATGTAGCGAGACAGCATATGAGCATGTCATTCGACTGCGTCACACTGTAGATTGACAACAAATGTCTGTCGGAGTACATTGAATGTCTAAAGAGAATGACAACTATTATAAAGTCAATAAAAAACACCAACACATTTGATTCCCCGAACGCTCTCGCCTGATCCAGGAAGCCGATCCGAAGTCAATATGCTGCCACAGACCTTTGTTGTGAATCTACTGAGTGACTTGGGCTGATAGACTGTCATGCTACAAAATGAATGCTGGTGGCATTCAATGAGTCAATAAGTCAATAAACCTTGATGACCATTCTGTCATTAATGATGGGACAATAGTCTGCCTACTGTCTTCACTCGCATTCGTTTTCTATCATCAAGCTGACCTACTGATGAAGGTGCGAACTCGTGTCCGCCGCGGACTTTGGTTCGATTCCTGGGTCAGGCGAGTGTGGTCGGGAAATCAAAAGTGTTGGTGTCTTTTATTGAATTAATACCTGTCATTCTCTTTAGATAGCAACAGGTCAATGTTTAAACCAGGGATGTGGAGTACATTTAATTTGATAGGACTCCAAGCCCTACTCAGCAAGCAGTCCCAATTGCAGTGAAAATGTGAATTTAGCTAGCATCCCACAGATGCATTTCTTGAGATATATTTTCATTTCACTGTCTTGCGTAATCATATTTATGATAGTAGGATTTGAGTTTTTTTACATTTCATGTTTACTGACGACTATGTTTGGATTTGAAACCATACGATACACACCGGAGCACAGAAAAGTATGAAGTATAAAATGTTTCTCTGCTTGATATTTTAGAAAACTGTATTTCAAAAACCGCAAAGTGAGATATTTGGTATTGAGCAATCGCATTAGCGGGGTAATGACAGCATAGAAACATGTGTGATAAGGAAGCATGTCTACGCATAAGCTAGGCAACACACAGCGGAGTATGACCGTGTACAGGAAAGCAATATATTCATCTTTCTATATAATGCATGAAATTAACTTTTTTGACTTTTAATATGTGCTCACTTTTAAGGTTCCCCGAATAAAGCAGAATAAAGCAGAATTTTGTATGAGAATTTTCAATTTTACTATTAGGTTAAGCTAATCTTCGGAAACGGGTAGATTTCTCTCAGAATCAAAGATAATTTGTTATTGATGTCATGATAAGTATGTTTACTTGATGCTTATTGAGAAAATGACATTCAGGTCTATATTGTTCATATATTAGAGTGATATTATGATAATTAAACAAATAATCACAATATGGCTACTTGATCATGGACGCTACAAAATTAAGAAGTAAATTCAAGATCAACTGAATAACAATCATTACTAATGCATATTTCTGATTATTCCTGAAATAATAATAATAATAATAATGAAGTGTTTATTGAAATCACAATGAAAATCACATGTACAAAATTAATTACTAAAATCGTTTTCCAAAGAGTTAACAAAATACAATGTACAGAAAGTTATACCGATCATTTTTACATTTTAGAATTTGCTAGCTTGCATGCATACGGAAAGAAAGAAATAGATCGTCTGAAGCTTATCAAGATAATTCTAACCGAATTCGGTGTCCTAGACTCGGATTCCAACAACTACGACTCCACATATGATATAATATAATAGAAAAATACTTTATTCGTCAATACAGCGAGCGGTTTATGACAAAACATCTGCACTGAATCAAGTATAACAAGGAAATTTGACGAAAGATTTCATATAAAGCGTAAACAGCCTTCAATGTATGTGCCGTTGATAGGCTAACAATTTTCTCTTGTGTCTGACGTTCGAACTGCCAGATCTAACGACAAAAAATCCGTCGTCATTGTGTGACTGACACAATGAATTGTCTGCCTCCGTTGTTTAACCATGGGATTTACTTTCATTTTCTAAATTTCTTCTAACAAATAATTTTACTAATTTTTGACAGCATTTTACTAATGACTGAGTACAATTGACAACTCAAATGCTGTCTATGCCTTTGATGTAATCAAATTTTGCATTAAACACATAAACTCAGTGCTATAGAAATTTCTCCCATTGCGAAACCTTTCTTTTGTCTGAATTGGCATGGCAACAATTTTAAAACACAACACGAAAAATAAGGGAGAAAATATGTTGAGGTCTATTCAAGTGTGAGCTGAGACTTACATTCAATACAAGGCGCATGACAAGTAAAATTTAAAAAACAATTGAATAATTCAGGAAATAGGGTTCGTGTTGAAGTAATGATTTTCAGTGAGTTGTAAACATTATACCATTGTTATTGTGGATTGCATCTTCCATTGAAAGCTCTCCACGATGTCAATAATCATGTCAGTTGGAGACATTTCTGATACTTGACATAAAAAATTCTGTTGTTACAAATACTTTAATAATAATCTCTACGATTATTGCTCCCATATATAGATATAATGCGATTGAATTATATAAAACCCGCTTATTATTTCACCATAGAATTAGATTAGTCATAATGGTCATGATATCGGTGAAAAATAAAATTACCTACACAACTCGTGCAAAGATATCCATCTTTTGCTTTCTCCTCGATCAACATTCTATGCCCTCGCCCTTCGGGCTCGTGCATAGATATGTTGACCTCGAAGAAAGCAATAAAGATGGATATTTTGCACTGGTTGCGTAAATAACTATTATGCTTTCCAAAAAGTGCATAAAATTCAAGAGATGCAATAATCAGTCTTTATTGCACTCTTCCATCGAAATACATTTATCAATAAAGATAAAAACAACAGAAACAAACTTGAGGAATTCAAAGATAAAAGATTTCACTTAAGTCAAGAGAAGCGGGATGTGTTGCAAGCACATACGTGGAATTTCCTCACTGAAATGCCACTCTGATTCTTTGAACCAGGAATGAGGTAGATCGTTTACCAAGCTGTGATCTTATCGCCGATTTCCTGGATGAATCTGCTGGCAGAAGGGCCCCACGTTCCCATGGTCTCCACACATACAAGAATCATCTCATAGGAAGAGCTCAGGTTGACATACTTTGACCTCTTCCTATCTTCGGCGTCGCATGATGGTTTGCCAGCATGAATGGAAGACCCCTCCACATAGGTTGCTGCAAGTGTGTCACGACACGGTGAAGTCATAGATGGCACGACCTCCGTTTTTCCATGGTATCAAATTCCGGCTACCTGGACGCTTGCCATCAGTTCGCGACACCCTTGGAGGCTACAAAATTGATGGAACTCCACCAGAAACTGACTATCGTCTGATGATATCATTGACTTCATGGTGACGGGCTGATCTTCCTGCACTTCACTTGCAGTTCAAGCCGTGTAGTCCGGAAGCATTCACGTGTACACAAGTGGAAGCTTGCCACAAGTACATATTTGAGGGTGACAAACACGGCGGCCGAGACGAAGAGCACAAGATATACGAAGTTGCCTGTCATTCAGTTTCAAACCAAGTGATGCAGTAGGCAAAGCATTCAACCAAGCCCCTGCATTTTTAGTTGATACTGCTAAAGCCGAGCTTTCGCTGATATTGAAATCACGGATTGAAGCAATTGATCATAATGAGGCTGTTAGTATTCGCTTGTCCAGGAACGCTGTTCAGCTGAAAAGGAGTGTGCTCTCGTCTGAGTTTTTTTCCATTCCCGAAAAGCAACATCATAATACGTGAAACTGCACGGCACTTCGAATTCCTGATCCTCTGAGTTTCACAGGCAGTGTGGCTTGGGAGCACGCGATATCACGAAACTGGCAGTTCAAGATTCTCTCTAGTGCCTGTCGAGTTTGTAAATCGCATGCCTCGAGTAATTTACGTAGCCGAAAGTACGGGGCGGTCCGTAGCATGTACAGCAGCTTTGGAATTGCTCATAGATAGTTTTCATCCTCTAACGCAGCAAATTCTACATGGAAATCTCAAGAAATACCGCTGATATCTACAATGCCATAGAGGTAGATTTTTCACAGCTTTAAGGTTCTGATGGTCTTAGATTCTGACGATCCTATGAAATAAGTAATAGATAATGGATGATTTTGAGGTCATTATAGAACTTATTAACCGAAGGCCGCTCCATTATCTGTTATAATGCATGCTATAGATATGTTTCAGAAGAGGTTAATAATTTCCATAATTACCTCTGTACACGGATATCTTGAAATCTGTATCTTGTTACTTCAAAAGTTTTTGATTCACATTTTTCCATTATGAAACATGGGAGGTCACCATGCTATGGTAAATTTTACATGATTATTGAAATTCAAATTTCTAGAGATAGAGAGCATGCAGTTTCTAGAGCATGCCTTGATAAGGATGTGTCAGTTTGCAGACTGCATAATAGCAATAGTCGGTCGGTGAACAAAAAAATGGAAGATTTCATTTATCTCATGGAAAATTGACAAAAGCAAATGGTAGCCTATTTGAATGCACATGTACTGAATAGCTTAATTTTGCAAGCCTATTCCTATTATGCGTTGCATCAAACGCAGTTATCTGCAAAATATTATATTTTATCGCAGCTATCTTCATTTGAATTGGAAAGTCAATAGGCTATATCGACAAGATTGCTATTTTGATGCCCTTTTAAATGGCATGATTTTTGGACCTTGATATATTTTGGAATAGTGAATGGTTTTCACGACTCGTTTTAACGCATTGTCTAATTTTCACAAAATTCTGATCAACATTGCAGAAGGTTAATATATTGTAACGCAACCAAAATGATGTTTGACGGATTATGATAGAATATATAAACAATGGAAAGGTTGCAGTAAAAAAAGAGGCTGAATATCTAGTGAAATTTTGTGAAGGAATGCAATGTTTTTGGTTGATCACACTCAACGTAATAATGACGGAAGCAACAAGAGGAAGAGTTCTGTTTATCATTGAAAGAAACGCTCTAGCTCAACACCGATAGTGACGGACGTGGTATGTTGGTTTGTATCACTACAAAATATATGTTGGGCCGTCACATTGCGCTGTCAAAACGTTCTTTTGCAAGCATCATTCACGGTAGAACTACAGCTGCACCTGGTAGAATGATCACTATCAAAGCTGGGATCGCTCAACAAAATGGATTCTGAATGAGCGCACTAACAGACATTGCCGCAGCAAAAACATAGTGAGCGATTGCAAGTCCATTAGAAAACTATTCAAACCTGAAGGCGAAATCCGGAGATGCTTTTTCTAATTCTATAATGCCTAGTCACCATCACCTACGAGTATATCGTTGCAAATAGGTATATCTAGGTACTATAATATCTAGGTAACTATGTATTAGATAGAGTACTTATTTCGAATACTTTAAGAAGATAAAGCACGAAGACCGAAGGTCTGAGTGTTTTATTTTCTTAAAGTATGAGAATAAAGTACTCTATCTGATTTAAAGCATGTTTGCCATTTGAAAGCAGTGCTATATTTTCCCATGGAAAATAAAGCATCGGTGAGGAAAATATAGCTCAGTTATCCTAGATATAGCTGTTACTTATCGGAAATGGACATAAATATCCATGCCAATCTATTAAATTGCACAGAGCGCGAATGGATGAACGATCCAAATCTATGTATCTGCGATTCAAATTTCATGGTCGTAGATCCAAGCATTTCATCACTTCAAATTCGGACGCTTACTTCTACTTACCAGCAACAAGCGATTTAGTAATCATGGAAGAGGC
Source organism: Prostheceraeus crozeri (assembly GCA_907163375.1). Classification (NCBI taxonomy): domain Eukaryota; kingdom Metazoa; phylum Platyhelminthes; order Polycladida; family Euryleptidae; genus Prostheceraeus; species Prostheceraeus crozeri. Next base: position 354,942 of record CAJQUW010004374.1, on the reverse strand, counting down.
CCCTGCTTTTCTTGGCAATTTAACTTGCTTTCCAAATGGTATATATGGAAGCACATCACAAATTGATGCATATGCCCAGGAATCAATGATGGGCTTTCTTAACAATGACGATGTGGATCTTGATGACTTTCTCGATCTTGAACAAACATCTTCAAACGCTAATTATTCGTCTACAGGTAGTAGCCGTCAAACCATGCCTGATCCTTCAATTACTCCAACTTCCTCCCAAAGATTTGTCGCCCCTATATCTGATGCAACTATTCAAGAGCTAAATCATTCTGTTGTTCCCAAAAACACAATATCGAGGGATACTTGGGCCCATAATGCCTTGAAAGAAAGACAAGCTCATCGAACCGTACAACCGGCTGAGCTCTTTGAGGAGGCCCTTGACAAGGAGTTGATTTTGTGGACAGATATTGAGTTGAACTATTGGATACCCAAATTCATTAATGAAATTCGCAAGAAAAATGGTTTGCGTTATCCAGCGAATTCTCTGGTGTCGATCGTGTTGGGGCTTCAGCATATATCAATCAAAATGGATTCAAAAAGGTCGATCAATTTTTTTTTCGCAAAGAATGCTTCAAAAACGTAATGGAAGCTCTAGATGCCAATATGAAGATTTCTTCTCAGGGTGGAATTGGCATTCACACAAAAAGCGCTGAAGCTTTAAGCCGTGATGAAGAAGAGTTGCTTTGGAATTCCTCCCAACTGGGCTTTGAAAATCCAACACAATTACTGAACACTCTGTTTTTTTTAAACGGATTGCATTTTGCGATTCGTGGCGGGGATGAACACCGAGCACTTCAAATCACGCAATTCGAATTCATTAGTAAACCTGGTGAACTCCGAAAAGTTGTTTATAAGGAAGGCACTACCAAAACCTACTCAGGTGGCCTTTTACACCGAACAATCAAACCAAAGATAATAGAGCATCATGAGAATATTGAGAAACCAGAGCGATGTCACGTGAGATTGCTTGAGAAGTACCTGAGAATGAGGCCACCAAACGCAGTTCCAGACTTCTATTTGAAGGCGTTGACGAAGGTATCCAACAATGGACCATGGTATTCTGCAACGCCAGTCATCGGTGCCAACAAAATAAAATCGATCATGAAATCTATTTGTTCAAGTGCAGGTATTGCAGGAAGAAAGACAAACTATTCCCTGAAGGCCACCTGCGCAACTCGACTATTTCAGGCAGGTATTGATGAACAGGTAATAATGGAAAAAACTGGGCATCGTTCAGTTAAAGGTGTTCGCGCCTATAAGCGGCTTAATGAAGCTCACATTTTCTCTGCGAATGTGGCTATCGATGGGTAATCGATACACAAAGTATTGAAAGCCTATAATAGTGACATGAGGGGAATGTCTTTCCATATTTCGGCCAACCATGTTTCGATATACAATGGCAATCAACAACAAAGTAGCCAAGAAACGAATGGCTTGTAGTGAGTGGCCTGTGTATTGCTGATTTTTAATGTTATTGACATTTGACTCCTTTTATAGAGGTTCCTCTGCTATACGAGATCAATCTCTATGGTGATAACTTCCTATGATTTCTATGTTCATTAAAAATAATTTTTGCCAAATATAAAGTTTTACTTCGGAAAATAAAGTACCATATTGGGGATAAAACATGCTTTAAGGTGCTATATAACAACTTGATTGTGGAAATTATTAACCTGTATATATAGAAAGCTACACAATAGCATGCATTATTATATAAAAGTTACTTGTGCAACTCGTGCAAAGATATCCATCTCAATTGCATTATTCTCGATCAACAAACTGCGCCCTTGCCCTTCGTACTCGTGCATAGACATGTTGATCTCGAAAAGTGCAATAAAGATGGATACTTTGTACTCGTTGCGTAAATAACTAACGGTACATGCTTAAATGGAAATATCATATAGTTTGAAATATTTTGACTGAATATGAAAACAAATTTGGTCAACATGCATGCTTTTACATTTCACTACGTTTAAAGATATTTGAGAACTTCATGCAAAAAACGCGTTTTTACGATTCGACAAAAAAACAGCATTTCTATCCCGCACCTAAAGGCAAGCGGCGGCTTTTATTATCAAAATAAATTGAAACTAATTTCATTTAACTTCAACAATTCCAAACAGCTATAATGTAAATAGCTCGACCTCAATTTTTTGCTGACTCTTTACATTTGAACTGCGAATGTGGGAAGTCTTGCGCCATTAGGATTAATCTTTCATCATCCACCACTGTTTAGTTATCCATCATTTAATGATTCAAGTGAGCTCTATCTAAAGTTATTTGTTTACGCGCACAGCTCTGGACGAGAAGCAGACAAATTATTTTCATCTTATCGTATTTTATGAGAATCATGCATTCGAAAATGTCATTAATTTATTGAATTCTATAGTCAGAAATTGACTTTCGTGACTAAAACGAATGGACATTTTCACAATTCGTCTTCATCTACGCAGCGCTTGGCGCCAGAGCTCTGCTCATTTCTTCTCTTCATCAATAATCTTTTGATTCTGCTTTGCAAAACTTAACCGCGTAATAGTAACTAGTTAGAATCCGTAAATGAGCGTGTTCTTCTCTGATAATAGTGGTATGACATCATTTATTTCTATAGTAGGGACTCATAAGTTGAATTATCTTTTTCTGGGCGCATATTTGTGGAAATTGCAAAAATATGCCGCTAGAGACCATTCGCATGCTTCACATTCGATTGAGTGAGAACTGATGTTATCAATTTCAACAGCAAACGTTCACCCAGTATGATTAAACAAAAATTGCGAGTAGATCTTCTATTATGACATGGAAATAGAGTGATTTTGGTAAAATATGAAGCTATTCAACTAGAGAATGAGAGGGCAAGAGGTCATGCAGAATTCTGTTGAGAAGCAGGAACTGTGCTTGCGCTTGACAGAGGGGAGAGAGAAATCCCCAAGATGAGCGGAAGACTATTTCTACGATAGTTTCTAGCTTTTGAGTCCATTTGTGGTGCATGATTGGTAGGACTCGAACTTGCGACCCCTGTTTATCTGAACCTGTGTCGCTCTACCAACTGAGCTATGCGACCGCTTACGTGTCCCTCACCATCTCACATCAGTTGTCATGGCAATGATAATAATCAGTGATTAAATAATTGTCACAGTTGATAGCCTGATACGGGAGGGTGTTTATCGTGAGGATGAGAAAAAAAAAAATACGGCACTCCCTATAGTAACGGCTTTAATAAAATCAAATAGCTAAAAGTATTTACACGGCAAACGTTTCGCGACGCAGTCGCTGCCTCAGTGCACTAAAATGAATGTGCTTTGACTTTTTACCTTCTTTTTAGTGCACTGAGGCAGCGACTGCTTCGCGAAATGTTTGCCGTGTAAATACTTTTAGCTATTCGATTTTATTAAAGCCGTTACCGAAGGGAGTGCCGTATTTTTCTTTCTCATCCTCACGATAAACACCCTCCCGTATAAGGCTATCAACTGTGACAATTATTTAATCACTGATTATTGGTAGGATCAAACTCTCACCACGACACATTAGTTGTCATTATATGTAGTATAACAGTTTACACACTTAATGTAGCAAGGGTAATAGTATTTACAATACATCTTTCTAAAATCAAACACCAAATAAATAGTGCATGAATCTAACAGTCATCAATGACTCACGGAAACATACGAAAGGTATATGTGCGCATGTGTATTATAGCAATTTAAAATTTGACGAAAAACATGAAACTATTGACTATCAAGTTTTTCAAATATACTATTTACAAAACCTTTGAATTGGTCAACGGCATTAACATTATTTACTTCATCGGATTTTTAAAAGAAATGATCTTCGAATTCATAATCGACTTTTAGCAATCTATATAATACTATGTGTGAAGTTAATGTCAGTTGCTTCTTGATTAGTCGGAATATCCTACGTGCAGTACATAAACAAAAATGGAACATTTGCACTTCTATCTTAATTCACGAGACACTGAGTTGAGGAATAACGCTAGTACTCAGTAGTTAGACCAAAGCTAGGATGCAACTCTTGCTGAATTAAGTTTTAATAGGGCTAAAGTCTAAGCTAAAGAAGAATTAATAAAACATCAGGACTAGACCCTTGCTGAATAAAGTTCTAGCTGAACCTCATGTCTAAAATTAGAAACCAGTGAAATCCAAGTAAGCTCGAGCTGAGCTGCTGATTATTATCGGTCTTGTCGGAGTTGCCACTTGCTCTTGCAGATATTTCTTGTTTTGACAGCACTTGACCGACCAAACATGTACAATTGAAGGTTGCATCACGAGTGTTTCTTTGCAAGAGTGATGCAAGCGATTTATGACCACAGTTACCCGATCTCTATGTAATTGCCTACACTATGTTAAGAACATGCACTTTATTGTTCCGCAATGAATAGCATGTAGCAGCATGGAAGTCGTCTTTCAAACATAGATGTCTTCAACCAATGATTAAGGCTGACCAACTGTCTCTCGATGAGGCCAGGATTAGGATTGTTCTGACAGCGTCGTCAGAAAAACGCTATCGTAGCGCTATCATAGCGTTCTCAATCGAAGGTGTTGCAAAGAATAGCACTGTCATGATAAATTCCAGATATTGCCAGCGAAAATGCAAGTACTCGCTGGTTTCATATCAATCGCTTCGATTCTTCGCTTAACAATATCAACTGTTTGCCGATCATAACATCACAATACGAAAATATCATAGAAAGCCGAAATTCGTAAAGATTCCAGATGAATGTTTCCTAATCATAATGAAGTTTCATCAGAAGTCGCATTGTTATAGCGTCTGAAAACGCTATCTTAGCGTTCTCATTGCCATAGTAGTCAAACTCGGGTTGGACATTGCGTCGAAAGAAAACAATTCATGCAAGATAAATAAAATGTTTGCGTGTGACAGAAGTAAAAAGTATTTAGTTTCACAGTGCGACATATGTGATTCATACAACTCATGCATTCGTCGAAGAACCTGACGCTATCTGATGATCTGATATCTATGATTTTATCTTTCTTCAACAGTTCAAAAAGGCATATGCATCAACTGCACTTACGCGAGAACGCAATGCAAGCAATTTAGAACTTCATGTCGATGTAACCGAAACTGCCACAGCTAATGCACATGCATGGTCAGAGTGTTACAGTTTCATTCACATGTTCACAGAATTCGATAATGGAAATGATTGGACGATTACCTTAACAACGGATAACGTCACGAGCGGTCACACACCAGAGCGAAAGCTTTGCAGGTCATCAAAGATTTAGATAATCTTTAGCTGAAATTTAGCTTAGCAAGAGAATTTAGAACACATGTCTAGCAACAATAGAGGTGAAGAACATCTGCACCTTACCTGACCGTCAACTCAGCAAGTCACCCGTTAATGTAATGATATTCTGATTTATTGATTGAAAGAATTACAGACGACAGACTTCTGTACAAATATCATACGCAGAGAAATCCAGAAAGTGTTAAAACGTTGATAGGTCAGCAGATTTCTACGCTGTCTGACATTGATGTATTATTTGTCTATATCGCTCTGCGAATACAGTCGGCTCAGTCTCATAACAGCGAATCTTAAAATAGCGAAGTATCAAAATAGCGAATCTCAAAATAGTGAAATCTCATAATAGCGAATTCTCAAAATAGCGAAAACGTATTGTATAAGCTTAAGAAGTCCTCGAGAAATTGTGTTGATATAGTTTATTAAAGGTAATTGGATTAGTAAATAATATCCATCATCCATACCACTGACAAGGATATGAATTTCCATATATACTGTACATATACCTTGTACATATACCTTGTAGAGAGCCTATTCACAAGTCTTGGGATTTTGTTAGAGTCAGTGTTAAAAATGCATTAGTTGCATTTGAAAAGTCCTGCAGAAAATACGCCCTTAAGAATTCTGACTTCCAGGATTGGTCGGAGGCTGTCCTTAAGATAATTAAAAATCGCATTTCCTTCCTTAGTTCTAGCTTTCCATCTTTGCATCCGCACGAGGTACTAAGATCTAAGGAGTGTAAAAACTTCATCTCAAACTTTCAGAAGAATTACGTCATTACTCCGTCGGATAAGGCCGCCAACAATTTTGTCATTGTGTGTAGGAAGTATTACCTCATTGTCCTCTTGAACGAGCTAGGCTTTGACCTTAGAAGTTTCAATGCTGTTGGTAATCAGACTTACGCACCAGTAATTTCTTCCATTAATGACATAATTGCCGAACATAGCACCGCCCTCAAGGATTCCTTTGGCATAACGGTTAAAGATAAGTTTATGGTTTTAACTAAACTTTTCTGGATACCTAAATTGCACAAAAATCCGTATAAGAGTAGATTCATAGCTGGTTCCAGGAACAGCACTTCCAAAGATTTGGCCATACTTGTGAACAAAGGTTTGCAATTGGTCCGGGACAAGTTTAGTAGTTATTGCCTTTCCATCAAGCATAATTCAGGTGTGAACGCCTTCTGAAGCATTAACTCTTCTGGGGAATTCCTTGACAGGATGTCGTGTTTGAATTGCCACTCCTTACAAGTATATGATTTCTCCACACTCTATACGAATCTTAATTTAGACCAGGTTATGGAGTCCTTGAAAGACCTATGTGAGTTAATTTTTAGCAGTTCCAAGAGCTTTATTTGCATTGGCTATTATAGAACCTTCTTCTCGAATAAAAAATACAGAGGGTATCACTGCTGGTCCAAAACCCAATTCCTTAATGCAATAAGTTTCATCCTGGATAACACTTTTGTCACTTTCGGGGGACTTGTCTTCAAGCAAATTCGAGACATACCTATGGGTGGGAATTCCAGCTCACTCTTAGCTGACCTGTTTTTGGCTTACAGGGAGTTTAAGTTTGTGAGGGGGCTCCTAGCGAGTAAGAGATTTGGCTTAGCCAAACTTCTCTCTTGTGCCACTAGGTATGTCGACGACATTTGTGTGTTTAACTACAAACATTTTGATAAGATCCTTCCTGAAATCTACCCGGTAGATCTCTTAACTAGCAGAAGCGGAGACAACAACAAATGTGTTAATTATTTGGATGTTAAAATCAGGATCGAAGATGGTGGCCAATACATCACAGAGGTTTACGATGAGAATATTGGGGAGTTAGTCTCATTATCTGTTTGGAAGCTCCCCATGTCAGATATTTGACACATTAGTACAAAGCAAAATCAGCCAGTCTCTCGCGAGCGCTTTCGACGACCGTCGGCCACCATAATCATGCGCAAGTGAATTTATTCATCATTATTGCAGACGGAACGAAATGATAACAATTCAAGAAGACTTATTCATTTACAAGAATGGAAAATTAAGAAATTCAAGGCTACTAATAAAATAAGAAGTTAGTAAAGTCAAAATAAGTAAAAATCATAGTCACAAAACAGAATCATAGAGAGTTCCAATGTCTGCCTTAGTCTTATTGGATGATCTCAGCTTTCGAGTCCACAACGCCTCTTTGGTGACTCGACGCCGCCAGTTCTCCTCCCTGTCAACACACTCCATCCGATCTAGAGCAACCATGTGACCACTGTCGCAAAGATGTTTGGCCAGCTCCGACCGGTCGACGTCGAGGGTTTGTAGAGCTCTTCTATGTTCTTTCTTCCTTTCGTTCAATGGTCGACCACTCTCACCGACATAGGAGAAGCTGCAATCTGACTCAGAGCATGGGATATGGTATACCGAGCCCAGAGTGATTGCAGGCGAAGGACGTTTCTTGACTAAAAGGGAACGCAAAGTATTGGTAGGTCGAAGGGCTACATTAATGTCCTCAGAAGCCAGAACAGACTTGATTCTCTCACCAATGCCAGGTATGTAGGGAATTGAGGAGACGGGAGTTGCTCTGTCGCTGTTGCCGGAAGATGACTGATCAATCGACCATCTGTCAAGCTCTCTATGGCCATAACCATTGTTACTCAAAGCACCTTTCAGATGGTCTTTCTCCAACCTTAACGTGGACTGTGAGCATAACCGCTCTGTTCGCACATTGAGACTTCGCACAAGACCCTTGAATGTACTCACAGGATGACACGAGCGACGATTGAGGTAAATGTCTGTATGCGTAGGCTTTCTGTAAATGGAGAAAGACAAACTTCCTTCAGACTTGTCGATTAATAGGTCGAGGAAAGGCAGCACCCCATCTCTCTCCATCTCCATTGTAAAGGATATAGTTTCCTCCCTCGAATTAATGAAAGACAGAAAACCAGTCAACTCTTAAGGGGAATGATCCCAGCACGCAAGGACATCGTCCACATATCTGTACCATAGAGAAGGAAAAGGAATACCAAGCTCCATCGCCACAGAGAACGTCGACTCTTCAAAGTAATCCATGTAAAGGCACGCGGATACAGAGCCAAGGCTGCTACCCATACTCACATCATTGAGTTGTAAATAAAGTTGACTGTTGAAATCAAAATAGCTATGGCTCAAAACGAACTGCGATAGTTCAAGCACTTCATCAACAGAAAAAATACATCTGGACGAAAAAGAGTCATCCGAAACCAGAACACGACGAACCGCAGTCATAGCACCATCAAGTGGAACATTTGAGAACAAAGACTCAACGTCGAAGCTGACTAACATCCCATCCATAACTCGAGGCTCAGAAGTTAATTTCTCCTTCAAATCTTGAGCATTTGACACGTAAGACTTACTATTTACCATCAAGGGCTGAAGAACATCAGACAAATACCTCAACAAGGCCGAAAACAGACAATTGACTTGACTCACAATCGGGCGAAGTGGTACACCAGGTTTGTGTATTTTTGGCAGTCCAAATAAATGGGGAGTCTGGAAATGAGTAGGACAAATAGATAAAAGAAATTGCCGGGTAAGGCGACCATCAGTCTCTACTTTCCGAAGTTTGCTGTGAAGGGCCCTCCGATATGCTTGTCCCGGGTCCTTAATGATGAGCCTGTGATCGCCATTGTCAACGACAGCTTGCATCTTGTCAATGTAATCACATCTATCCATCACTACAGCCTTGTTACCTTTATCCGCAGGTAAAATAATAATGTCGGAGTTCGATCGTAACGATTGTACCGCCACACGCTCATCCTCAGACAGATTAGACTTCGGCCTACGAGCTGATTTAAGGATTTTTGCAACTTTATCTCTCACCACCGTCTTGTTATCAGGAGGTAATTGTCTAATAGCACATTCTACGCCAGCAATGATGTCACGGCGAGGTACGGAGTTCGGAGTAATCAAAAAATTAAGACCCTTGCTAAGAACAGACTTCTGCGAATCAGTAAGTGAAATGCTGCTGAGATTCTCAACACCTTGAATGTCACAATTGGTAACGTCACTGCTACCAGAAGACAATCCTTGTCGTCGACGTAAACCATCAAGTCTGTCTGAAGACCGATTCTTTGCTCGTTCTCTGGTGGAACCAATCGTGCGGTCAATCATGGATAAAATTCGAGATTTCAGAGGAATATCCGTGACCATGTGAAGTAAGCAAGACTTGCACACACTCATCATATTCCGGATTGATAAGAGAGACTTCTTTAAATCTGCTATCTCTTCGCGAATCATGCGGCCAGTCACAATCCATTTCAGTTTATAATTCAAATCAAACTTTCCGGGAAGACGAAAAAATAAAGAACGAGGAATAAGCCTCTCCCTCAAGCAGATAGAAAGGAAATCAATCCGTTCCGCTGCGTTGATCAACCTTTGTTCATCTTTCAAAACAGTCCGAAAAATAACAGTGCATCTTCTTCCATAGATGCTAGTCAACGATGAGAATATTGGGGAGTTAGTCTCATTATCTGTTTGGAAGCTCCCCATGTCAGATATTTGACACATTAGTACAAAGCAAAATCAGCCAGTCTCTCGCGAGCGCTTTCGACGACCGTCGGCCACCATAATCATGCGCAAGTGAATTTATTCATCATTATTGCAGACGGAACGAAATGATAACAATTCAAGAAGACTTATTCATTTACAAGAATGGAAAATTAAGAAATTCAAGGCTACTAATAAAATAAGAATCACAGAGGTTTACCATAAGGTTGATGAGTTCAGCTTCCCAGTGGTGCTGTATACTTTCCCCGAGAGTAACATGCTTTTGAACACTGGCTTAAACATCTTTGCTGCCCAACTCATCAGGTTCGCCAGGATTTCATCTGATGCTTCCGCCTTCACATCAAGAGCTAAGGGCATTTTTGATATCTTTAAAGGACGGGGTTATAAGAACAATTTGCTGGTTAATTCTTGCATTAAGTCCTTCTCCAAGAATAGGTTCCTCGTTTTTAAGTTTGGTTGTTTTTCGCCCCGCCAGATGCCATCCATCATTGGCATGTTGGGCTAAGAAAACCTCTTCTAGTTTCAAGTGCTTCTTTTTGTCCTAATACATTTCAAAAAATTTTTATTTTCGGTTAGGTTCTGCTATGTTTCCTCAGGCTTGGAGAGATCTTCCATATCGTACATTCGATATGGTTGGCCTGGCCCCGCCATGTGGTATAGGTTGGAGGTTAGGGGCCGAAACCTTGCTTCATGCAGCCACGTGGTTCCTCCCTGATGACTCCATAAATAGCAAACTTAATTTTGGTTTTTTAGGTTTCTAATTAGATTTCTAACGAAAGGTGAAAACCTTTTGTTATTTTTAGTTAGCTTCGCGTCAGGTCCATGACGAACTCTTATTTCAGTTATTATATGGTAAAACAAAATCGTTTATGAGTATTAATTTATTTCCCTTACCGTCTTCAGTTGAGTAGACTTGCCTTTATACGTATTTCAGTACCTGCTCTATACTAGAGTAGGTTACTCTATGTTGTTAGGATTAATTTATATTCATTCGTTGATGACTTTTAATTACCTAATTATTTACAGGATTCTCCACTAGGGTAATTGTCTAACTTTGGCATCTTCCGTTTCCTGGATCCTTCGAATGTTTTTGACCGTGTCGTGTCTTGATTCGATTGTACAATGTGCATGAAAGATGAAAAAATGAGAAAGTATATAAATCATATTCCCTGACAGCCCTGGCATAAGCTTGGCGACTGAGTTCATTTAAAATGTATTGTTCGCGCAATCGGTCTAGTCTTTCGTTTAAAGCAACATATTTCGCCTTTCTCCTTTTTGTTGGTGCTGCAAAATCCAGTTGACTCATCTCAATGTTTGAAATTTTCTGCTCCTCAACGAATGCATGCGTGATCTTGAAGATATTTGGATGGCCACTTCCCACATTATCTTTCAGTATCAGATGCCTTCCCTCCAAATAATTTGTAGTTCGAACATCACTGTTGTATGGTGATTCCATACTGAAATAGAAAAATAAGCATATGCTTCTTCTATATATTTTGACAGTGAAACGATAGTGATGATATGGCCATTTAAGTTATCTACGTCATACTAATCAAGCAAGCATAATTTCTCGAGGACGTCTTAAGCTTATGCAATACGTTTTCGCTATTTTGAGTTTCGCTATTGTGAGACTTCGCTGTTTTGAGATTCGCTTTTTTGACACTTCGCTATTTTGAGATTCGCTGTTATGAGACGACCCCATACAGTCTAAGGCTGCGTTTACACGTGCAACTTGATTGCAGACACTTTTCGATCTATGATGAGTCCGAAAAGAATGGACAAACAATTGAAGTAAAGGGATGCTTTCAATAATTGTGCTTCGTGCGTCACCAGACAATAGCAATCCAACGAATGGTGATAAAGAGAAATGCATTGATTCATCGGCTTATCATCCTCTGAGTGTGAACTAAAGTTCAGCCGTGTTGAACTCTATCTGCCACTTTTTACTGACACTCAGATGATGATAAGCCGATGAATCAATGCATTTCTCTTTATCACCATTCTCTAGATTCCTATTGTCTGGTGACGCACGAAGCACAATTATTGAAGGCATGCATTTACTTCAATTGTTTGTCCAATCTTTTCTGACTCATCATAGATCGAAAAGTGTCTGCAATCAAGTTGCATGTGTAAACGCAGCCTAAGAGTGAAGGTTTGAAACGATCGAATGCACATTGGTATATAAGCAGTCGAAGAAAATAAATGAATTCTTTGTATTTGGCATAAGCTATGTTTTCTGAATTTCGACAAGGAAAATCACTATTCGTCTTACAGATAAGAAAAATGTCATCAGGAACTAGAAGTTGAAAGTTAAGTGTAATAAGTCATACTTTTTAATATCAAAACTTGATAGAAAAATCAATTGTGAAGAGTAAACCCGTTTTAAATACCACACTGTCCGTGCAATCTCAAATTTTCTGATTTGTGATAAAGAGAATTTCTGAAATCGCAGCAAATCATTTTATTAGTTCATTAGCCCATTGAGGAAGTACAGTAGGTGGTGTGTCAACTCAAAAAATTTCATCATACAGTGAACATATTTATATCAAGATATTCTGCTTTCTGTGGAGATAACGTTCCTGTGGTCCAAAAAAATATTTGATCACTTTTTAAGAAGTTAAATGTTTGCAGATTATTCCTGTGTTTATATAGTAAGTGACGTGAAGCCATTATTATAAGTAGCATGAAACTTTTCGATATCAGCATGAATGAACATTCACTAAAGGTATCTTAATTAAGTGGAAATTAAGCTGATTATCAAGAAAATTTCATGAACTGCATCGTAATGCAAGTCTTCATGGAAAAGCTGAGATCTTATTGTACTTCTTGACTTAAATGTCAAGTTTTTTATTCAGTTTTCATCGGCATGATTTTGTTCACTAAATTCAAGCTTCATTCCTTAAATCTAATCAGTAATATGGACCGACTTTCATCTCTTAATTTAATTATGATAATGTCTGTAATATGTCTTCTGTAATATGTAACATGATAATATGTCTTCGATGAATGTTTCAGTAGCAAGTAGTTTGTGATATGATAACACTTAAGAAAATACTCTCATTAATAATGCTGAGTATTAACGTTATAGTAATCCATCGAATAGCTAATTTAGGAAACTATATTATCTCTCCAAGGTTGACATGACACCGAGGATTTGTGAAACACTATTATTCCTTCTGTATTGCTATCATGATCAGTCGAATCCGTGTAAATTTCTCCAAAAGTGTGAAAGTTTCCCATACTCACATGTGGTACTGTGTCTCAATTCGAGTTAATTTAACAGAATTGAAAGTGTGTGCTACTCTACTTAATATGCCTGCACTATGCATTAGTCTATAATTACAACGTCCAAAGGCAATAAAGCACAGTATTTCTTTCGATAATTTTTTCTCATTTGAGTACAAACTCTCAAGAATGTATTCGAAAGCTTAGTGACATTACAATAAACATATGACTTTAACTTTATGGAATTAGTTTCAAGGATGATAACAACAGTATATTTTCTAGAAAGGAATTTATTTGACATTCTGAACTCCATGCCCGTGCTTCTTTAATGCAAACTCCCAAGAATCATCGAGTTGTGAATACTTTCTATTCTCCTTGTATTCATGCAGATTTTTTATGCAACGCTTTTTTGGAATTTAAGTAAAAAATTAATCAACCTAGTAAATTATGTATAAATTGCAATGAAAATATCTTAAGCAGCATTCGTCACAATAAAACACTTGTCCAAATCCAATATAATGCAGTTTGGCAGAAGCAATAACTGCAACCAATACTTTTTGAATGAAGCACGTTTGAACTCAATAAGCAAGTTCAAAGACTTGGGTATATCAATAGATTCAACGAAGTCCAACATCTTTATACCACACATACAAGTCGCCATTTCAAAAGCGAATCGCATGTTGGGATTGATAAAGAAGTCCTTCAAAACTAGAGATACATACGCTCTTACTACGTTATACAAAGCCAAAGTGAGATCTATTATTGAATTTGGCTCTCTAGTGTGGTATTCTAAATACTTTTACGCCTCAGACTCCATCGAATCTGTACAAAGAAGATTCACCTTGTTCTTTCCTAGACTAAGAGGCCTTTCTTGCAGATCTCGCCTACAACAGCTCAGCCTCCTTAGCCTCAAGGCTCGTCGTTTGCGATACCGTCTGATTTTCTTGTTTAAAATGATTAATGGCTATGTTAATGTAGACTTCAACGACTTTTTTCGGCAGGCTTGCTGCCAAATAAATAGAGGCCACAATTTCAAGCTGGAAACGAGGCTTGCACACCATGACTACTATAGCCACTTCTACACTGTGGAAATTGTATCTCATTGGAACGCATTAAAGATGGAAGAAATTAATGTGAATACAATAACAAAGTTCAAGAAAAGCATCTCTTCATATTTCGTTAGAGCTGATATTTGGTAGAGGAATGACAGGTGACGTGCACAAGCTTATTTCAGAAACCTACTTGTAACTGTTTGATTTGAAGTTTGTATTTGCCATTACGTCTTTGACTTGTCTGTTTCCTTCATATATTTTGTCTACAAATACGGATTATTATTATTATATAAAAGTAATCGATTTCATCATTGACTTGATAACGTCTAGCTTGCTGAAAAGTGATTTAGCAAATAATGAAGGTCATCGCTTTCAATGCACTTCTGCATCCTTCATCATTGATCAAGACTTTGTTTCTAAGGTTCAGCTGTGACTTTTCTCCGTAAATGGAAGACAAAAGTTAATTTTCTATATACTGCATTGCCATGGCACTGTGGCGACCTATGATGTGTCATAACATCTGTCGCGGCAGCATTTTACCCCGCTATTGTCATTGTACGAGTATGTGTAAATGGGCTGCAGAAAGCTAAACTACATTATATTTTAAAATGCACTGATTAGAATGCCGATTTTATATCCCATACTGTTAGTTTTGTCTCCGGGAGTGCATTCAGAATGAGTTAAATCCGAGCAATTTTGTTGGGTGGAACTATCTTGTGTTCCTGGTTTTATAAAGGGCTTTTGAACTGTGAAATGTATCTTTGAAATTCCTCTCCAAGTTCTGGGAGGTACAAACATGAAACACTCACCCCTGGCATGTTTGCTGACTTTATGCAATAGGCCTATATGCTTTTCATAATTTCTTGAACAAGCGGCTCTCACCATTCTCAATCGTTAATTTCGCACAGAAGTTATTAGACAATTTCAGTCATCTATTTATCATCTGAAAACAATTTTATAAAGTTATTTTGAATACATCCGGGAAATAAATCATGAACCAGACATAGACAGACGACTTCAGCCCTTTATCATATTTCTAGGAAGGGCTTGTCACATAGTCAAACTGAAAACCTATTTATGGGTGTCCTGACAAGCCATGGGTGACTCCATGACTTAAGGATTTCATAAATCAACGATTTATTGTCTTTGAAAGTAAAAATTGTTTTGAAAACATGATGAATAGTACAAACTATGCGAATAATAATTTGCGTCTTATTTTCTATTAAGCTTCGGTTAAACTTTTGAATACATTTCCAATTCAAGACCACTTGTGAAGTATTACTGCTGTATAACTGCATTGTGTAGTCGTCTTTATATCTGCGAGATAGATCACACACTGTAATCACAAGAAAAATCGGAACTTCTGCAATTTTACTTTGATTTAAAGTCTGCTAAAATTGTAAGTAAATTGATTAACATTGAGTTGCATTCTCAGTTGAAAAATGGGAACAGACCTGAATAGTTGCCATTTCATCGAATATCAGGAATTATCACCAGGCCTAGCTCACATCTCTCAACATCGACACAACTGCCTATTTTAAGGTGCAGTCATACCCGGGTCAGTTTGAGATGTGCAGTCAGCAAGTTAGTGAAATTTGCTAAAATTCCCTGAGACTCACTGAAAGGGTGTATTTCTATTTTTTGGATACTGTCTCGATTTCTGCTCAAATTGTTTTTTCGCCTTCAAATGTATTCAAACGATGTTAGATATTGAACAATAAATTACACTAATTTATGTAAAGTCAAAATCAAATTTGCTTTCTCCCACTGTTTATTTGCCGTTCAGAAATTTATATACAGATAAAAGGTGTAATACACTTCTCGGCGTTTAGAGTTTGAAAATCTTTTTCTAGGGATGGTTGGGCACATGCAATCTCAACTTGCATATCTCAGAGTGATGTATCGCATAGCGTTATGTCGCCGTGTATTGATCGCAAACACGAGCTCTGTGGTAGGCTATATAAGTTGAGATTGCTTGTACCCAACTATCCCTGGAAGGATTGTTTGAAACTCGAAACGTCGGGAGTTGCATCACACTATTTTTCTTTGTGTATAATTTCTGAACGGCAACTAAAAATTGGGAAAGAGTAAATATTTTGATTTTGATCATACAAAATGAAAAACCTTCCGTGTGCCATAATAAATTACACATCATTAACATTAAAAATTACTCATTTTGAACTACGTCTTTCTGTTACTACAAAAATTTTAGGGGGAAATTTCTTATCACAATGACAATGAAAACATGAAAACAAATTTAGATAGCTGAATTTTGATGTTTAAATTAAAGAATTAAAGTGCTTATTTTCTCTCAATTTCGCCAATTTTGGTGATCCCATTTGTGTCAGCTTAAGGATACAACATCAGCATTCAAAATTACTGAGGCTACACCAAGTTTTTTTGCTATTAAAACATCGTATTAGTGGAGTAAGTGGACCATTCCCAATCAGAATCACAGGGAAGCATAAAAACAAATCAGATAAACAAAGAAAACATTTTGATAATTAGCTACGAGGATGTAGATGAAAGGTATGAAATCTTGTGATACTGTAGATAATGAACGATCCTGCGTTATCATAATGAAACTGAAATAGGCATTAACCACCTATTTTCTAATGTGCAATAGTTAGCCTCTGTATATTATATTATACAGTTCAATATTATAATGCTAATGGAATTAATGCGTTTAAATGCTTGTGAATGATATCTCACAAACTGATTCATCTGATGTCTGCTGAAAAAATCTGGTTTCAAAAGCGATACATTTTCACTGTTATATTTTTGCACTTACATATCTATTTACTGAGACTATATGCATGTATTAATGGCTTTTGGAACAGAATGAGAACCAGGTGTGTTTTAATAATGCTCAATTTAGCTGCACACTTTGGAACCAATCTGGGTTAATGTTGCTAGATCTTGAGAAGCGTCAAATGAATGAAACATGCAATAATTGAGGTTTCTCATCTAAAAGCGATGTAATTTGAATTAACTCATTTTAATGATTTTGCATTTTAAGAGATGTTACAATATTCGCGAGCCTTTGCAAAGCAGACTGACAGGGTACCGGCACTTGACCTTGAACTTTTCACAGCAAGATTACGGTCCCATTATCAAAACTATTGTTTACAACCGCAGTATTGCCCAATTCTTTAGGCATTGTGATCATGTCAACCCGTGTCAGCGATATTTTCAATGTGCTCTGCATATCCTATCTAGTCCTTCAATAATGAAAAGGGACGGAATTCTTATTAATGACATTCTACATGTATAAACTATCATACACTTGTCCTTGTATTGAAGCAGTTAGCATTCAAACTCACATCATAAACAACGAATATGTCGACATCATGTCTTAATAACTGCAAACTCGACTTTCGATATTATTGCATGGAAAAGATTCCATTTGGATTGAATATCATGCGAAAAAGTGACAAGTAAGAATTATCCGAATGTAATTGCAATACAAAGCACACTGACATTCAGAGAAATTAATCACTTATATGCAAAAAGTTACTTATAAAGTAATCAATACTGCATTGTTAGTTCATGCTTCCTAATCGCTAGAAATCATTTTCGTGCAACGAACGCATACTATTAAATGCAAACTAACTATATGTTTAGCTAAATACAATTAATTGAATTTGCGATTTTCTTATCACAGTTGAAAATGTGCAATCAAATGTGAAAATCAATTTCGTCGCAGTAATGGAAATTGATTTTTCTTTCTTTGATATAAAAATACGTATCAATTTAAGCTTCATCCTTTCATCTTACATATTTTATATTCCGCACATTGATGCTACAAATTGCCTTCATGTTTCATTTGAACCAGTTAACCTGCTTACCTCTTATCTTATAGGTGTTGCGTATCTCGTATAGTGGAGAGCAAAATCGCACACTGACAGTGATGAAAATCTTGATAACTTGAATAGAAAGCAATGCTACTTGATTTTGATTGATTACTTAATTTTCTCACTGACTTTTTCTAAAAGCTACAAGATTCATTTTAGCAATGAAATTGAATGAGTAAACTCTGTATGTGATTGAAAAGTTCTTGTGCTCTAATTAATTTTTAATTAGTCAGCTGAAAAGCAGATTCACACGAAAATGACTTAAAAATGTATAAAATTTAGACAAATATAAATCTAGTTCGTCCACCTCCATTCAGGAAGGTTAGAAAATGATGATAGGATCATTCATGTTTGCATCATTTATATCAATATGAGTGCTTCATGTCATAAATATAGGCCTGTGAATCACATCATGATCATCTACTAAACCATAGACATCGAATAGAATATTGGAAATTCAAATGCTCTGTAAATGCTACTTACTATGGCATTTTAAGTAGACATTTTTGTGTCTATTCCTAGTAATCTCTGCGTTTGAGTTCTCTGGGTGTCTCCAAGTCATCATTTTTCTTTATAGTCACTTTTGAAGTTGTGTGGAACTGCAGAATGCCAGTGCTTAGATAATGTGATAGACGTTTGTGAAGGAAAATCTTCTACAAGTCACATACGCATATTTGAGTTCTATTTCATGCACTAATCCATCTTAGCAATCTCTTTTTGAATTCATAAACAAATAATCAATGCATTTCAACCAATTTGGTATCGTAATCAGCAATCAGAAAAGCGATCTATAAAATTCGATAAATATTCAAACGCTTTAAAAGTCCGTCAAAATCGGCGATTTTAAATTGCAATTTTTAGTGCAAAAAATGAGCGAGTTAGAGCAAATCGTTAGCAGTATTTGCAAACAAAAAAGTAGGTTGCACTATGATCTTCATGCCATTTGTAGAGATGGTTTAGAAGTTATGGAATGGGAAAATAGAATCGTCATCCCCCCCAGATGTGGATATTCAGAGCACGCTGTGGGTGGGGTTAAATAGCAGCAGCAAATTTTTTTTTCTCCTATTAAGTTATTGATAGATCACATGTGATATATCAAAGTGCTGCACTTACTAAAGACACTTCAGCTTTACTACGCACGACATTTCTTAGTATGTCAGAGAATTTAAGTTTTTAAGTTTTAATTTTTTTAGTATTCTAATTGAAGTACTAAAAACTATGCTAAGTTGCTTGCTTATGGTTGTTGACGACGACTCTCTCCTTATTAGTGTCGATGTTTGAGATGGCTGTAAAGTCCTATCCTTGCTTGCCTCGAGTATCCAGGGTCAGTCGGGACAAGGATATTCGTTTGCTTGGATGGATGGATGGTGGGCTGAGGCGGCGTTGGTCTCGTTGGCGACGTTTCTTCTCCAGGTTCAGCCTTCGATTCTCATGAAAGTTAGCGACTCCTTGACGGGGCACTATGCTAGCCAAGTCGGTCTGTTGCACGCTTTCTCCTCCAGGGTGTCGGTGGGGATTCCGCATCTGTTCAGTACGTCTCTCAGGTGGTCTCGATATTGGCGTTTGGGGCAACCATGTGGTCGGGATCAGTTCTCTAGTTCGCTGAATGCAGTGACCTTGGTGAGGCCCCAAGGATCTTTTGGAGGCAGCGGATCTGAAAAGCTTCGAGTTTCTTGATGTTCTTGCTATATGGTGCACCTAGTATTTTGTACTTCTCGTAGATTTCATTGTGCTTCTGCACGCAGGTTCTTCCACCCAATGTAGAGGTGACGCGACGGAAGGTTGGAAAGATATGTGTCGTGTGCGCGGTTCTTCTCTTCAAGTAGAGGTTTGATTATGCGTACTGATTCATCGAACCAGTCAGGGTTCCTTCTTGTGATTCTGCAAGTGTTGTTTTTGCGACATCTTGTAAGATGGATAGAGTTGAGTCCCATAGACCATTCAGTTGCTCATGGCTGAGGTCGTCCATGGCGAGAGAGTCCGGCACGTTCCTCAGTGCCTCACGTAAATTGTTTTGCAGCTCAATTCTCTTAGTTGGATAGGAGAGGCTATTGATATTGAGTCGCGTTTTCGGCGCACATCTGCGGGTTGGGGGCGCACAGCAAGTTTTATTTTGGAGCGCATCAAGTTGGGTCCGGTCAGCATTCAGCGCCTCTCATGGCTCTTGTAATTAAGGCATCTGAGAGATCCTGCTGACATGTAAGGACATAGTCAAGCATATGCCATTGCTTAGATCTTGGGTGTATCCAAGATTATGTGAGTTTTATGCATGGCAGAAAATTGGAAGTAGGTGCTTTGTATGGCGAGCTGATGTTCGGAACAGAGCATGAGAAGACGTAGACCATTAGTATTCATATTGCTAATTCCGTGGTTTCCAAGGACGCGTGGGAGTCTCTACCGACACGAACGTTAAAGTCGCCTAGCAGTATTATTTTAACAGTCCTCGGAATTCCTTGCAAGTGATGTCAAGTTGTTGATAGAAAATATCTTTGGCTTCTTCAGAACTGTCGAGGGTAGGTCCATAAACACTTAGGACAGTGGCGAAGCGGTTTTTGGATAGAGGAATGCGTAAGGTCATGAGACGTTCGTTTACTCCTTCGGGAAGGTTAGGCAGTGAGTTTAGAAGTGTATTCCATATGGCGAAACCTACCCAGAAAGAACTGAAAGGCTGGTCCGGTGTCAAGGGCTCTGTAAGAACGGGGTCTTACAGACGTTGCAGCCTTCTTTTTTTCTAACTGCGCAGCCGCCTTTGGGAGCCTTTCCACTTTCCGCCTGGTCCGCTGTTGAAAACCTTAGCCAAAGCTCCGTTGGCCGATGTTGACCTTTGTCCAGAGTGCACGACGAGGACGTGGAGTTGGACTTTGCACCAGAATTTTTAAGTACTTAAAGTTTGTTAGAATTTAGACATTTCTTATTATGTCAGAGAATTTAAATACTCCAATTGAAGTACTAAAAAATATGCGAGGTAAATATGAGATAATCGATTTTTGAATCCTGTTCACATCATCCGCAGTCAGACAGAAAAGCTAAGTTCCTTAATGACGGATGAATACCTGAAAGGTGAGGTTTTATATGTTTCTACCTTAACTTCTTTAATTTTAACACATAAAAGTGAATGTGAAGTCTCCTATTGATCACAGAAAGAACACTTTCAATTAAATGTCAAAGGAGATCGAGCAATAGCTCAAAATTTTCGATGCCAAATTTGAGAGGTGCACATGTATTGATTCTTCAAAATTATATGTGGTGTTCCCTGAACAGAATTGCTTCATTCCGAATTTTGCTTCGACTTTTTGTTTATAAAATCTGTATTTTATTGTCCAAAAATTGAATTTCAAAAAGCAATAATTTAATGTTGAGATTTTTCCAATGACCGCTTTTCTCTGTATCACTGACATGCTGGCAGTTAGCCTAAATTCTTGTGATGGATGCTCCATCATCTTTCTATAGCTCTAAATGAGAATTTATTGCGTTTCGATAAGATAAATCAAAAATCGTCATCCTCAATCAAGACTTATTGCAATAAAATAGACAGATCTTCGATGATATCGCCAATTAGAAGAAGGCAGAAACGAAAACGCAGATGTCAATCTGAATTCTTATCCTTTGATTCATGGGCGGCAGCACACAATTTTTTGTGAAAGGTTCTCAGATTGAAAATTTAAATTTTGCATTGACGGACAAACCATCGTGTCCAAAAAACTAAGCCCACCAAAATACTGCATGTTGGAAGTAAGAATGTCAAATTTTAAAGGCCTCTTAGGTCATTATTTTAATTTAAGCGTTTTTGATCGTGATTATCACACTTTCTTTATTGGTTTATCGATAAAGTATAGTTCAGAATCAAAAATTGGTCGGATATACCTTGTTTTATCTGACTTCTTGCATTCTGTCCTACATGCTAAAAGCAGACTTAAGTTCCCGGACATATGTAGACCTAATAAGCACTCTTCGTTAAAAGAACGATACAAAAAAATTAGGAATTTCTAAGCTCACATCTGATCAATTTTCATATAATTTCATGCGTCGGTTATTTTAAAGCAAAATTACATACATTTTAAGTTGCAACATAATTTGGCTAGTTCATGTGATCTTGATATTGTGTCATATTTCTTTCATTTGAAGACCGCATAATAATTTTCATCAAGAATTTCCCTCAATGAAAATTTACATACGATTCAATGTCACATAGAAGTCTAAACAGCATTATAATTCTTGTATCACAGTTATAGGGTTATTGGTACTGAGTAAGACTTATTTCTTAAATTACTATGTATTACGCAAGCCCCATTGAATAACATTGCAAAGACGATTGCTTATATTAACCTCACCTTGTTATGGTGAAGATGAAAAGTATGTAGCATGGCACTGACCGATTATGAAAATGCAGTTCAACACTTCCGCTGCCTCCGCGAATAAGGGGCCTACTATAATTGCGATTCATGATGAAAGTGTTGAAATGAAACTAGTCACAAATCAATACAATGCTCAATGTCAAGATGGAATCACAAATGCATAAAAAGTGCAAAAAGGTGCATCAACTAATTACAGTTTTAAGCAGCCCCGTGGACCTCCACCGTTCAATTTATCCCATCCGCGTACACGGACCGACACCGCACGTGCACCCGCTCCCTGTCCCGCACCCTCCGCTTCCTACACCGCTCCACCGGCGCCTCCGAGCCAGATGCCTACCCCTAGTCCATCCCCACCGATCTCATCCGCCTACTCATGTTGTTGTTGCCTTTGACGTTGTTGACTCTTGACTCAGGATAGGCTCACCCGCATCCACAACTGCTATGCTACAGAGAACAGACATGTCATGAGAAGAAATCTTTGATTCGTCACGATTCCCTTCACCAGCATCACACTCCATGATAGGATCCGGTCCCATCCATCCTAATCCTCTTCCCGTAGGCCTCCAACCCTAGAAGGTACCCGACCTCAATCTCGCTATACTGATTTTCTCCTCCCTGGACTAAGTGCTTTTTCTAAGTTGAGCTTCATATCCTTTCATATCAATTTTCCACAAAAGATAGAGAAAAATGGCAAAGGCAATTAGTTTGCAGCATGTAGATGTAAAGATCAAATACTTACACAAATCGCACACTAAGCTACAAAAACAAAAAGACATAAAACGTAAAAATGAACTCATAGTTACTCATATTACTTGTAAAAAGCAAAAAGTACGGTAGTAGGTTTCCTGCTGGTAAGTAGCGGAGTACATTACAATGACGCAGGAAAAGTAACATGAGCTAAATGGAAACAAAGATCGTGATTGCCACAATTTGTGTTTGATGTTCATACTCGTGCCCAAAAATATATTCTAAAAATTGGTTGCTTGTCCTAACTGCGATTGTTTTGTGAAACTACATAAAGATAAAATCAGCACGCACATGGAGAGCACATATATGAGCATGCACATATAGGCACCTTTCCTACTTTGTAAGGTGTCACGGCTTTGGTGAAAAAATTTGATCACCTTGTGTACAAGTGCATGGTCTATAGAAATCACAGTGGATGACAAAAGTCGACGAAACTTGGAGGAGTGTCATGTGACAAAAGTCTGTCAACCAAGAAGCTGGGGAATAATACAATATGTCAATAAGTCCAGCAGCACCCGGTAATACAGCAAAGTACCCGGTAATAGGAAGTTTGGAATACCGATGAGGAGATGGTGGGACTGTGTGAAGAAGCTGGAGGATGGGGATGCAGCGGAACTTATCAGATAAAGATACAAATTTAGACGACGACCCTATACCCCAATTGATGTGTGGAAAAGAACAATGCACCAACAAACATGTAGGTGCAATGTTGCTAGCCATGCACTATACTATATATGCCCAAAGAAAACTCGAAACTCTTTCACATTCCCAACCGGTTCCACTCCCTAACTTGGGAAGCCTGTCAAGGGAATGAATTTATTTTCAAAATTATCTATATACACAAATAAGATATCAAACTGAAAATTCAAAATCAATAGTCATTTATATTTCACAGTGCTATAATCTCTATGATTATTGCTTCCATAATATAGTTTATGCTTTCCAAAGTGTGCATAAATTTCAAAGAGTGCAATAAAGTCTTTATTGCACTCCTTCATTGAAATACATTAGCAAATAGAAAGTTTTTCAGTCTCTACAACGAAATTCATGCATAGAATTTGCGCGAAATATCGCGGATGCATAATTATTCATAATTATATGTATGTGACTTCACAATACGAGGTATAGGTTTTTTTGCTTTGACTTCTTTTCAGATGCGATATTATTTAACTAATAAACGACAATTTGGTTATCTCGTGTTACTGTCCAGCGTCGAAAACTATAATTTTAATGACAAAGTAATAACTATATTGATTGAATAATTAAAAGGAAATCACCATTAAGTCATTGAAAAACAGTTACAAGTTGATAACAATGTTTCAGCAGTTTTGGATGTGCACCTGTTTTGAATGCGCTTGAGACGTTGAGCTGATGTTTTGACTGTTTGATATGTTCTTATTGATTGTTAACGTTTGGGCAACTTCCAATTTGTGTTTTTTGCTTTGGTCAATGTAACCCATCGCCACCGCGTCACTTTTCCATCGAAATTGACGCTTCAATGAAGGGAGTGAAGCCCCTGAATCAGCTAAAGCTGTGGCTGATGATCGACGAAAATAGTGACTGGTATATTCAGTTGGATTGTCTAATTTCAAAAATTCCGCAATATACGATGGCACTTTTGCTACGGCATTACAACCCATTGGTTGAGATGTGAATTTTTTTGATTTGTAATTGAAATTTCTGAAAAATCTCCCATTTTTGTCATCAACTTTGTTGTGATATTCAGACACCATTTCATAAAGACCTTGTCCATCATCCTGGAATTTAGGGATAATGAAAAAAAATGAAGATTTTCCGGTTGGATCAGTTTTGCTGGATCTTACATGTATTGTTATCTCATTTGCAGAAACCTTTACTTCAGAAAACAGTAAGTTGACTAGCTCAACACATCGGAAGCCACCGTAATATCCTATAAGAGCTACAACCTTTTTCGCAAGAAGCTGCGGCTGCTCGTTATGATCAGCATCGAAAAATTTGAATATATCTTCTTTCGATATTACCTTAGACTGCTGTTTCGGCTGGCCTTTCTTTTCAATCGCTTTTATGAAGCTTTTTAAAATTCGTACTTCATTAAACGATTTCCAATTTTTATAGGTCGTATAGTACTTATTTAGGCAGCTGTACGCTTGCCAAAGAGTTGAAGGCGCGTACTTTCCCGAAAGATTTTTCATAAATATCAAAACGCTTTCTAAACTCTCTTTACGTTTTTCTTTTTCTAAGAATTCTGAGAATCGGTTCTTCCACGTAGTGTAAATGGCGACAGACTTACAATTAAATACTTCGTCTTGAATAGCCTGTATGGAGCCATTGCTCTCGCTGTTTTGATCAATTTTCGGACATTTGTCCTTAAAATCCTTGCAATCGCTGTCTAGATGTACATTTGTTGAAAAATTGCAGTCTTGTTTTATGCTGAAATTACTGATCATAGTGGAATAATATAATGACTAGTTGTTGATGAGATAAATCTGCATGTACAATGAACAGAGAAGCAGGCTATCTGATTTCAAAATTGCTTTGGTTTGATTTTCAAATCATGTTAAGGATCATGATCATAGATTCTGGTAGTTCTGTGAAATATAAAGTTACATACAGAACTCGTGCAAAGATATCCTGCTTAATTGCATTTTTCTCGATCAACAAACTATGCCCTCACCCTTCGGGCTCGTGCATAGACATGTGATCTCAAAAAAATGCAATAAAGCTGGATACTTTGCACTTGTTGTGTAAATAACTGTAGGCTTTAGTAGAGCTATGACTAGGCGCGCCATAGATTCCTTGTCAATCTTTGTACTTTCAAATGATATTTGGAATAGAGGAACAGCTTCAAACTTAGATAGCATAGCTCATACATGTTTACTAACGCTCAGAATGCTATATTCAGAATGAAACATCTCTGCTGTTTATGAACAGCTAATCTATTTCTAAAAATATCACTTGT
Organism: Prostheceraeus crozeri; assembly: GCA_907163375.1. Lineage (NCBI taxonomy): Eukaryota > Metazoa > Platyhelminthes > Polycladida > Euryleptidae > Prostheceraeus > Prostheceraeus crozeri. The sequence goes on along the minus strand of CAJQUW010004374.1, from coordinate 328,967 downwards.
CTGGCAGCGTAGATATTTTTACAGGCCAAGCACCTGATGAAATAAATAACATTTTTGGAAGTGCAAGTGAGGAGATTATAGTTAACGTTAAAGATCTTCTCAATATTTCCAACTCTGATAGGAATATTTTTCCAGACAACTATTGTCCTACAGCAACAGCACCTCGGTTCTTTGCACTTGAAGATACCGACAATACTCCGTCTGTTGTTCTTACTCAAGAGGCTTAATAAAGATTTAGGCCTAAGCTGCAAAAGATAATAAATGCTGCATGAACAGTTGGTTTATAACAAATTACATTATGCTTTATCTGCACTTCTTCATAAAGACTAAATCACAATGCCAGCAGACCCATGGCGATGGGATATGCAATCGAATAGAATTCATGAAAGTTTCTCAATGGGTGCTTCTAATGACGCATAAATGTGAATGCAATTTTGAAACTTAAGAGAAATGTTTATCCTGTATTTGTACTTTCGTAAATGTTGCTTGAGGTTATTTAACGACAAAAAAATGTTGTCTCATGATTGTACTCTTCAGTGAACACGAACGCAACAGGTGAATCATGTGGGGATTGCTGTAAAGTGGTGTGTCGAACACATGTTAACTTTAAGTTCACTGTACTATACAAACCAGTTGATGGTCATGTACAGGAGTTTGTTCATTATGACAGGGAAAATCCAATATTCTCTCCTTCAATTTATTGTTTCACGTGAAACACGAGCTCCCAAATTTCTGAACACTTTTATAAGAACTCAGCTTTATTGCGGCATATTTAAGTAGTATATAGTGTGACATCCGGCGCGACGCTTCGCTTCGCTTTGCTTCGCTTCGCTTGCGCCGGATGTCACACTTTTGCGGGTTTTTTCAAAATTTTCAAAAAATCAAAATTTTAAAAATTTAGGTAGACTTCAAATTTCACGTGGCCGAAGGCCGAAGGGCGAAAATTTAGGTAGTGACAAATTTTCAAAAAAATCAAAATTTCAAAAATTTAGGCGGTCTCAAAATATCACGTAATCGAAAATTTAGGTGGTCTCAAAATATCACGTGGACGAAAATTTAGGCGGTCTTAAAATATCACGTAATCTAAAAAATATCACGTGGTCGAAAAATATCACGTAGCCGAAGATCGAAAATGTAGGCAGATAAAAATCTAGGTAGCCCAAAAAATATCACGTTGTCCTAATATACCAGAAGATTGTATTCAAAATATTTCTTTAAAAATGGAAACCTCAACAGGGGAAGTCTCAGAAATGGAAGGAATAAAAGTGGAAGAAACCGCAAGAATATATCCTTCGTTATCATATGAACGCAGTTCTACTTTAATGAACATTGAAAAGATAAACATCGAAAAGATGAACAAAGAAAAAAACAAAGATAGAGTTAGGTATATGAAAGATAAGGAATCTCAATTATAATTAAGATTAGAGCATTATAAAAAATTAAGAAAGAGATGGAGTAAAGTTAAGAATGTAACACAAGGAATTGGCATATTCTTAACAATAAGTTTAGGTGCTTTAACAATTGTTATATCTTCAGGTGTTTTAGTAATTCCAGTAGTTGCTACAGCTTTAACAGGTACGGGTGTTTTTGCAACTTCAATTGTTACAATGTTAGATAAATCTTTAATAACTAAGAAACGAAGATCATTAAAAACTAAGCATTTACATATTAAAGAAGTCTATGATAAACTACATTACTACTTTCAAGGAGTATGTGATGATAATGTTATTACGTTAGATGAGATTGAAAAATTTGACCAAATAGCTAATGAAGTAAATCAAATATCATTTCAATTACAGTCAGAAAAAGTTGATGATAAGAATAAACAGGATGGCAAAATTTCTAGTGATGGTAAAACTTTTACTGATGGTAAAATTTCTAATGAAGAAAATGATAAAATTTTTTTAGAAGAGCTAAAAACTTTAAGCGAAAATTTAAGCAAAACTTTATTAAACAAAACTTTATTAAACAAAACTTTATTAAACAAAACTTAAAACGAGAAAACTTTAAACGAAAAGATGTCAGACAACAAAGCAATAAAAAAATAATTTGTTCAGTAAAATGTTTTTGTTGTATTCCAATGTTACCACAAAATTCAAATATTATATTTTAAAAATGGATAAAATTAGAGCTGATAATTTTAAAAGAATAAAACAATTAGAAGAGTTAATAAAACAAAGAAATATTATGAAAGAAAATCATCTTCAACATAGAATGATAAAAGCTGGTATTCAATCTGATATGTTTGAAAAAATGCAGCAAACCGAGCAAGTAAAAACTGATTTTGAAAAAACTATGAAACCATTTAAAACTCTTGAAAAAGAACTTACAAATAATGATAAACAAATTGATATAACAGATCCAGAGCACAAAACTATATTAGATGACTATGGATTACTAGAATCAAACATTAAAAAGAAATTACCAAAATCTATGCAATTTGAACATTCTATTTCATTTATAGAAGGAAAAACAATACCTAGATTTTATCTCGGACAGAAAGAAATATTTCCACAACCTTTTCGAGGTTTAATTTTTTCACCAGATAAATCTCCTTTTAATTTAGATAGAAATTTTGTTGATCTTTTAAGAGGAGCAGATTTAAATAATTATGCTGTAGAAGATCTCATAAAATATAAAGCTATGTGAGATAGAGTTGGTGCAGTAAAATCTCTTAGACGTTATAAACAATTAGAAAATTTATTATCAACGGGAGTTAAAGTAGGAAAAGGTTTATTTGAAAAGCAGAAAACAGAAACAACTGTATTTTTACCAGATGATCCACAAGAATTACTAAATAGATTAAATATTTTAATATCTGCAATAAAAGAAGGACATAATTCTAGTTTCAAAGAAATTCATGCTATATTGAAAAGACTGTTAGAAAAGAAGATTCTAAATGAAGAGGATTATAAAAGTATAACGGGACATCTGAGATGTCTTCCAGGGCTTCGCCCGTAGTTGAAATATGTTGTTTCTAATTTTTATCTATGATTTTTATCTATGATTTTTATTTATGATTTTTATCTATGATTTTTATCTATGATTTTTATCTATAATATTTATTCAGAATTTTAACTAAAAAATGTGTTCAGCAGATTTAGACAAAATTAATAATCATTTAGAAAATCTAACAGAGATTTTGGGTTCATCAAAATTTAGTACGACGTTAAAAATTATAACAACTACTTCATCACACACTTGTAATTTAGAACCCATTCTACATTTGGAGCAAAATAAAAATTATCAAATTGCATTGACTAGTTTCTCTACATTTAACACTATTCAAAATGTTATAAAAGATGTGAATGATCAATTTAGATATTCTACTGATAAAGGCAAAACGTGGAAAGTACTAACTTTTCTTCCTGGTTCTTACGAAGTTGAATCAATATCAAATGAAATTAAGAGACATTTAGGTATACCATTTAAAGATAAGAAACAATTACATTTTGCAGTTGAATAGGCAGTTAATAAATTTTCTCTTACTTTAGACGAAAATCATCAAGTTGATTTTAATCATGATAGATCATTGTCAAAGCTATTAGGATTTAATAAACAAGCCTATAGTCAAGGTTATCATTTAGGTGAGAAGATTCCAAAAATAACTGAAATAAATTCAATTGTTGTACATTGTGACATTATTGAAGGAGGATATATAAATGGTAAATTATCAAATTTAATATTCAGTTTTCCAGCTTTTACTGTACCCATTGGTTATAGATTAAATGTAATTCCACAAACATTAATATATTTCCCTATTACAAGAAAAACTATTAACAACATTAACATTAGAATCACTGATGAGAAAGGACAAGAAATAAATTTTGGAGGTGAAGAGATTATGATAGATCTTTTGGTTCGGGAGGTATAAACTCCCGTTCGAGAGGTATAAACTCCCACGCGAAGCTAGAGAAGTTTAATTTTCTTCTTCTTCTTTAGAAACAAAAAAAATAAAAATAAAATTTTTTATTAAAAAATGAGTGAAGTGCCCCGATTAAATAAAAAAAAACTCAAATTTAATCATCATCCAAATTTATCTAATAAAGTTTTGTCAGTTATTTGTGGAAGATCAGGATGTGGAAAAACGTATCTATTATTTAAAATTTTAACGACTCCAAATTTTTTGGATTATAACAATCTTATAATTTATACAACAACAGCAGAACAACCCGTCTATCAATTTTTAAAATATGGATTTGAAAATAATCTTAAAAAACAGCAATTGCTTCATTATTCAAAGAATATGAAAATTCTGAATATGAAGAAGAAATAAGTTCGTGGTGTGAAGAAGCAGCAAAAAATAATCAGTTAGTGGAATCCAATAAAAATAAGCATATAAAGATACAATTAATAGATGATAGTGGTAATATGCAAGATCCTAGTAAACTAGATAAAACAATGAAACATTGTGTAATTTTTGATGATTGTGTTAATGATAGAAATCAGTCAGTTCAGAGAAATTATTTCACAAGAGGTAGACATAATAATTGTAGTGTTTTTTATTTAACACAAAGTATGTATTCATTAGACGGAAGTGTTATTAGAAAGAATGCAAATATATTTATACTATTTGAAATAAATGCAAGAAACTTAAGTGATTTGTTAAGAGATTTATGTGTAAGAAATAAAGATGAATTTAAACAATCGTGTAACAATGCTTGGTCAAAAGATTATGGCTTCATTACAATTAATATTGATAAAAAAATTCATGATAGAGTTATAGAAGATTTGTTCTCTGACTAAGCTTCGCCCCGACTGAAAGTCGATAGAAAATATTTTTGGGGAGTGATCGAACGGAGTGATCGAACGGAGTGACCGAACGGAGTGATCAAACGGAGTGACCGAATAATTTTTTCTTATAAATTTTTTGTTAATAAAAATAAAAAAAATATGTTGGATGTTTACAAGATAGAACATGTACCAGTTTTAAAAGATTATCGTCATCCTACAAATCCTGTAAATTCGAAGAAAGAAGTTAGATTTTATTATCATCATAAATACGTAGCGCTCGTTACAGATTATAAAACAAAACATGGTATTAAACCGTGTGTTAAAACAAAGGACTTTCCACTTTGTTTAAGAAGTTTCCGAGTATTTTTGGCGTATAATAATTTATGGTGGTTGGTTAAGAAAGAACATTTGACAACACATGAATTAGAAACATTACATCAATTACATATTCCTGTGTATATGTAAAAACGGAACCGAGGTTCTATGTAAAAATTCTTTTTTTCTTTTAAAAAATATGAATCGTGAAATGTCTCTCGGACAAACGTCTAGGATTGATGAATTAATCAAGATACAAACTGCTGAGTTTGATGCACAAATTAAACATAGCAAACGTAGTAAACGTATTAAAAAACAGAAACGTACTAGGCGTAGTATTAGACGTAATATTAAAAAACAGAAAAGTGGAATAAAAGAAATATTAGAAACTCCTATTACTGATATCTTTTTTGATGATAGAATTAAGGATGAGCTTGGTGATGATTTATGTAATTTATTTAATCCAAATGAAATTAAATATGAAAATGTATCTTTTATTAATGTAGTAAATGATATGCGGAAACTTTTAGCAAATGGTAAAATTATTAATTTACTTGGAAAAGTTGTTAAAGATCAGGAAAATATAATTCAAAATTTTTACGTAACCTTCTATAATAAAAATTCATTTGAAATATGGTTTTCGAATCTGGATGAGAAATCCGATGCTGACGAATGGATTTTTACGGGTAATATTAAATATGAAGATTTTGGAATGAAGTTAGTACAAAGATCGCATAGAGGGGCAGGGATTAATATGAAATATAGAATCAAAGAATATTTCGGTGAATATTGTTATATTCCTTCTGAAGATTTTTGTTTTATTAAATGTTATAATGTTTTACGAGGTTTTAATGAAGAACAAGGAGAAATGATGAAAGAAATGTTTAATAATTTTTTATATAAAGAGAAAGCCACATCTAGAACAGGAGTAATGTCAAACTGCAAATTTTCTCAATTCAATAAATATTTTGGAGAATGTGTTCAATATTATAGTCCTGCCAATCGTCACTTAAATCCTAGAGGAATTGAAACGTTTCATAATTATGTTTATTACAATTATTTTCACGCAGGTTCAACAATTGGTCGCTATTGTTTAATTAATAAATCTCATAAATTAAAAGCTATTAGAGAAATTGAAAATAATTTCAAACCCATATATAAAACAGTTACTGATGAAAATCTAACAACGCGTCCATATAAAATCATAACAAAGAAAAAAATTGACTATAGTTCAACATATATTTGGGATCTCGAAACTTTTCCTGATCCTAACTGTTCAACAGCTCATCCTATTCCTTATGCTGTAGGAGCCATTAATTTTAATAAATTTATATGTTGTTTACCGAAACAAAGATTGAAAGAATTAGAAACACGTTTGTTAAGTGATATGATTAAAATTAAACGATCAAAAGATGAAGATGAAATTAAAAATCTTAAAAAACAGATTAATGAGTATAATAATTTAACTGAATTAGAATTTAATAAACTTCAAAATTGTGTGAAAATATTTACGAGAACTGAGGATGATGAATGTCCAATCGGGGGAAACCCAGAGGACGTATGTCCGATCCATCAATTTTTTAAAACTCTTGGAAAATTTAATTATTCGAGAGTAACTTTAATAGCTCACAATTCATCAGGTTTGGATTCCTATTTTCCGATAAAAGCTAATTTTAAATTATCTAAACCGCCTCTTAAAACTTCAAGAGGAATATTAACTGCTTCATTACAAAATCCTTATACAACTGAATGTGTTAGTAGATACATTCAAAAATCTTTTAGATTTAAAAACAATATGAAAAAAGATTCACCTTCAGGTAAATTGGCACTTCAAACTATTATAGTGAAATGTAGTTATCAACATGTAAAAACAAGTCTTTCTAAATGGTGTGTGAATTTTAAAATTCCTACGAATGTGTGTAAATTAAATTATGAAATTGGAGACATAACACATGAAAATTATAAAGAAAAAGAAATTGAATGGAGACCATATTTAGTTAACGATATTCTTTCTTTAGCTTTTTGTATCTACAAATATAATAATGTTATGCAAGATTTAGTTGGTGAAGATATAACTACTAATTTGACATCCTCTGCTTTAACATTTAACGGTTGGATGAAAAGCGTACAAAATGACAATATAAATATTCATTCTCATATAGATTTATGGGCTAGAAATTATATTAGAAAATATGTTAAAGGTGGAAGAGTTTCAGCAAATATAAGAAAATACATATCACCATTTTGTAGCATCTTGTTACCAATATTAAAACAGTATTTACCTGGTACTTTGTCCCTTGGAAGTAATTTAATAGATTTAATGAAACAGTATCGAGATTTAGGAGATAAAACTGAAATTTGTAAGAAAATTTCAGATCAACTACTTGAACAAAAAAATGAATTTCTAATGGCTTTTGATGCAACATCTTTATATCCATCAGCTATGTATGATGAAAATTCAGAATATCCTAAAGCTGAATCAGCTAGAAAATTTCGTCAAGAAGAAGAGCGGGAAATAGTATATAAATTTAATACTCAAACATTTAGACCTAAAACTGGAATATTCTCTGTTGTGTTTCAATATCCGAATGATATGTTTTTCCAACCAGTTCCTATAAAAGATAAAGTTAAAAATCAAAATAATAATTCTCATGTAAAAGTAATCAGGTTTAGAAATGGAATATGTTATGATGTATTAACTTCTGTAGACATACAAGAAATTATTAGATGCGGGGGGAAAATCTTACATATGACTGATGGTATAATTTATGAAAAAAAATTATCAAGTTTCACCATTTCGAAATTATATTGAAAAACTTTTTAATTTGAGAAAAAGATATAAAACAGAAGGAAATACTGTAGGTGATGAGTTAATTAAATTATTGATGAATTCACTATATGGAAAAACCGTACAAAAAGATATAACCACTAAATATCATTTATGGAATGAGAATACATTGAGAAAAAATTTCACTCAAGAAGTAAAAGATTATGAAAAATTAAATGATGAACAATATTTAGCGAAAGTAGAAATGGAAGATGATGAATTTCTTAAAACTAATATTGTAAAAGATGGGAAGACGTCATTCATGCCATCACACTTAGGTTCTTTCATTCTTTCTCACTCTAGAAGAATCATGAATAACTTTATTTTAGAAATTAATGGTTTCAACGAAAAATACATTTATTATACAGATTCAGTAACAGTTGACACGCCTGTAATATTGAGAAAGAATAATTTATTATTTATTTCTAGAATAGATAGTATTGTAAACAACTATAAAATTAATCCGTTTGAAATTAATGGTGATATGAAAGAAATTTCATTTGTTGATAATTTAGAAATTTATACTCATAATGGATGGAGTAAAGTAAAAAAAATTATTAGACATCTTACAAATAAACGTATTTATCGAATAAGAACAAAAATGGGAATAGTAGATGTTACTGAAGATCATTCATTGTTAGATGAAACAGGTAATGAAATAAAGCCACAAGAATTAAATATAGGAACAAATTTACTACATAATAAATTATTTTTACACGACAATACAATCACATTGAAACAAATTTTATATGATATTTATGTTAATCATCCACCTAATTTAATATGTAGGCGAGCATTTGTAGAAGGGTTCTTTTTAGGAGATGGTTCTGCTGGAATCTATAATTATGAATCAGGAGTCAGATATTGTTGTACTTTAAATAACCAAGACCTTAACCTCTTAATGAAATTAAAAACATATATTAATCAAGCTTATAACAATGATTGTAAAATATATGATACAATGAGATCATCTAGGGTATACAAACTTAATTTTGAAAATCCAAAACAATATGCCACATACTTTAGTGAAAATTATTATAATCAGTTTAGAGAAAAGCGTGTTCCTTGGAATGTTCTAAATGCTGAATATGATATTAGATATTGGTTCTTTGTTGGGTTTTATGCAGCAGATGGGAGCAAGAAATCTTTTTTTACAATTAAATATGCAACTATTTGTTTTACACAGAAAAATAAAGAAACCTTTAGTGGTTTATACAATTTGGCATCATCTCTAGGTATTAATTTGGTAGTAAGCGAAAGACAAGATAAACCATTGTGTTTTACTGCGTGTCAAGTTAAAAATGATATTACCAAAGATGTCACCACTGTAAGATACTTAAATAATAAACCACAATATGTTTATGATATTGAAACAGAAGATGCCGCATTTAATTGTAGTTTTCCATTAATTGTAAAAAACACTGATTCAATATACATTTCTAATGAGCTCTTCAATAAATTAGATGCTGCTGGATATGTTGGTGGGGAATTGTGTCAAGGAAAAAATGATTATGGAAATGGTGGAATTATTTTTGCTATGTTTATTGCTCCTAAAATAAAATATTGTATTACTGTAGATGAACAAGGGAGACTTAGTGAAAAGAAAACATTCAAAGGATATTCACAAGATAAAGTAAAAGTAGAAGATTTTATAAAATTATATTCGGGTAAAACATTATCGACTACAGTTAATAAACCATGGAAAAGATCTTTAGAAACTGGAATTAGTATTCCTGATAAAAATAATAATACTGAAGAAAAAAAATTTTCTGGTCAAATAAATATTCTTAAACGTCAAGCACCTGATGAAAATGAAATTATGTTACCTTATAACGGAGAAGATATTCAAGCTGAAATATTTCAAACAATCGTCAGTGAGAGTAATTTAAGTGATGATGATGACACGTGGGAATAATATTTTTTTATTACATCCAAAAACTTATTACATCCAAAAACTTATTACAACCAAAAATATAATTAATTAATTATAGCACACACAGCGTTTATATGAAGGTTTTTCTCTTCAAATTGTTTGTTTGTTTTGCGCCAGCTAATGTAGATTTGACATAGATTGAATATTTAACATAGATTGAATATTTGTCATAGATTGAATATTTAACATAGATTGAATATTTGTCATAGATTGAATATTTAACATATATTGAATATTTAACATAGATTGAATATTTGTCATAGATTGAATTTCTTGAATAGGCTGCATATTTGTCATAGATTGAATATTTGTCATAGATTGAATATTTAACATAGATTGAATATTTAACATAGATTGAATTTCTTGAATAGGCTGCATATTTGTCATAGATTGAATATTTAACATAGATTGAATTTCTTGAATAGATTGAATATTTGACATAGATTGAATATTTAACATAGATTGAATTTCTTGAATAGATTGAATATTTGACATAGATTGAATTTCTTGAATAGATTGAATATTTGACATAGATTGAATATTTAACATAGATTGAATTTCTTGAATAGATTGAATATTTGACATAGATTGAATATTTAACATAGATTGAATTTCTTGAATAGATTGAATATTTGACATAGATTGAATTTCTTGAATAGATTGAATTTCTTGAATAGATTGAATATTTAACATAGATTGAATATTTGTCATAGATTGAATTTCTTGAATAGGCTGCATATTTGACATAGATTGAATATTTGTCATTGATTGAATATTCGTCATAGATTGAATATTTGTCATAGATTGAATATTTGACATAGATTGAATATTTGTCATAGATTGAATTTCTTGAATAGATTGAATTTCTTGAATAGATTGAATATTTTGAATAGGCTGCATATTTTGAATAGGTTGCATATTTGACATAGATTGAATATTTTGAATAGGCTGCATATTTTGAATAGGTTGCATATTTTGAATAGGTTGCATATTTGACATAGATTGAATATTTTGAATAGGCTGCATATTTTGAATAGGCTGCATATTTGACATAGATTGAATATTTTGTTGAGATTTTCTATAAGTTGGCGGCCCTGTTGTATCGATGTTGTTCGATGATATTGTTGATTGTTCAATAATTTGTTCGTCCCGTTCTTGTGATAAGGTTCTATGGCTACGCGCTACGCGCTACGCCTTAAAGAAAATATTACTGTCTACCGTTGTTCAATTAAGTTTAATATTTTCTACATCTTGCGAGTCTCCGATATATTCAAAAATTCTTCTCATATCCAAGTGTAAGAATATTTTACTTTGTGCTTGCAGATGTATGATTTCCCTTGTTAACTTCTGAATTCTTCTCCGCTTTGTCTCCAATCGAACAGATCTTTCAGTAGATCCAACCATTGTGATGATAAGATTTAAACTAAGATTGTAATGTGTCACGTTTTATGAATTGTGTGTGTTTAAATAGCAAGTGAAAATTATGAATGGTGATCTAAGCAAAGCGGCATTGTAGGTGTATGAAGTTTGCTTGACAACATACGGTATGACATGACGCGTATGATTAAATGTACTTGAATGACAATGAGGAAATTGCACCGCATTGTAAATCATTTCATCGGCCATAACGCGAGCCAGATCCAAAACCAAACTACCGACCAAACCAGAAAAGTTGCGGCTTTGGTTCGACAGTCGGTCTCGACTATCGATACTGCGATATTGTATTGAATGCTTGCTATAACAACAGAATATTCCCTCAAAGCAGAGAATGAATTAATAGATTGATTTTATGTTCTTAACGCCATGTTATGAGTGCATAACCCGTATGATCCCCTAAAACAATCATGCGGTTTGAGAAATGTGCTAACAGATGTTGTTATTGTCTTAATACAGATAAAACAAACAATGTCCTCTTAATGGGAGTTCATAAAAATAAAATGGAACATTGTTAAACAAGACATTTTATTCCATTTAAAATGAGCAACATAAAGGAGTTTTTTAAATTATATGGAACGCAAACCACGACAAATTTCGACCTAAAGAAAATTGCAAATGAATTAGGAATAAAGAATTTTCATGTTCTAATGAGAGCCGAATTACAATTCCTAAAAAATAAGCCAACAGGAACCTTCAGTTCCCGGAACAAAGTTCCATCAATAACTATAAATTTCATAACGAATCTTCACACTTCAGACCAAAAAGGCGTACATTGGTCAGCGGGGCATAGAAATAAAAATGGAGATAATTACTATTTTGACCGCTCGGAGGCTGAGAACTATTGGTTCGACTCATATGGATTGCCTCCAACAAACGAAGTCAAAAAATTACTTGGCAATGGAACTTATAATACATTTCAAATTCAAAAACCGGGAACTACTTATTGTGGTCAATTATGTCTTTATGTTTTATTGAAATTACAGGAAGGAGTACCATTTCTTGATATTATGTTAGAATTGAACGAACCGTAGGTTCTATGGCTACGCCTAACAAGGGAATTTCATTCCCGAAACGTTAGTTTCAATAATAATAATAATAATGATAATTAAAAATCAGTTCGTTGTAATTCATTTTGATAAAAACGGCCTCTGATATCTTCATTATCTAAATCTTTGATTTCGTAAGTAATCGGATAAGTTTGGTTTATTTTACAAACTTCAAATATTTCTTTAGTCCAGTATCCGACGAAGCCTTTTTCAAATTTATTCTTATATTTAAATATTCTAACTCTATCTCCAATTTTAAATTTCGGCTTAAGTTTCTGCAAATTCGGATTACTCTCATTCGAATAATTATTCTCGAATATTTTTTTTCTTATCAAATCAGGGTCGTCAGAAGCATTCTTTGGAGTTTCTTCAATACCAGAATGAACTTTATTATTGTACTCTTCTACAACTCCTGGTAATATCTTCAACCATTTCTGATTTCTTTGCTCAGTAAATTTCTTGAATAATTTATTTTTTAACGTCCGATTGAATCTTTCTATCACTACGGCCTTCCCTGCATTTTCAGTTGAATAAACAGTTTCAAATAGTGGCTGAACGTTTCGGTTATAAAATTCCGACCCTTTATCAACAAACAATTTCCTTGGCTTTCTATTACTTTCTTGAAAGATTTCTTCAAACGCATATTTAACTGATAGACCACTTTTGTTTTTTAAAGGCTTTACCCAAGCGTATCGTGTATATAAATCTATAACGGTCAATGCGTACTTAAACCCTCTTTCATTCGGCATATGAATAAGATCAGCACTCAAAATATCATCTTTATTAAATACTTTTACTTTCAATAAATATTTAGGCCTTCTATATTCCTTGTGAATTTCCGAGGCATAGGTTCCACTATGCCGATCTAGGTCATTCGACATTTCCGAGGCATAGGTTCCACTATGACGATCTAGGTCATTCGACATTTCGGACGCGTAGGTTCGAGCGTTGCTCTCAGACAGCTTTGCTGTCGTTTCATTTAAACCCTGTCGGAATAATATTTTAGCTTGTAAAGCTTTCTTAACAAACATTCTTTCAATTCTTTCTCTAAAGGAAGGATTTTGAATACTATCTAATTCTTGAATCATCTTCTTATCAGCTGCATGTCGAGAACTTAGATCATGATTTCGATAAGCTAAATCATGCCTGTAAGCTGCGGCATCTACTCTATTTATTGGTTCTTCACCCGGTTTTGGATTATCATTCTCATCTAGTCTTATATCTAATCGAGTTCCTGGACCGGTATATGAATGACCAGGAAGATGTTTTTCTTTTGAATATTTACTCCAAATAAATCCAGGAAAGTTTTCTAATGTTTTTTGTATATCCCCTCCAGTGTGCAGCCGACCGCTGTGCAGCCGACCGGTGTGCTGGCAATTTGAGGTTTTATGTACTTTTAAGAGATAATCCATTAGATCTAGATTTGAAATTTTTAATCTAATTAAATTTTCGGAATTTGTAGAATTCATTTTAAAAGATAAAATAAATGTTTTACCTAATAGAACCAAAGGTTCTGAGGCTTTAGCCGATCGGACCAAAGGTTCTGAGGCTTTAGCCGATCAGACCAAAGGTTCTGAGGCTTTAGCCGATCGGACCAAAGGTTCTGAGGTTATTACCGAATCATACTAGGACTTAGATATATTCCAGAACCATCTTTAGTTCCTTTAATTTCAATCAAATCATCAACATTGTGAAGAATATTTTTAAGAACACGTTTTCCTTCATCAACTAAATTTAATTTACTAATAAAATTATCTACTATTCCTTCTCCCCTAGCAACTTTCTCTAGCTCTCTATTATGACGTTTTTGTTCTTCTAATGCTGCCTTCTCTGATTTATTTTTATTTACTGCTTGGACAATACCAGCTGTCCCACCTGCAACACTTCCTGCTGCTGCTATGCCTCCTATTATTAGTGGAATTAATGGGAGAATTCCACCATTCTTTTCTTCTTGTAATTGAATATTCTCTATCATTGGTTTACTTATGTAATACTTTTTTTGTTAATCGTAATAGTTTTAGGGGTATTTTTGTCAACAATATTACGTAATTTTAATTCAACAGTTTTATTATCATTACTTTTCGCTTCCGACATTTTTAATAAAAAAATTTTAAGTTAGGAAAAATTTTAAGTTAAGAATTTTTAATTAACCAATAGAACTTTGTTCAGAGGCTTCAGCCGATCGGACCAAAGGTCCTCAGGTTACTAACCTATCGGAGCGAAGCTCCTCTCGCTTTAGCCTATCCTACCCATCTTTCCATTAAGAATTTCAATAGAATATTTTACATCTTCTAGCAATAAACCATAAGCCATCAATGAAGTTGTGGAATCTTTTTTTCAATATTAATTGTTACATCACAACCATTTTTAATAATATCTTCTGATTGTGCACTTAAATCGAAACAGAAAACAGGATATAAATGTCTCCAATCTCCAGGAGTTAATTGTGGTTCAACTCCAAATTCTATACAAAGATTTCGATAAGAATCATATCCTTCCATAAATTGATTATTGGTATCATCGAATCTTAATGGATCAATTGGATATCGGGTTTGATTTAAAGCAACTTGTAAACTTCGAATTGTATTAATATGAAAAAGATTGTTGTTCTTATCAAAACTTGGAGAATTATTTCTTTGAAATGTTAGTAATAGATATCTTGGAGTATTCGAAGTTCTAGTAAAATGCCAGTTAAATCTTTGCTCTGAAAAAGTTACTGAACTAGCAGTACGCTTTAGAAAATTTACTGGAATTGGTTTGTTAGTATTTAATCTTTTTGCAATAGCTAATTCGACCTCTAAACTAGGAGTAATATGCTTAATCCACAATTCAAGTCTATCAATTTTTAAATATGCTTTTTTGCCAGTCTTACCAAAAAAGATTAATTCATTATTTGCTGTACGATGAATTATTAATTTAAATTTTAATTGATATGATATTTTGTCATAATCTAAATATCCGAATAATGGAGATAATGACCAACTAACTGTCTGTTTACTTTTCTTGTTAAATTCACGTCTTTCTTTATATGCAGTATTGTTTGTTTTATTTAAATGTTTTGCAATATTTTCTACATCTTTCGCAATTCCTGCTGCATCTGTTCCAGCGTGAGTTAAATCATCAACAATTATACCATCATTAGTATCAGGAAACCAACCTTCGATTTCATGCTTTTTATTATTTTCACCAATTGTTACAAATCTAAGCATTGTATCAATTACACCTGGAGAATCACTTATTGTTTCTATATTTTGAGTTGCAACATCTAAACGCATTTGTGTAAATAATCTTGGAAAGAAATTATTCTCTAATGCAATATTATCGCTATCTGGTAATGGTGTTGTAAAATTGGCATCACTATATAAAGAATATTCACAGTGTAAAAAGGAACCAGGTAAATATAAATAACTCTGCTGATTATCAACTTCAAAAATTAAATCTCCTCCAGTATTTACTCTACTGGAAGATCCGGGATTCATAGCAACTCTTATATAGTCATTCTTTTTTTGATTGTAACTGACGAACGGAGGATCGTCTAATCTAAATTTATTTTCGATAAGAGAAGACATTTTTATAAAAAATAATTTGAATTTTTTGTTTTTTCTCACACACAGAAAAAATTTTACTAAAATATAATTTTAGAATTTTGCTAGACCAGCTCCGCTACAGCTTTGCTGGTTAGACCGAAGGTTGCTGTTAACACCATTACCTCTTATTTCTTCAATTGAACGTTCTATGGCTACGCCTGATTTCTTCTCCTGTTTACTATCAGACGGACCTCAAGGTTTCACCCCCCACAGCTATGTTAGCAATTTTGTTTTTTGTTTCCTCTGAAAGTTTTTTTAATTTTTTTAGTTCTTCAGAATCATTCTTAAGTTTACGAATAGTTTCTAATTGTTTTAATTCGTTTTGAGACTTAACAGCATTTGATATTGCACTAGCTGTACTACCTATAGCAGCTGCTCCTTTAGCAGCAGATGTAATCAAATCTTTATTATTTTTAATCAAGTTAACGATACTTCCAATACCAGAAAAGATGCCAGCCCCTTCTTTTTGAACGGCACCTGCGGTGCCTAGGAACTTTTGTGTTCCGATTGTTTCTACACTGTCATAATGGTAAACAGATTTCATAGATGGTTCATGAGCAATTTTTTTATTTGAAGCAAAATGTTTAAGATTGTGTTTATAAATTATAGGCATTTTTTAGGATTAAATTTGACTTTTGGGAAAAAATATTTACGTTAATATTTGCGCTAAGATTTACGTTTAGGATTGGTTAGTAACCTGAGGACCTTTGGTCCGATCGGCTAAAGCCTCGAGGAGCTTCGCTCCGATCAAGATTTACGTTTGTGAATGGACAACAACTTCGAGATAACTTTATTAATTGTCTGTTGCACTTTATCTATTGCGTCAAGTAACGTGTGATGTACTTTAATTTCTTTTCTATTAACTTGCATTTTCTGCTGATTAATCTTCAACGCCGTTTTAAGAGCATTTAGCTTAATTTTAAGAACATCTAATTGTCTTTTAACAGAATCTAACTGTTCTTTATTTTCTTTAGAGTTTTCTTGTAAATTTTTCTTTAATTCATTTTCTAGATTGATTTTCAGATTTTTCATTTCATCAACTTTTTGATTAAGTGAGTTTACTTCATTTATTATTCTATTCATCTTTTTAATTTGTTGAGTAATTTTAGAACTCAATTCATCAACACTTTTTTGGAATGTAGTTTGTAACTGCTTTAAATTTTTTTAAATTCTTTCAGGTAGTTTTTCTATTTCATCTTCTAATTGTTCTTTCAATAGTTGTATCTGATGTTTATTTTTAATGACTGCAGATTTTAACTTTATAGAAAGTAATATTAAAATTTTTGATTGTTCTGAAATCTTTTTAAAAAGTTTTGCTATATCTGCTTCTAGCTCTCTATCCTTTTTATCAAGTTTTGATAATTTTTCGTTTAATGATTTGTCATTAAGTTTAAGCAACTTTAATTCATTCATCAGTGGAACCAAAACATCGTTTATATATTTTTCTTTTAAGTCATTGATTTGTGTATCAACATATTGTTTATTTGTTAACTCTGTATTTTGTTGCGGAAGAATAGGAAGATGCAATGGACCAGATAAAACGTCTCCAGTTTTCATGATATAATTTTCTATTTCTATTTCTGATTCACGATTATTCGGGATATATGCACCTCCACCAACATTTGGTAACATCATTTTTTTAACAATAAAAGATATATATGTCATGGAAATAAAAAATAATTTTTTCACGCATCAACAAAGACAATGAATGGACATCAGATCACTCAGATTCCTTCTATTTCTGAGGCTTCTTCCACTTTTATTCCTTCCATTTCTGAGGCATCCCCTGTTGAGGTTTCCATTTTTAAAGAAATATTTTGAATACAATCTTCTGGTATATTAGGACAACGTGATATTTTTTGGGCTACCTAGATTTTCATCTGCCTACATTTTCGATCTTCGGCCTTCGGCTACATTTTCGATCTTCGGCTACGTGATATTTTTCGACCACGTGATATTTTTTAGATTACGTGATATTTTAAGACCGCCTAAATTTTCGTCCACGTGATATTTTGAGACCACCTAAATTTTCGATTACGTGATATTTTGAGACCGCCTAAATTTTTGAAATTTTGATTTTTTTGAAAATTTGTCACTACCTAAATTTTCGCCCTTCGGCCTTCGGCCACGTGAAATTTGAAGTCTACCTAAATTTTTAAAATTTTACTTTTTTGAAAATTTTGAAAAAACCCGCAAAAGTGTGACATCCGGCGCAAGCGAAGCGAAGCAAAGCGAAGCGAAGCGTCGCGCCGGATGTCACACTATATACTACTTAAATATGCCGCAATAAAGCTGAGTTCTTATAAAAGTGTTCAGAAATTTGGGAGCTCGTGTTTCACGTGAAACAATAAATTGAAGGAGAGAATATTGGATTTTCCCTGTCATAAAGTACTATACAAATCCGGAATTTTTTATCAAATGAGCGGAAAATTTATTGGATGCTTAGAAATTATGCTAATTTGTGCTGAAATGTTTTGAAAAAGACATCTAAGTTCTAGATAATTGCAGAGATCCAGTTCTTGAATCGCAATTTATCGAGTTTTATATAGAGAAAAAAGCGTCATATATAGCATGATGTTAATTCAAATTAATTCAAACATGTACATGTAATATAGCTCTACATTTTTCAAGCTACAAGCTTTTTGAGTACATTGCTTCAAGATCAGCCATTTATTTAGCTTCAATTTTACATTGGTCTGGAAATGCCTGTGATTTAGGAACACTTCAGATGGTCGAAATTTGTTTTTTTTCATCAAAAATATGCAGTCACAAAACATTTGTAAAATTGCGAGAGCACAGGATTGTTTCTTCGGATGCTTTTTATGTTAATAAAATTCCACCACTATTTTGCCTTCCGGCTTTGTCTAGGTAAAAAGTAAAACTGACAAACTGGCCACATGAGAATCAAAGGACTTAAAAATAACTCATAAAACAATACTCAATTAGATAGCGAAGTCCAGGTTTTAGCCCTGACAACAGATCATCAACATGTCGATGTAACAATATTGACTAATCGAATTATTGTCATCGCCGATAAAATAAAAATATTAAGTGCCCACCTCGGCGCAACATGACTTCTCGTCGGCCAAAGTTATTAAGTAAGTGTCACTGAATGATTACTCGCTCGCCGCCGCTGCATCTGTCTGTGATGTATGAACGCTCTGTTACGGCGTCTGTGTGTGGTGTATGAGCGCTGTGCTAGGCGTCTGTGTGTGTTTTAATAACTTCCTCAAATGTATAATCGACTCATTTGTTCGCATGTCATTCATTACATCGTTTACCATGAACTTCACATATTTTGACGTAACTGCGTCTGTGAACTCCCAGTGGTCGGCAATCAGCTTTTTGCAAAGAAAAGGTTTGCTGAAAACTCAAGAGATATGTATCCCATGTGAGTACATACTGTTGTTCATTTTTTAGACCCAATACATCATGTTTTTGGCATTTGAATGATTGCTTTCTATGTTACATTGGCGGGCGAGAAGTCATGTTGCGCCCCCACCTTTGCCTGAATTGTGTTTGTGCCGCTCTCGGAGTATTGAACTCCGAGTACTGTCACAAGCAGCTCTCCACTGATAATGATTGTGCAAATATTTACATCAGATTATATATATAATAAACTCTGGACGCTATTTTCTGAATAAGCATTGAATCAAATCTTGTCACACGAGTTTGTTGGCTCCTAAGTAAGTGTTTAATAGGTGTACACCTTCGTGACATGAATAATTTATGTCAAGATTGTCAATGATGTTCTAAGTATCTAGCGCTTAATTCTCAAATTAATTTACAATAAATTGAAAATTCTTGGAGAATCACGCAACGAACCTCTCAGAGCCTACTCATATAAATGATTAAATTAGAATGATCTACTTACCTAATGACTGCGAATTCTCTAAGACAAAGAAATAGATCCTGCTAAATCTCCTAATAATGCTCTACTAATAAATTCGTAGCAGTTGAGTGAATTAAAAATTTATTTGCCTTCAGACATTTTTGTCGTTGAGTGTCGATAGCAACATTCTGAAATTCAGATATTAATACATTTTTGAGCTATTTTTAGCGAATAATTAAAAAGGTGATGCGTCCATGAGTGCTAAAGCATTGAGAAGAACACATCATGAACTCAGGAATTCACCAGCCTGCATTCCTGTTTTCTAAGAATATGCTGAGCACTGAGGATAGAAGGAATCTAAAACATGAATTTATGCATATATTGGACAATTTTGAAAGTAACTGCATTTTTATGGAAATGAACACTCCAGGGAAATAATGCAGGAGGGGCATTTCCCACTCGTTGGATTCATCTGCCTTCTTTATGTAATCAGTAAGGGCCGCACTGCGTGTTGCTCTGTTTATAAGCCAAAAAGATAAGTCTCGGAATTTTCAATACATGTACGTCACGAAGCGAAAAACTTCTTCAGGATAAAGCTAAAACTCTGCCTTACCTTTGTACTTTGAATAAATGGTTTGAGAGGATTCTTGTTTTCTTCATATAAAAGAGACGAACAATGAAGTCGTCCTTAATCCATTTAAGTTTTATCTTTCATTCTCTTACGACGGTAAGATCTTCTTAGCACTCATCCATAATAGAATGTTTTTTATTAATTTTAGTAATTAATTTTAGTGAAGAGTGCTGCTGAGTAATTTGAGTGAATAATAGATACATAACGCCAAGGTGTGATGGTGAGAGGATTCTCGAGACTCGTAGCTCAGCGGGCCAAGTTCGACCTCAACGACTGCTTCAAGGACCGGCGCTTTGGCCTTGTGGTAGTGTTCGCTCAGTGTCCGGGAGAACTTAGTTCAAACTTTGGTCGGGTCAAATTTAATACTTTTGAAATAGGTAAACTCTGTATTCTTGTTAAACACTCAATAAAACAGAATGAGAGTGGCATAAATAACAACAGGTTCATTCATTTTTTTAATTCATCACGCTAGTCTAGATGCTCGTATTCGAGTATTGCTCTCATGCTCTCATGAGACTATGTCTAAATTGCTTATGGTCTGCAGAATAATTACAGCAACTGCTAATCCAAGTGAATGAATGCACTGAGTATATTGTGAGGCATGATAACCCGTCCATATTTTGACTAGGAGTCCGGTATTTGTAGCACAAAGCTGACAGCATTACTTATAAAGCTATTGCAATTAGTGTTTAAAGGTTGCTGCCATTATTCATATAATAATTACTTCTATAGATGTAATTGCTGATGAATGAATATGTTGATCACAACTTCATATGTAATGTACTTTGTCTATGGCTCATAAGCATTTTGAATTGATTAAAATGCATAAATTTTGTAAGAAATTGACGACTCGACTTTCAAAAAGTACCTTTGATTAAAGGTCAATGCTTTGATATTCTCATCAGTCAAATTTGATAAAATTTGGATTGGTTATGAGAAATACGTAGAAACTAAAAGTCTCAATAAACTACATGTGGAGTTAAAGCTATTGTCGCACAGTAGCGCCCACTTGTCGCACAGAAGCAGTGTAAGGCCTCAGCCACACTGAAAGCAAAGCAAACACGAGCGTCCCGAGCAAACGCGAGCAAACGTATCTCTGCAAGCTATCAATCGCTCTGGTTTGCTTTGCTCGCAGTGTGGCAGTCTACAACTGCTGTAATGACTTTATATTTGCTGCAAAACGCTTTGCTCGGAAACGCTTGGAAAAGCTCGCAGTGTAGCTGAGGCCTAAGAAGTCACAGCCCAGCGTGTTCTAATTCACATGCACCCACAGTTGTGAGACTGCCAAGTATGACAAGTCCGACTTCTTGGCAAGTGCGATGCTGCACATTGAACCGATTTCTATGTAAATGCATAAGCTCTACCTTAACAATCCAACAATCAGATCCAAAAATGAATGAATTTCAAACTCTCTGAAATGTAACAGTAAGATGAACATTTCAAAGATGAGAAGATCCACCTGAACTGCTGATGTCTAAGCAGAAAAGTTCTTGGATTGCGATTTCTTGAGAGAAAACATTTAAGGGCATGCTCTAGGTGATCATTTTATGTCATAGAAGTCCATTCGGTCCATCATAGCGATAGGAAGTGAAAGTTAATCAAGAAGTATGCTGCAAAAGGAATTGAAAACACAACATAGAGATAGAGAACATTCGGGTAAGTTGACAAGAAATGTTTCCTACCTCAGTCATGGATTTCTGTCATAATGTAGCAATCTTTGGTAAAAGTTGAGCATCATGAGTCTATGACAAACCGACAAACCAATTAGACAATGAAATTCTGCCTGTAGATAATTTAGAAACGGTTTCAGAAATCATTGGTCACGCGGTCCAATATCTATGTTTCATTCAACTCATACATCGAGGAGGTAATATCAGTTTGGCAGAAAATTGTGGCGACAATTCGGTTACACCACTCTCGATTAAACTCGGGCTTCACGCTGGTGTAATTGCTCGCAGTGTAGCCTTTCATTATACTGTACGTACTTTTGGAAAATAGTAGAAAATGTTTGTGAAATAGGGTTAAAGTGTGTTAATTAAATTGCAAACGAGACCATAATTGCATATCATCTCGCGTTCGGTATCCGACCGCTAAATATTCATCGGTTATCCGGTATCCGACATCCGGCAACCAGTCATTTTTCTATCAGGCACAACACTAATTGCTAGCAGTGAGGAAACATCAGCCGACGAGCCGAGTGGTACAAAAATCGTGGAAATTGGCGACATTTGAATTTTAAAATCACAGAATGAGTTTTTTTTGAACAGTAGAAGTGTATTCTAAGCAAGAAGCTTACTTTTTTATATAGTGATATCTTTCAACATGCGCTATTATGTCGAATAATGAAACTTTAACTTAATCTAGACTTATTCTTTCTTATATTGAGATTCAGTCGACATAGCGCTGAAAATGTTAATTTCTTCATCTTTTACCTGTAATCAATATGAAAGCGTTCCTCGGATAGTCACTGCACCAGAATGACTTTTACATGTTATGACACAGTCGCAGATTTTCTTTCTTCACATCATAAAATCATTCTTAGTGTAAACACAGTAGAGCGACGGCAGTCCGTTAAAAAATGTGTATGTTTTCACTAATTTGGACCCACCAATTCCAAGAAACATTATTTTTGAAATGCAAAGCCTGAAATAGCAACTTCAGGTCATTGCCCAAAGGCAATCAACTGTACTCGAACAGGAAGTGTCTCTAAATTCAAGAAAGAAAAGAGTAAAAAAATACGCGGTCATGCTTTATGGCCAACTGTATACATAATGCATGATAGATTCGATCGATCTCATGTATATGATCAAGGTAACACAGTGCACGGAAAGTTAACAAAAACATCTCAGAAAGTCTCTTGCAGTTTTCTCAGATTGTATTTTGTTTCGACATTTCTTTGAAAACATGGTTGCTATTATTAGCAGATGATTCAGACTACTTGATTCTCAAGTACGCGCTGATATCAGAGATCACAATGCCGTCATTTTCGTTGTGCGTCATTTAAATGCACTTTTAAAAGCAAAATAATTTCGTTGGATAGATAGAAGTCACAACGAAAGTCTTATTAAAGTTTACAACACAGAGAGTGAAGTTGCGAGATCCCGATTTTGGATAGGAAAGTTGTCGTTTACCTGAACACGAAATTAAAGTTGCGAAGAGGTTACTAAAGCGCTATGATATGTAAAATTAGATTAACAACAGGTGAACTAAAATTCAGTCTGTCCATGAAAAATGAAATGTTATTACATTTAGAAATTAAATTAGTTAAAGCTGATTGATTCATCTAGCTAAGTAGCAGATTCTTGTGACAGAATAGTGATATGATGAAAGGAGAAAATAATGATAACTAATGTAACAATCTGAAATGGCAATGCTAAGGAAAGGACAGGCATTTGAAGTTGTAAATATTTCAGAGAAACAAAAGTACTTTGCAGTTGGCTACAAAATATGTTTTCATGATTTTTCCTGTCTTTGCAAAATTAATATCAACCACATTCTACATATTTCGAATGCGATGAATCAGCTTAAGTTTTCCTGCAATGTGAATTTTAAAACTTTGCATTTGAACTAATCAATGCCGGCAATTAAACGGAATTTTTATCTGGCTTTAATAAGGAAACTGGTGTTTGAAGATATTCAACGATTTCAGCAAATGTCCAAAAAGGCATAAATGAAATATTGTGCTCCAAACTTATATCCTGTTTTAAATTAAATGTGAAGTTTAGAATGCTGTGTGTATAGAATGTCTTAAAACGTCACTTTCCTTCGTTTTCTTGTAGTTGCTGTATTTTGTAAATTCACATAGGTCAATGTGTATGAGTACATTGTGTACATAGGTGACTATCAGAATTAAAAAAGCAAACGTGAATCAGTCAAATTTGCTTTTTTTCCAACCGAGTTATATTAACACCGAAAGTATCTACTATTACTTATTGATGGCTTGATAAGATCTAAATATGCATAACGACAATAGTTTTGAAATTCTCGGATAATGTTTACTTAGTTTCCTTCATTTCTATTAATTCTTCAAATCGAAAGAAGCTTATATCTGTTAGATATAAACAAACTTACAAAAATTCACATAAATACACATTTCAATGCCTCTGGCTTTTCACGAGGTCAAAATATATATGAATATATATATGAAAAATATATGAAAAAGATATGAAGTGTTAACTAGTGCAACTAGTTAACTAGTGTTAACTAGTTATTTACGCAACTAGTGCAAAATATCCATCTTTATTGCTTTCTTCGAGGTCAACATATCTATGCACGAGCCCGAAGGGCGAGGGCATAGAATGTTGATCGAGGAGAAAGCAAAAGATGGATATCTTTGCACGAGTTATGTAGGTAATTTTATTTTTCACCGATATCATGACCATTATGACTAATCTAATTCTATAGTGTTTGATGAGTTAAATAATAATTGGGTTTTATATAATTCAATCGCATATATCTATATAGAAATCTATAATTCAACCAGTGCAATAATGAAACTATTACTGCACGCCCGTGCAGCAATCTACTTTACAGGTAAAATAAAGTGACAGGATATCTACATTATACGCACGGTGAAAAATAAAGATATTTATATGCTCCCTGTTCTTTGCACCACCATGAAAAATGGCTTACCAGCTGGGAATCGAACCCAGTTCTTGAATTGCCAACGCGCCACAGAGATGACCATAGTGCCAATAACTAGCATAGCTCTACCAGCACATTATGATATCATCTTCGAGGTACCTTGACGCAGTTGCTATGCTTGTATAAACAAACCAGTAGGATGTTGTCATAATGCGCACCTGAGTTATGCCTGTTCCTGACACGATCGTAAAGAATGTGCTTCGCTTGTCTTGGTCATCGAGGACTGGGTTCGATTCCCAGTTGGCAAGCCATTTTTTATGGTGGTGTCGGGAGCAGGGCTCATGTAGATATCTTATATATATATATATATATATATATATGTAATAGTATAAAGGAAAATTCAGAAATGGATAAAATTATAGAATAAATTAAATCCCACAGGTCATCAAGAAATCAAAGCTTTTTTCTTGATGACCTGTGGGATTTAATATATTCTATATATATATGTATATATAATAAGTAGATTCAAGGCAGAGGCAATGAATTGTGCATTCGATTCTCCAAGGTCGCCTGGACGCAGTTGCTATGGTTACAGGAATGTGAGAAAATCATTGTATAATGGCTTAATGTTAAAACAGATATAAACAGCACTGACCATTTTAACACAGCAAGTGCTGCCTTCATATCATCAATATCTTCACTTAGTCTAACTATTTCTTTGAGTTACGGTGTGTGAAGCAAGAAGTCACAGACGCTATGGACGTAGAGCACATTCAAAAGTGAATGCTTTTATTTCTTTATGGTATTACATACAGCTTCTATATAATACCATATAGAGATCCATGTGTGAATATCTGATCTCCTAACTTTTTTCAGACATTTCAAGAAAGTTTCTGCCAAGTAATGCCACAAATTTGATGCAAACATTGAACTAGATGTGACTACAGTGTCTGGCAGTAAAGCGGCACCGACATTAGGGACTATTAACAGTGATAAGTAAGTAGAGATCAAACTAAAGATCGAGCTAACTAACAAAATTGGCAATACATGAAATGACTTAGAAATAGTCGCTTGGGAAATAACCAAACCTTCATCACATTGCCCCGTATTCAACATCTACGTAGACGACATTGCCTCGTAAGTCACACATTCAACATTAAGATCTGAATTTCCCTTGTATGCTCTTGCGATTTGTAATCCCATCTAAGTATTGAAGTCTTCCTTCCATTTTTTAACCAAGCTGTATTTAAACAAACATCCGATCCTATACGTATTTCGAATTTTGTTAAGGGTGATCCGAAAGCGAATAACGCTCATTAAAAATAGCATCGAAATACTCCCAATCTCTCACATGCATGTGTGAAATTCACTTCCACGTTGCTCAACTGAAATAATAATATTGTACTTATTGTAATCCAACGGTGGTGCAGGGTCGTACTTTGGGTCCCACTTCGCACCTTTTGATGTTTTTAATAACGAACAAGTGTTTCAATTTTGACCTTCGGGGTCAGGCACCACGAAATAAAGTTGTTGATGATAACTGTCTCTGTCTTGGCATTTATTTTTGCAACTAATAGTCCACGATGCTTCCCAACGAACATTTTATTGAGAGTGTGTGTGTGCAACATAACCTTCAAAAGGTTTCTAATCCATTATTGCTTGGATGACGTTATACTTAATAAACATATTCAGGAATTCGATCGAACACTTCAGTTGAATGACTACGAATCATGCGATAAAAAGGGCGAAAACAAAGTCCAAGAAAGAGAAACAGAAAATAAACTACAAGAATCTGAATAAATCTGAACCATTCAATTTCAAATTTCCTTATGTGTCTGATGAAATTGATCGTAAAATAAAACACATATTTGAAAGTGAAAACATCGATGTTCATCTGGAATGAAAAGGCAGTGCAATTCGTCAGTATCTCAAGAAATCCAACAAACACAATGATTGTACTCTAGGTGATTGCACCTTGAAAAAAAAATGCTTGTAGCTACGAAAGAAAATAGTCTAACAAATAAAGTGTAAGTTTGCAAGAGTATTTACCCTGGAAGCACGATCAGAATTCTCCACACGAGGGCAAACGAACATTTGACCAATAACTGCAGAACTGTCTTCAAACATCTACGCTCTTGCAATACCACCGATATTTCAGTCAAAATTCTTACATTTGACAAAAACAGCTGTAGCATCAGAATACAAGAGGCACTTTACATAAAAAAAACTAGAACCAAAAATCAACAATAAAGACGAACAAGATGCCTTCTCTGAACTTCAGGTATAAGTTATTAACATTTTTCAGTATTTTTCCATTGTAACTTGAGTCACTCTACCGCTATTCTCCATTTTTGCAGATATTCAGACATGCCATGATTCTTATTATTGTCAGTCTCTCTGGGCTAGTACATGGTATATGGTCTAGTCAAGAGTCATAGAAATAATCTAACATAAATTTTGAATTATTTCCAACATACGTGCGTACATGTATAGATTCTCTGCTTCTGATGATGGCCTAAGAGGAGGCGGAATAAATAAAGCATAAATTACCATCTTCTGTACTTGGTTTCTCAACTAAACTTATGAAGAAGCTGATAGACCATTGCAATTTCAAGTTACTTTACCGGTACTTTACTTTTTCAATTTGCGTCCATTTTACATTCTTCGAAGGGGAGGACGGTTTTCCCAATGGATTTTCTCCACCAATCACGGTTGACAGCATCACTCTCCTTTAGGCCAAGCTCCTTGCAATCAGCAAGTACCGTTTCTCGTCACGTCTTCTTAGGGCGGCCTCTCGGCGTTGGCCACGGTATGTCCATGTCATGCGCCTTCTTGACGCAGTTATCCTCAGGCTTCTTGAGAACATGCCCGAAGCATCTAAGACCGTTCCTTTTCAGGACGGCCTTGATTTCTTCTAATCCAAGAAGCTGAAGAATCATGGAAGAAGCGAGCCTATCCTTCAAAGATGCACCCATCATGCAACGGATCATTTTGCGTTCTGCTGTTGCCATTCTTTGCTGACCTTCGACTTTCATGGGCCATGTTTTAGTGCCGTATATCATACACCTTCTGATACACTCGTCATACACTTGGCCTGTCATCCATAAAGGAGTCGCCTTCGATGTTAGAAATGGTGACAGCTCAGGGAACTTCCGCCAACCAGATTGAACTCCCCTGAACCACCACCGGATTCCATCATGTCACGAAGATAGCAAAATCTGCTGACAGCCTGATAGGCGTGACCCGCCACTGGAATTGGACCAAGTGGTTCTTCACTTGTGGCTCCAAAAGAGCGCATTTGTCCTTGACAGGGTTTGCGCATGAAGGACGACTCAACTGAGGTCAGGCTACCATTAACTCCGCTGCATCTCTTGTGCGTGTATAAGTGTGCAAACAATACACTGGACATGGAGCCGACACCTTTTTGACAAGCACTGCAAGGAAATTTGGGCTGATTTGAAGGGCCGGTGGGTCTAAGTGTGGAGAGTATGACTTTCGTTTTCTTTTCATTAACTTTCAAACCGTTTAAGACAACTAAGGAAGTATACTATGAAGTGTAGGAAACAAATGTACAATACTATTCCACCAAGCGGAAACCTACGTGGCAATAGGCCTAACAGCCACGCCTTCCGTTCATTTTAATATGTGCATCCTATTTTTATTGAATGAACATTGTAAAAATTCAGGTCTTTTAATTACTTGCACAATGTTTCAACTTGTTTCGACAGTCAACCACGGTTTCTTTTCCCAAATGGCGTGACAAAGGAAACAAAAAATAATGAATGAACCAGAGATTGCGTTATTAAAGCTCAACCACTCATGCGTCTCAAAGAATTGCAAAAGAAACCGCGATTCGGATCATGTATATGAGATCTATTTCTGTGGACCTTACTGTTTCCATTTTTCAATCGGCACACAAGCGACTATAGCGCTCATTCATTTGATTCCGTTCTCTAGCTCTTTTAACAATGAAAGCATGAATTTGCAAAATATGTTGCAAAATACTTCATAGCGATTGTCCATAGAATGGCTAAAAGTTAATTAACTATCTTATTAATCAACTGCTTGACATACAACAAATGATTCTCATGATTGAATGCCTGTATCTGACATTCAATTTAATCCAACCTAACAGGTTTAATTGCAATTTGCAGTGTCCCATTTCGATTGCTTCAAGCAACATAAAGTACATTATACCTCCGCTGAGTGAGTTATGAAATTAATTCTCCCATCATAGAACTTGTCTTGATTAACAACAATCTAATTGCCCATGTCGGAATTATGTGTCTATCCTTTGCCAAAATTGGCACTGTTACGTAACAATGATCTGAATTTTCGTTTCATCATTGATGCACGATTAGTAAGACTAAATATTACATAATTTGTCGAAACATCGACTTTTAAAGCCCCAGTCTCATATGAGCGAATCGCAAAGCAGCAAATGGTCAAAAGAGCGAATATCAAAATTTCGGACTGATGTCAGGCAATGCTGAGAGCTTTACATGAGAAAATATGCATATCTAAACATTGTGCAGCATCAGCTCGCTATTTTTGAAAGTCGGTCTTTTAGCCAGTCGCTGTTTTGAGCTTTGCTCTAACACGGCCCTCTCTCTCAGCATCTAATGACTTGATATTTGACTGTTTGCAGATCTTGTGAAGTAAGAGCAAAAATGTATGTGCAAAATTATTAGACAAAAAGTAAAAATTAAAGTACTCGACTAACTATACTAAGAGTTAAAGGCTTTAAAGAATATAGCCTATTATATTTTTCTTTTCTATCTCGAGATTAATTATGTCGTGGAAATTTTTCAAATTAGCACCGAGATCATGGAATTTCACAAACTTAGAAAGTTAAGCATTTCTACCTAATCCTCATTGTAAAAAGATGCTCTAACCCTATATTACCCAGAGGTAGGTACTCCAGGAACCCTCTACACACTTCTTGATATTTATGTCATAAGTAGTGCTCTCAGCTTCATACTACAACTTGTGGATCACAAGTCAAACAATGGACAGAATCTCATGTGTCACAATATATTCGATGAATTTATTCATTTGGAATAGCAGTTGCTGCAATTTTGATGCACAATGTTTAACTGAGATATGTTTAACTAGTTGCAGAGTATGTATATATTTCACACGTATTTCAGAAAGCTCTTTTTCAGTGCCGCTTGACTGTTTAGTGATTTTTTGTTTCACTGTTTTTCAATTTGGCAATTAGGGATAGCGAAAAACGTGTTTTTCGAAACATAGAAGCAAACATGTTGTTTCGCTTCAAATGTGTTTTTGAGTTTTTTTTCAATTGCTAAACTTTATTTCAATTTTTGGTATTTGCAGACCTTTGCAATCCCCCTGACCATTGATTTAGAATTCGTTTGCGATACAATAAGAATCATCATGCATTTGCGTCTGTGAATGTCTCTAAATGGTAAATAAGTTCGTAATTAATCATTCATTTTGATGCCATCTTGTGAACACAGTGGGTGGTATGAAAGGACTAACATTATACTTATCTGATTTTGAAATCAAAAAAATTCAGGCTAGTGTCACTCTTAGCATTTGTCTAATGAATTGCCACATACTAGTTTAAAAAACAGGATGAGTATATTGTCTCAACTCATGCCAAAAAGAAGGATTGCTTTCAGAATTCCTGTAGATAGATATGCAACTGGTGAACTCGTTATAGCAGAGCCCTAATCTCTCTGTGCCTATTCACATTATATATAACACAGTGTGCGGTAAGTAACCCAGATATGCACGTACATGCGTATTAAAACTTTTAAAATCCAGATTTATCTAAAAAGCAATGGTTTCATAAATCAGAATGCGGTGTTTTTAAAGACGGTTTAGAGAGGATCACAATAACCTGCTATTTTATAGGTAGACCAACTATGGCATCATTATTAGTCAATCCATCAGGCAATATTATCAAAAAATCTCTTTTAGATATGTGTTAGTTAGTAATGTATGCAGGCATATGTGTCTCATAAATTTTCGCATTTGGCGCAGATGTACCCTATTGATGCCGGTGTGCCCTTCATTTTATCAATGACTTAATAAATGTCATGTAACATAATCGGTATTAGGCCATATATGCTAATATGCTAGGACGATGCGCTAGCAATTTTCTCAGAAGCTTAACCGCAGAAAAACATGTACTGATGGCAAATTAGGCAAATTATGAGCTATGACTGCTCTTAGCATAGACACAATTTTTCGAAATCAGAGTTTGGAATGTATGTAAGCCTACATACACCATAGTAAGTGTCTTGTCACTTAGTAGTAGTTTGTCAACTTTGATGATGTGTGGTTTGTAGGGAGATGGAGCGGTGGCGCCATTCTTACCGGTTGAGGCTGGCATTACAACGCATAGCACACTGCATAGTCCGTCAGACATATGCAAACCGCAATTCCACTCTCAAAGATGTGCGAACAGTTCAGCATCTCCCTTGCTAGGTATAATTCAAGGGTTTTGTTAGTCAGAGCTATCCGCAAAAAATGTTTTTGCTTGTTCTACTACAATTTCTCTAGACTGCCTCTCCGAGCATTTAGTTTTCCTTAACCCTTATTTTTGTTATCTAAAGGCACTAGGGATTGTTTGCTCACAAATATATTTGTGTCTTTATTTTATAAATGTATGGGCATGTTTATGATACAGGCAAAGTGACGTAGACTATTTAGACATCCATTACACACCTTCGTCGGATTTCTCTACTTAGACCTACGTATCGACTATATTTTAGTGATTAGCTTAATTTAAGAAAATCAAGTTTCAATTAAAGAATTTTTATTCTTGAAATTTGAGCGGCAATGGATTCGTCGCATCCTCCACATAAATCACGAATAGCTCCATTATTGTTTGCGTTGTAGAAGGAAGTCCAAACGGGATCCCGATTTTCTAGGCATTCACATTTTGTATATCACAGTGTAATCAAAATCTAAAAATCACAATACAATCCTGTTAAGAAGTACGTGTATATTAAGTAGAGTAGTACCATTAATTAAATCCCGTGTGTATACAGTTTCGACTTTATAAAATGAACTCGAGTTGAAACCAAGTACCACACGTGAGATAAGCAAATATTCTTGCAGTTTTGGAGAAATTTACACGGATTTGACTGATCATGAGCAACACAGAAGGAAGGATTGTGTTTTACATCTTTGTATTTTACAAATCCTCCGTGTCATGGCAATTTTGAAAGGTAATATCTATTTAATTAGCAATTCCATGGGTTGCTGTTGCTCTAATGCTCAGCCTTATGAATGAGTTTTTTCTGAAGAGTGATCATGTCACAAACTACCTGCCAATAAAAAAGCAAAATATCATAGTCAAAGACAATGAACATAATTAACTGTAAAAGATACCAATGGTATAAAATACTTAACTTTTTATTTAGAACAATAGGAAAATAGGATGGTACAAAAGTATAAAAGTAAACTTATAAAAGAATGTCATGAAATTATTGAAAAGTCACGCCTTGCTACATCATGGTGCCTCTTACGGCAAGCCCGAAAATTTTAGTTCACCGGCTCCGATCACGCCTGCCGGTCTCAGCAGGACAGCCCTCACGTCTGCGTGCTGTAGGGTTAGGCTAAGGCGACCAAAAATTACTATGATCATAATTAACTTAGAGATATCAATGGTTCCATAGAACTATTCATATTCAAGAAATAAAAACCAGAGATATTCAATGAAATATAAATTTATTTACCGGTAATCATAAAATCGTGGCGATGACAATTGAATTAATACGAAAGCACAATGGACCTCAAATTTTCTATGAGGACTTGCATTATAATGCGGTTTATGAAATTTCCCCGATAATCAACTTCATTTCCTATCAATTAAGATGCCTGTTAGTAAATGTTCATATTCAATAAGTTTTATACTGCTTATATACAGTAGAGGTTCCAAATCGCTAGCATATAAACGCAGGAATAATTTGCAAAAATTTGGCTTCTTAAAAATTGATCAAATATTTTTTTGAACCACTGTTGACTGTGCTGAAAATTAGCCTTTAAATTTCTTCATGAATTTATGCATTATGATTTCTTTCAATTTGTAGCTCCAATCATCGCTAGTTTAAAGAATTATCAGTTTCAAGGTTATTTGCTCGCAAGGGCTGCTTGCAGCATCACTTTAACAGCATAAATATGTAAATTCGTCAAACTGGGATGGGTCTCTTCTGGAAAGCTGTGTTGCTTGAATATTATTGCTATAAAATTCAATATTTGAATTTGATCTAATTATAATCTTCTTCTGCAAAATGCGCTATCGCTGTGTAATGGTATTAATTAAGAGCTAAACTAGTTAAGATTAATAGTTAATCTAATCAAGAGTTAAATTATAAATAGATTTCAAAATCCATTTGTACACGTTTATAGCGTAAATAGAATAACTAAATATTTAGTTGCATCGTTTATTTATCACACTACTGATATGTCGCCAAAGTTAGTGTTGTATTGAGCACATTAAACCTATTAAACGTAGCATTAAATGAATACCCATCGAAATTTTACGCATACAGGGAATATGCTAATTGCGAATCTAAAATAATCCCGATATGGCTGCAACTTTAAATAAGGAGTTGTGTCAATGTTGAGAGATGTGAATTAGGCCTGTTGACGATACTTGATGTTGGATGAAATGGCAGCTATTCAGGTCTGTTCCCATTTTTTAACGGACCTCAATATTTAGCTATTCTGTTTACACTGATTTTTTTCAAAAAGCAGAATTTATTGATTATTGCAGGCACTCGAACTTCGGCGATTTGCCAGCAGTGTGTTTAAAATATTGAGTTATTTAATGAATACCCGCCAAAATTCATTCAGCATGCTAATTGCGTATCTCACGTCTATAGATAAGTAGAAAAAATCTTGTCATTCATGAAAGCAGATCAACAGCATATGTAACGAACTTATTCATCCAGACAAGTTCTACAACCGTTTTTCACTGACATGCTCCAGCTGACACTCTCAGGATAGATGCTGACAATGCTGCTGGAATTCATGATTTATAAGCACTTCTCATTTGCTGATTGATATCTGCTGAAACTGTTGCATTTCGCAATGACTGTAAAATGATATTGATCTAGTTTGCGATTGTAACTGATGAAGTCGTTCTCTACAATTCCGATATTCCGGTCTCCTATATGATTTTGAATCAGTTGAACTACAGAAAAATTTTCTCCTTCTGGCTATCTTGTGCATTGGCATGCAATATTTTAAATGTGCAATTGAAGGTTGCACCACGAGTGTCAGATCGAGGGCGAAGCCCGAGATCGCGACAAGAGTGTTGCAACCGAATTGTTACCACTCTGGTGGGTTAGAAAGTGTAGTGACAAGTGATTTATCGCAACACTTCTACATTTCTATGTGTCAGGCAGGCCTTGACCTAGTGAAAATCGGTTCGAATTCTGTAACAATTAAATTTTCCTAATAAATTGATAAACACAGAAATAGTAGAGGTCTATATAATAGAATTCTCTACTTGTACTGATAACTGCTAATTACACTACCCGTTATAAAGTAGCGCTCTGGGCGACAGAGCGCTACTTGTAATAACTCGTGGTGTTTTCCTATACTAAATTAAGAAAAAACAATTCCAGAAGTATTAAATTTATTCATTAATCAAATTCCGCCGCATAATTAAAGTCATCGATATTGACGAAGCAGTGGGTAGTTCATCCAGCAGTGGAACAGTTTGATCAGTTTCCGAGTTCCTCCATGTAGCCCAATCAGTATACAGTCGCATGCACCAAGTACTGTTGCGTTCTGTGTTCTTAGACTTGGTATTCTTCACCACATCTTCTATTTGCTGACTTGATACTATTGAAAATCTAGACGCCTCCATAGTTCGTAGTACCTCAGATAAGGTGTGACATGGATATCCAGGACTTATATTGCAGATAGTGAGTTGAATTTGCTGGACATTCATCTAATCAGAACAACTGATTAGAACGACTGCAGTGATCTGATTGAATATCACTTTCATTGATTTACATCTAGCGTCAAACAAGACAAAGAATTAATTCGTAACTGTTGTTGCAAGTGAAATGCAGCCACTACATGTCCCATACAGAGAGCTGTATGCGATTTATCGCTTCATGTCAATGCAAGTGAAATTCCATTCTGTAGCTGCATATGCAACGTCAGAGTGTAACAATGAATGATACGATCAAATTCACTTTGGATGTGTCTTGAAGACGCAGTTTGATTTATTACTTGATGATACACGTATCATACTTTAACTTAAGCATTTCGGTTGAGAGTTGTTCATTCACTACATTGATGAAGATGATCGGATGATAGCATTGGCATTTGGCAATGCGATTACCAATGACAAAATGCGAATAAAATGTAATGAAATACAAAATACTCTCCACATTAAATAGACTTTTGATATTTGCATGTAACCATTAACTATTCGTGAGTAGTACATAGAACAATAGTAATTGGAGAGCTACTAAGTGCAAATGGAATATGCATTGCTAATATGACGCTGACATTTACAAATTCCTTTAATAACGTTGCGAGGGATTATTTGTCAAACTGCTTTTAGTCTCCTTTGTCTTCTAGATCATAAAAAGAGCGCAAACAAAAACACAGAATGCTTATTTATAATGCATGTTTTATCTATTAAAAGTTTTCACACTATTTAGAGGAGAACGTGAGTTTCAAAATATTCCCAAAATAGACTTTGACCATTAAGGAAATTTCTCTCTAATATTTTATGCTACGTCATTGTATGCGTGTGATTATGTCTGAAAGGCTATGCATAGAAATGACATTCAATTCTGGCAAAGAGATTCTCAATCAACGGTTGGATAAGCAATGAAGTCTCGTGCTTTAATCCTCAATGATGAACTGATTAAGCCATGATTGCCGTTTGAGTTGAAGTCCAACATTAGTGAAGTCATCAAGATTAATGTAGACAACAGATAAGGACAAGAATGGTGACTGCACGAATAAAGAATGGACAAAGTCGTCAAAATGACAATAAAATAAAGTTAATTTCACACCCAAAGATTGATATACAGTGCGTGCACTGAAGCATTGTCACTAATGGTGCTTTGCATCAAAAATCATTTTAGATATTTGTAGCACATATAGTAAGAATATAGCAGGAATAATAGAACCATCCAGCAGTGTATCAGAAATTGAATACTATATTTAATTCCCTGTAGCCATGAATTGCAGCGGTTAATCGGTTAAACTATCCTTAATTTACGCTAACAGTTTAAATATTTAACAATTTTAACGCGGTTAAATAGAAATATTTATCTCTTAAGAGAATTCAACCAAGTATCCCAACACTAATCCATTATAAACTAAGCCATAATTTTTTAAACTATATCTATGATCTTCACATCCAAAACGTCAGACAAATGCGAGCACAAGCTCAGACAGGCAGACATCCAATCAAGTATCGCCATCATATTGTCTGACGTCTTGCTCTATTATTCTGGACTATTAGGGAAGTTTTTCATTGCCATAAACGTATGTATACTTTCATTTAGTAGCCTTAGATCTAACACTTCTCGACAATTAGTCAATAGAGGCCTACCTTGTTCTTGTTTCATTAACATTAACATTAACATATTGTTTTAATCAAAAAATGTATGTTCTTCGAATCCGATTTATAATGATAAAAGAGAAGTACAAAGCGAATTTTCGTGCCTTTGCAGGTTCACGTCCTTCAGTTTTGGCCTGACGACTATCCAACTATGATACTAACTGGAATCCCACCTATAATGATGCAAAATATTATTTTGATGAAAAATCTTTCTAATGGATAAGTAGGCTTACGTATATGTAAATGGATACTTGATGATAATTCGCTCGATTAGTAAATAATTACCTCTAGCGCTCTAACGTGAAGCATAGTTGAGCTTTTTGACTGATTTTGGAATATTTGATCGGTTAACCGGTTAATCACCCTATTGTTAATCATTTCTCTGGTTAATTGTGCCTTGCATATTCGTTGAGGTCCGTGTCTTGCTTCATCTATGTCTGCTAATTTAAGTTTTAAACTCTTAATAAATAATACCAATAGAAATATTCGTTAAACATGCATCAATATCATTAAAAAAGTAGATTTCGCAAAGTTTTGAACTATTTCCAAGTCAGTTGATACTCATTTAACACTCGCCTAACCGCAGTATTTTTCCGAAAGCGCCCCACTGGAGTGGGAGGAGAGGGGCGCCCCTTGCTGATCTCCCAAACTATTATACCAATTTTTCCAAACCACGCATCAACCGAAATGGCATTGAATGAGGATTCAGAAAAGCGTCACTATTTTCATTCGTAAGGCCATCCCTGAATTGAGGTTCAGTTTCCTTCGGTCAAAAGTTGCATAATACGCAGACAGTAAGCCATTAGAAATCTGGTGGCCATAGCTTGATTGGTTTAAAAAATATTCAAAAACTTCCCGGAGGGACAGTGGTTAAATTAACATTTGCTACCTGATTCTTAACTATGCCAAGCATTTTTGATTGACATTTCCATTCAATATTCCTGAGGAATCCTACAAAGTCACCACTAAAGATAAAGGACATCACTTTTTCAATGGAAAGTCCAGGGTTTTCTTTACCCATCTATGAATTACTTCTCCTTTATTCATTGAATTACTTCTCCTTTATTCATAAATGTAAAATGTGCATCGCATTTCAGGTGGAGCCTTGTTGTTGGATGACCTACACAAAGTATCGCTCTACAAGAGAAATTTTGACAATTCTAGAAAGAATTGATCTTGAAAGCGATAGCACAACAGAGGAAGAGCTGTACGGAAAATTTGGATTGGAAGAAGCTTTTCTGGAGGGCCGGCTTAATGTTTGGCAAAAACTTAAGCCAAAGGTTTGGCAACTTTTTGACGAACCTTACTCTTCGGGTGCTGCAAAAGTTAGTTGCCAGAATGATGTGAATGCATGATGACACTTAAGCATGAGAATCCTTATCTTTCAATTTTTCGTTTTATTCATCCCAACCTTTTCAAGTTGCGTACCCCCAAAGTAGAAAATCATAGAATTTTTCATCATCCCGCGCACCCTCACCTATACATACAGAAAAATAGCAAGAATTCAATCATACCAAAATTTAATTACAGGTAGAAATATACAAAATTCACATTTTAATTACACAAAAATTTGACTAGGCGTAACTGATGCGCGCTAAGCACAGCGAAAGTCATGCTCCAACATCAAACGAACTCTTTGTTTGCTTTTAACCATTACTATGGTGGAGAATCCGCATTCGTGTAATTATGTGGTTGGGGTCGAGTTGGTGGTCACTAATTAGCAACGGTTGCTTCAAGGCCAGATGATGACAGTCCAATGCGGAATGCGCATAAAGTTTAACAGTTCAACTGACACATTAATAGGAAAGTAATCAAAGTAAAAGTGAATTATGATAAATCTCCCATAGTCTGCGTACCCCTCAAAACTCCTTCGCGTATCCCCAAGGAGTACGTGTGCCCCAGGTTGGGAACCCCTGTATAAGCATATGCATAATCAAAATTTCATAAAATTTCATGCATAATCAAAATATGCATGATCAAAATTTTACAGTATCGTCAAGCCATATCACGTATTGCATTAGCATCAATGCATCATGCGTGTAAATACGTGCACTACTTTGTGCATGAAAATCTATCTACAGAATATATCAAATGTTTAATTAATTTATGCGCATAATAATACATCTCTATATTCAACATGCATGTTTACGTATAAAGCACAATATGCACTTTATATTGCATACACACATAGGGACCTATGGTATACACAAAATGTGTCTTTTAATCAGAAGCCTATTTCATGAACAGAAATATAAAAAAATTATCTAGATATTTATACTGATGAAGTGAATGAAAAATAATTAAGCTAAAACGATGATGGATTCAAAACATATACCTGCAACAAAGAAAATTATATAAGTAAAATGTTGAGTAAGAAACTCAAAATACTTTTCAAAAAGTCTCTGCTTAGGCGTCAATTTATAAATGCACCAAGCTTTTTCATTCCACAAATATACATTTCTTGTCTTGTCTTAAAAAAAGCTTTTTATACACAAGTGAAGTGATTGAAAAATTCCACCAATTCTTTTGTGCTTGGTGTTGAATTAATCGCAGTAGCCGAAGGTATGGCCATTACCCTTCTCTCTATTCCTCTTGATTTTCATTAATTGCTTTTATTTGATGAAGGAGTTAATCATGTTAACAGAATGCAGAAAACGACATATAATGTTACTAACACTTATTTGTATATGATAAGAGAATATTCTTTATTCGGATACTTGCCATGTTTGTAAAAAAATTCACCAATATTTCGCCTTCCAATGTTCTTTATCAAGGTAGAAAATAAAACTGACAAGCTGGCCAGATATGAATCAAATCATTTGATTGATAGATATCTGATTAATGGTTAATTCTAATATTTTCTTATCATATACTGATATCCCGGATACGTGAACCTCACCCTTCAATTACTAGTTCTTGCTAGCAATGTAATTATGCAAGATGTAGCAATGTTGTTATGCACATTAAATCAAGCAGTCTTTCGGTGTACCTTTGTTTGATTGAACTTCGCCTGCAACTGCAAGACACAGAAAGTCGTTATGCTATTTAGGGGACTCTGCACCGGGATAGTCGGGGGATGACACCCTGCGGTCCGGGTGGCCAGCACCGTCTCTGGCGTCCCCTGATCTGCTGCCGACCCAATGCACTACACAACAACAACAAGTGCAATTTCGACTCCGGCCTCAGTTATCTTCTTTCTTTGTTATACTTTCATTTCTATACATTTCCATTTGTGATCAAATACCTAGCTGTTCATTTTATAATGTAACCATAGAAGCAAGACAAGCACTCTGCAATAAATTTTCAAATTTACCTTATCAAATAGCATGTTTTCGAGTCCTTTCATACTTATGAGAGCAAACGCATGACCTATATTTATCTTTATATTCATTGGTATGGGAGAAATTGATCAGAAGCATTTTCCGAGATATGGTAACGATTACCCATTTGACCAACTAGGAGAATCTAAATCTCGGAAAAATCATTCCAAAATGTATAAATTTTTGTGCATTTGCATAGTGTAGTTTATATTCCTTGCATTATTTCAGAGTAATTGCACACAAAACCAGAAGGACGTGTTTTTCGAGTGTTTATCTCTGAGAGTGTCATCTTTAACATCTCCGCAGAAACTTACATCACTGGTGTTGTATTGTAGCTGTCGAAAGGCGGAAAAGTGGGCTAATAAATCGATGAATAGTTTACTCATTTTCATTGTATTTTCCTTGATTTTGGAATCGTAGCCTACTTTTTAATGACATAATTTTTGTGATTTAAAATAATTATCACACGTAAATTCTCAATGAGAGATCGACTCACGTAAGAATATACTTGCGTAGATGGGAGCGTTTTCAAGCTAGCTAACAATACGACACACCCTTTTCCTAAATTAAATCGAAGAGAGTCTCAAGAAACGACGTTATTTTGCTTTGCATCTGCATCCTCACCATCATGTATGTGACATATTCGTACTTCTAGTTACATCGATCTGAAGAAATGAAAATTCTTGTTAAATCGATATATTGCTATATTCAAACTGATGACATAAAATAGTAAATATTTACTTTTATGTTTAGATTCTCCATCGTCTGAGCTAATGCTTTTCGTTTTTCAAATGTTTTTGTAAATAGCTTGTGAACTTGCAGACCTGTAAGTGAGCCGGGCTTGAGCATGACATTTCAGACAGAAACGTGACAGGCCTGGAAATTCTCTTTCATTTATATTTGTGAATATGAGAATGTCAATAAACCATGGAGTATTATTAAGGAGATATCGTAATGCAAATTCCCATGTGTTGAGACATAAATGAATGCATACATTCCAGTTGGGTTTGTACACACATACACACGAATCATGCAAAGCAAATATAGCCCTTATCGTGGTCTAGAAAAAATATAATGAATTGATACAACCATATAAGCGTAAATCATAGAAATCGAACTTTTTTCACGTGCTAAAATAGACACAAAACATTAGGAGTCTAAGCACTGCAGTTATCGGCAACTGCATTAGGAATGTGCATGTACATTGTTGCGTCGACTGGGTGCACTGTATGCTAATATGCATATTGTTCTATATTGAAGCAAGTCGAATTCTAGACTTTTATATTTAATATACTATCGTTTGATTATCTATTGCCAAAAATTGTTTAGTGCACAACATTCGCAACATTTGTCAAAAATCTAGCTCAAATTCATCAAATTTACCTATTCACAATTAAATATTGAGACAGTCAATCAAGAAAGTGTGTTATCTGTACACGCATTGCGGCACATCCTGCATATCGCATACACTTATGCGTGTATATTAAATGCGACCCAAGCAGGCCTAAATGAAGCCGGGCCAGGCCCTGAATATTTTCCATTCAGGCCATGGAAAATGATTAACACACGTTTTATTTGTTATGAATGAACGACTTGTATAGGTTCGACTGAACCTTAAGCCTTTTTTAGAAGAAAAATGCCGTTGCAAATCGCCATGTTTTATATCGTTCATTTGAAATACATGAAATGCGAACGTGTATATTTGGTTTGCCTAAGTACGGTAGAGTGGCTCTGAACCTGGAGTTCGCGAGACCATGATAATGATGACAGTGATGATAATGATCTTTATTGCAGTCCACAATACAATTCGGTAAACGTCACAAGTATTACAGTTGGCAGCACAGTATAACAGCTGAAAAGAACAAATATGGAGAAACATTATTCACAAAAGTGAATGAATGAAGATTTAAAGCGATCGGTCTTCGTGCGAGGAGGGCGTAGAGGACATGCACTGCGCGAAGCGTGTGTTCTGTCTTTAGCGCTAAAAAATTCACGAAGGGGGTGGTTCTCATTTTTTACAATCTTTTCAAACAAGGACCGACAGACATTTTCAACTGCACTCTCAATACAGGGCTCAATTTCCGCTCCTACATGCTCTGATCTCGATTCTAACAAACTTTCTCATCAGATAATCAGGCAGATTCACAAAAACAGGAAAAACAGTAAAGAAGCGAGGATTTGACAAAAGCGAAATAAGCATTGTGTAAAGTGTTCACGTCGCAACCTGATTTTTTCAAATTCAAGAGTATGTACATCCGCCGGGAAGCATTCGAGACGACCTTGTTAATATGAATGTTCCACTTCATGTCATTGGACAAATGAAGGCCTAAAACTTTCAGAGACGAAACAGTCTCTAAAGCAGAGCCATCCTCTAGTGTCACTGGAGTTAGAGGCAAATCTTTCTTTGTGACGATGTTCATTAACTTACATTAACTTACCATAGAGAGGGCTTGAAGGGTTCGTCAGAAAATGACAGCAGAATAGCCCTCCCGCTAACTTGTCAGAAGAATCCTCTGTTGAAGCACCCAATAGAAGCGTCTGATTACACTATACCATTTGGGACAGCCATGATTCATTCCAATTACTGAAGACCGATGTCAGAGGATGCGGAAGTAGATAAAATGCACGTAGGTTTCTGTTTGACAGTACATGACCCTGATATTGTCCTCCAGGGTATCTATCTGACTTAATTTTACTTTTTATGCTTTGGTCTTGATGCTACATGCAAAGTAATCGATCACTGTCCTTGCAACTCTACGATGCTACATTCTATTATTACAGTGTTGTAACCAAAAATCTTTGCAAATGTTGTATAATCTGATGTTAATGATTTCGTGATCATCATCACTCAAAATCATCATTAAAAACTCGCGTCGTTTCCATGTTCTGAAGAATTATCTTGTCTTTCTCATATACTTCTACTTGTGCGAAGCTTTCGTTTTCAACTCGTTACGCATATCTCCATGCATCTTTTATTTTCCTAATTTACACATGATCACGCCCCATGACCCTTTCTTCCACAATACGGCACTAGTTCCTCAATGATCACGTCGATGAAACCGTAGCACGATTAACAGCGTCTATATTTTTATCATGCAGCTCCCGGCTGAGACGGAAGCTGAAGATTTGAATGGATATCGTGAAGAA
The DNA here is from genome assembly GCA_907163375.1 of Prostheceraeus crozeri. NCBI lineage: Eukaryota > Metazoa > Platyhelminthes > Polycladida > Euryleptidae > Prostheceraeus > Prostheceraeus crozeri. Next base: position 285,999 of record CAJQUW010004374.1, on the reverse strand, counting down.
TTGGAAGCTTCGAATTTGTATTACGACACCCTATGTGGGAAGTCGTTAGGGAATGGAATAATAGTGCTACGTGAGACGTCGAGAATGGAGTAAGAGCTGAGATCGTGATCTTACACAAAATGCCGCTCCGTTTTGTTCGTCTCCCAAATCTCATTTAGCTAGGTGTAGTGAGCAGAAAGTTTGCAACCTATGTGATAATTGCTAAAGTGGCAGCAGACATGTGTCAATATATCGGATTTAAAAAGGAAAATGCATTTTTAAAAGAGTACAAGTGCACTTAAAAGAGTTTTCTACGACTTGAGAGTAAAAATCTTCGTGAAGTGAAAATAACAGAGTCGACTGCGGTCATGGAACAGATAGATTCATATGACATGGTATTGATTGCAGACACTATGTTCAGCTGATTTGACTGAAAACCATAGAAATCTACGTAATCGATAAGCATGATTGATGGAGGCCAGTATAGATAAAAAGATGCTTAAAATACGCACGGAAGAAAACACATGAAATGTTTGGTTTTCTTCAGTGCGTATTTTAAGCACCTTTTTATCTATAACGATCTGAGCAACATTGAACAACATTTTTCTTCCTATTTATCAGTACATCTTATCGTTACACTTTCGACAAAGGACCCCATACCATGTTGATAATGATTATTAAAAAATGAATGATAAATTGCATCAGAAGGTGATCAGATAAACGATTTCTTAAGTATAGAGAAGCCAAAGCAAGGATGATACGTAATACAACCTTTTCTTTTGCATAAACAGGTATTTGTTGCAACTACAGAGGCCTGCTGGAAATGCACATTCAAAGGGATCTGAATTCTGACATCTGGAAAAAATCACCCAAATTCCTGCATTTGCCAGAAGAGTCACATGCCTGCATATCATATCCAATGAAGAAGTACATGCACTCAATATTCCATAACATTGTAATTGAGATGTCTTTGAATGATTTTCATCTTCAAATTTTAATATCAATGCTTACTATGATGCTCCATGTATAGACGCACTCAAAAAGTCAACCCAAAACTATAAGTTGTATGACTTATTAGTTAATAAAATTATTAGTTGTATGTATTATTTATTTTTATCAGAAAGCCGATGTCACATATCAAAAGTCCTGTAGTTGGCTTAAAACCCTTACCAATGACCTCATTTCCAAAAGTATTGTGAAAAATTCTCAAATAGGTGTTGCTAGTTCGTCAGAGTTCATGGGCATCTATGGCTAAGTCTTGTTGCAGTTGCCCAACTCAGTTGAAAGTGTTTCAATCAATTCAATTAAAGTCAGTTAGGTTTAAATACAGGTGTCTCAGGGGCGAATAAGTGCTTAGAAAAATAGTTGTAGTCAGGTCAGGACGTATGTACTTATGTTAGTGGCATTTTCTTGCAGTTTGGATTAAGATACACCGATTTTAGAATGTCTGCTGTTGATCTCCTCTTTCGAAGCGGAATTTTCATCAACTTTTTGAATTTTGACTCTTAGGAAAATTAGCGTGAAATATGGAGGTGCAAAACACAAAATTCGATTTTTTAGATTCCAATACTAAATCAAACGTCAACAAAAACCGGATGTCATTCGAATGCTTGTAGCAAAACACTTTTTTTGGTGCCAAAAGTTTTTTCATATGTTCAATGGGTGTAGAGTTAGAGGAAGATAATACAGAGACACCTAGTAGAGACAGTTATTGATAATATTATTAGCCTATTAGCAGTTACGGAATTATTATGAAATGCACATTGGCTACAGACTGTGTTGTAATTTTAACAGACCTCGAATAGAAACTCATAATCGAATGAAAATGATGAGAAATGTTTGGTTGATGCATACCGGTAGGATAATGCATATTTAACACTATCATAAATCGCAGCTGGTTTTAGCCGATGTAAGTCACTTTCTATCACAACTGAAATTCTTGCACTTGTAAGCAAAAACAATGGACTAATTAGTATGAAATTCGGGTTAGGCTTGTTTTATGTTGCATACATTCAGGTTTGTCGAATACACGTATACCGTTTCAGAAAAGTTAATACCGAAAAATCCGAATGCACATATTGAATACATGATTCCTTTCTATCCACTATATTTTGTTGTAGAAGGAAACTATGACAACCATCTGTTACAGTTAGATCTGTTGAAGAAAAGCATGCAACGTCTCCTAACTGCGAGTATGAAAATCACATTCATGAATCACATTCATGAAAGTATTGCAGTGTTATTCAAAACAACATGTTTCTTCTACTCCGTTCCTCCCTAATCCAAGATAAAATCACACAAAATCCAATACAGATAACAATGGTGAAGTAAGTCGATAATACATGCCGCTACTGACAGTGCGTTGCAAATTAATCACGAGTTATCAAGTTGGAGAACAAAAAGAATGATGTGTGAATGTACGTATAATTATTTACAAACGTCATTGAAATGTGCCGTAATGTTCCGACCCACCAAGGACTGTTAAGAGAACGTCTGATCGGGTCCAGGTTACTTTATCAGAATTATTTAGGCAAGGGCTTGAACCCTCTTACACGATAAGCCATACGTCATACGCCATAAGCCGCAAATAGAATTCCAGCATTAAACTTTCAATATGAGGGCTGGCATACAGAAAACACCATATAAAGCAAGTCATAGGACACAAGCCATAAGTCATCAGTAGTGCAATTTTTTATAACCTAAAAATCGTAAAGGCATAACCTAAAAAGCTCAAAATATAACCAAACATGACCCAAAAGCTCAGAATATGGCCATAATATGACTTAAAAATCTTAAAATTGTAGTTTGCCAAGATTGAAAAATCTTAAAATACAGCAAAAATATGCTTCCATTTTCAGGCAAAAAGTTCAAAGTTCAATTTTCGACAAATAAAACGATTTATTTCAAGCTTCTACCAAAATATGCTCATTTGCAGCTTGTTGTACAAAACGGCAATGTAATTCACTACATTTTTGATGTTAAAAAGATCTGTCTTTGCATAGAATCTTCTTCAACATGGAGACGAACGCTCTACCGAAGCAGCGGTTGGCTGGCAAGGAATGGCACACGAGAAAAGAACCACGCCGGTATCATTCATATCTGTAGGCAATGCATGCATTGGAACTGTCAGCAGACTGCATAGCGCTGCTAAGAAGACCAATATTGAGTCATTCAGCAAGCATAGGTCATTTCTACATCGACTTCCCGGCAACTCAAACAGTCTAAAACTACAGAAAAATGACCGCAATATGACTAAATATGAAGAGACACAGAAAATATGACAATACTACCTTGCCCTAAAAATATGACAAAATATGACATGTCATGAAAAATTGCCCTAGTCATCAGTCATAAGTCATAATAAGCCATAAGCCAAAGTCATACGGAGACCAATTAAACTAGTTAAAAAGTTTTAGTCTTTAATTGGCTTTGTCCAATCGCTAAATCTTTTGTCACCATCGGCTGGTTTCGTTGCGGCCCACCACTGTCGTTACGAAAGATAATATCAGAAAATCCGCTATTTGATGAGCAGAAGTGGCTCAGTGAGTCAACCATCTTTTAATGATTGCTAATAATAGTCAATAATGCGAATGAATATCATTCATTCTTATAATTCTGTTACACGCATGAGCATAAATTTCCAATAATATGTGATTTAGTTGATTTGAACGTTCTCTCTTTTTTGCAACTAATGAATTGATAATGTTATTTTATGTACACATCGTCAGCCTAATTTTCTATTGAATCCTGAAACAAGACTGTCTTGTTAAAGTTTTAGCTTCAAGGTATAAACAGAATAAATAAATGTTGCAATTTATTGCTTTCGGTGATCTGCGCCGAAGACTTTGATCTGCACGATCGCCATTTCTAATGTGTGATTCACAAAAGAATTTGAAATTGAAATACATCACAAAAGAGGGAAATGAAAAAGACTGACGAAATAGGAGTTGTTGGATATGGGGCATGGCCGTCAAATAATACCTTTAAGAAGACTTGCAGCATTACATGTGGGCCAATATGCAAAAAACAGTATATTCAAAAAGCTAAAATGAAATCTATAGTAAATCCCAGTACCTCATTCGCAACCACCCAAGAACAGAATAAGTGCACAATTTATAAATCTCGGAGTTCTTCATTTCTAGCTGTGAATTTGCACTAGACTGTTGTTCCTTGACGTACATAGATTACATATGTTTAAAATTTCCTTTGTCATGCACTTTCACGTTCAAACACTGTTGCAACAAAATATTTGTTGATATCACATTTGCAATTATGTTTAAAGAACGAGGAACTTTAGCTATCGCACGAATGTGAATGCAGGGGACGGATAGTGCTTTTGCTTTTCGTACATGAATGCTGCTGATGCAGTGATCATTCAATTTACTATCGATTTAAACACAGAAGCTGTTGTAATTCATTTCTAAGAATTCCGGCTTTATGGGTATTCCTGAAATTCAATCATTCAATTTTAGATATTCTACGGATTAGGGCGCAACATTATCATACCATCAATAAATCGCAATTTGACAGCAAAGGTCTCTCGTAGTTATAATCATATATCAGAAGGAGGAAATTGTAGGTTGACTATCAGAATTGAAAACTCACATGCAGATAACCTGGGTAATCAGTTTAGATTATATCCAGAATCTATTATTATAGATGCGGCCACAGAATTAGATAATTTAGGAGTATCACTTTGCTAGAAGTGCAAACTGATTCAAAACGATGGCACATGCAGGAACTAACTAAGTGGGCAAAAAGAAAATAGGTACAAAAAATAGTCATGTGTAGCCTGCGGATTGCCGTGAATTCCTTCAAAATGCTCCGATCACCACGATTCTTCAGATTCGGAGAGTTCAGATCATTGCGCAAAATTTTTCTCGATGATTTTGGGCCCTCTGATCATTATTAAAAAAGTTAAACAGGCGCACGAAAAAACGTTCACAAACTTTTCGTAGAACTTGACATCAACTGTGTCTCTTTGCTGTGTAATCCGGTTGATAACAGTCACTGAAACTTCGAACAGTTTGTCGTGTTTAATGCTGAACTGGATGCTCATTGTTCGATTGCTATGGTATCATGTCAGCAGATTGCGCCATTTCATTAACGTTGCATGATCCAATGCTTCCTTTCTAGTCAAAATAGAAGAAGAGACGATTTGTCTAATTCTGTGTTGCGAGCTTATCTCCATCACGGACTTCGGTTTAATTTCTGGGTCAGGCGAGTCCGGTCGGGGAATCAAGGGTGTTGGTGTCTTTTATTGACTTAATAGCTGTCATTCTCTTTAAGTAATAAATGGCAATTTGAAATTAATGTCTTCTTTCTGAGAGTCATTGTTAGGCTTTGTAAATAACATTCACCTTGCTCCGAATCAGTCCAAAGATTCCACACCTGACAATCATCAATCAACAACGAGGAGCGATTGACATCCAATTCTTCGTTGGACGCATGTTGTTTTCAAAACTATTCTTTTTGTCTTTATTGATTTTATCAACTAAGGAAACAAAACATTCACTAGAATTCATAGAAATTTCACACATTCATAGAAATTTATCTTCGCAAACTTATTAATGCTAAGAAAGCAATATATTGCTGGAAATTGACTTTTTCAGTTACATGTAATATCGTAGATAGGTAGAAATGTGGATACAGCCCTTAGATTACTCGCGTAGGGTAATAATGCCAACCCTCGAACAGCTGATGATAGCATTTCCCTCGTCTAAAAGGGCTGAATACACATGTATATATTACGAATAATGGACCGATCCCACTCAAAAATCAGCAAAAGGTTTCAAATTAGAGATCAAAATGAATTTTCGAAATCTTCTCTGTCCCTTTACACAAAGAAGACGAAAAATAATTGTCTACATCAAGAATAAACTATCATTATTCACAATTTGGTCATCGTCCTACCTCCATTTCAGATTTGCAGAATGTTAAATATCATGCATTGGATTTATTGTATTTGTCCATCGCAGTTCATTCATTACATTACAGATAATACGTAGCAGCAATTTGAAAGTTTACTGGTGATTTCATCAATATTAAAAAGCTAATAATTGCATTATTATCATCTAATTATTCATCATTTATTTACTGTATTAGTGAGGTAAGTGAAATTTTTTTAAATCTGAAATATTCAAAAATCATACCTTTGTTTTTGATATCTACATTTGTATTAAAAGTCTTCATAATTCAAATTGTTGATTTTTAATCGATTAAACAGTTTTTCATTCCCGTAATTATGCAATTTGATCAGTGTATTTTTCGACGATTCCCTCCTCTCCATAGTGATATCTGTTAGCAATACTGTCTGTAAACACTACCCTGGTGATCAATCATGCGAATTGCACTTGCTTTGACGCACGTCGTTATTACAAAGAGAATACATCTCAAGAGAAGAACCAATAGAACGGAATTGTTTAGAAACTTTCTTCTTCAATAGAGATCAGTGCGTTGCTGTTGCTTGCAACATCATCAATAAGATACTGTTCATGATGATAGAGCAAGCCTAGCGATACACTTTCTGAATAATTGATAAATGACATTTTACATTGTAAAAGTGAACCATAAACGTTTATTAGATAAAGAGATGATTGAATCTAAAATTAAGACGATATTTTTCCATGCACCTAATCCGAGGAAATATGATTAGGCAAGCACATTCTGAATTCGCTTTTACTCAGTGAGTTTTTGTTAATAGAACCTCACTAAGGAATAGAAAAATGATCAAGAGAAGACAGTCGTTCGACGAGAATTATCAAAGAACACGTTTTCCATCGATCGAGAATGGACTAAGCGCAGTTGAGGCCTATTCTTATTTCACATTTTAAACAAATTTTCTTAACTGATCAACAGTGAGTAGGGTGATATTCATGAATTTCGAAGAACTGGTTCCGCTACCGAACTCGGTTCCAATTTGCAAGAGCTGATTCTGCTACCAATACGTCGAGGGGAGAAAATAATGTATTCGATTTTGTGTTAAATTGCTATCTGTACCCTGACTGACATGTCCACTTCTCAACTGCGTAAGTATTGGGAGCGCAATCGTCATGCGAATTTTTATTATAAAAATTACTTCGAATGAAAATGAAATTTCTTCACAAAAATGATTTCATTAGCAAAGAACATGCTAATTAGCAGGAACCTCAGAAATTATCAGAAGAGGACTCACAAATCATGGTATGGGCCCAAATATACAGTGAAACATGCAAGAACACAAGGACATTTACGGATCAATCGCTTAGTCTTGATCTTATCTTTCGACGGAAGTCGCCAACTGTTGAGAAACACCGCCCACATTCTACAGAAGTTAGTCTTCCTATCAGCAATGACTTGTAAGGAAAACTGATAGAGCAAGTACATGGTGTAGAGTATTAATTAAATTAACTCAGTATTAATTAAATCCCCAATGTGTATACAGCTACGATTTTATTAAATGAACTCGAGTTGAGACCCAGCACCACATGTGAGATATACAAACTTTTACAGTTTTAGAGAAATTTACACGGATTTGACTGATTACGATGGCAATACAGAAAGGAATAATAACATTTTACAATTCCTCTGTGTCATGACAACCTTGGAGATTGAGTAACATATTTGTCAAATTAGCAATTCGAAGGGTTCTATTACTTTCATGCTCAACCTTCTTAATAAGAGAATCCTCTTAAGCGTGATCATATCACAAACTACCTGCCACTAAAGAGCAAAACATTATAATCAAGACAAAGATCACAACTACCTTCAAAAGATGTAAATGGGTCCACATTACTATTCAGATGCTAGAAATGAGAGATAAATTTAGTGAATCATAATATCGTGCCGATGAAAATTGAATTGAAAACTTGAAATTTCAGCCAGGAAGCACAATAAGATCTCAACTTTTTCATGAAGACTTGCATTATAATCCGGATCAAGAAATCTCCTTCACGATCAGCTTAATTTCCGCTTAATGAAGATACCTGTTAGTAATATGGTTCATTCCTTTTGATATCTACTAAGTTAATCTAATAGTAAGATATCTAATCACAGGAACTAATCTCCGCAAAAAAGTCTTGCCAACTCTACCAACTATACCTACTCTATGACTAAACTACAAAGGAAAGTGGAATGTGATGCGGCTTGTCTCTCATTACACCAGTCTCACAACTGCATGACGGAATACTGAAGTTCAAAGACTTCACACAATTCTCTCAGTAAGATAATGCTTTTGCCAACCAGGCGAGAGGAACCTGTAAGCCTGCTGCAGTCTGGAGAGATTGACAGCTTCTATAATCAAGCGCTCATACAAGAAAGCATCCATTTTTTGTTGCTATGTCTTTAACTTGGCTTTGAAGTTTAATTCTGGCACGAGACACCGGTACCAGAATCGGGAAAATTAACTGGGATGTACTGGAAAATTAAGGAATTAACCAGTTGCTGGAAATTCACTGCACTGTCATTACCATAAATTGAATTATTTAAAATCTTTTTTGAATTAGACCACACTTTCTACTGCAAATTATGTGTAGGCCTACAGATGAAGCGAATCAAAGCAACATTGGCAAGAAGGAATTTGTGAATTGCGTGTATAAATCAAATTAACCTGACTACACGCGTTCATTTTAGAATTTGTATTCCAATAACCACTTTTGTAATTATTTTACCATAAATTGCATTCTGTTTCCCAACAAATATGCTATATTTTCCAATTTGCAATTTCTTTTGCCTTGTCTTGCAATAAACAATAATCAATAAACGGAAGCTTTGCATTCAATTTATCGAAGCATCATGTCATATTACTTCATTTTTCATTCAATCGAATTGATTTCTTTTTACTCTTATTTTTGTTCAGTGGCCTTGAAGTCATCACTAACATAACGCCACTCAAAAATTGTGCGTTGAATAAATAAATTAATAAGATTTTTGATTGCATACTCATCATTTTATTGCAGAACATGTTTTAAAGCATATCCAGCTTTATTACATTTTCGGAATTTTTTGCATTTTAGAAATTTATAATTATTGACACTCTATGTAGGATTTTCTTATGCAAGCCAACAAATTATTTTCTGATTTAAATATTCGGTTTGATAATACATTACGAGATTATGTGAGTGTATTGTCTACGTTTAGATGAATTTGATAGTCACTATCTGTGCATTTGTGCAATGATGCAGTGTACCTAATAGGCCCATATGTACATAAGCGTCAGGCGCAACTAACGCATGCTGTATTTTTCAAAATAAAGTTTCTTATATCAAATTGAGTTTCTGTGTTGTTAGAAGCAAAAATAGCAGTTATAATACATTTCGAAAAAACATGATTTAAGGCTGCTTGCAAAACTAGTAGGTTTTAAAGAACGTATTAAGGTCGTGCCTTGTATTTTATTTCAAAACCTTCTTTTCAAAAATGGCTTGACTACCACGCTTTGATCACCACAGTGTTTTTCTGCTTTTAAGCACTTAAAAAACAGGGCATTTTAAACATTAGTCACGACCATTCTGCTTATTATTCGAGTTGGCCAATAGCGTAATAACCTAGCTATATAACGTGATAACATAGGATTTCAATGCGCGTGATAGAGTGTCTCACCCATCAATTATTATTATCACACATTTGTCATAATGAATATAGGTATTATTGACCAGCATGGGAAACACAGTGTCGAGGGGAATTTGCACGCTTGTAATCTTTGCAATTACCCTGTAAACTGTAAAGTACGAAAGCTGGCTGATTTTGGCTACGAAAACGATGTACAAAACGAGAATAACAAAATGTACGAAGCATAGGAGGGGAAAATGCACTACGAAAGCGATTGGCTTTCCTATTAAATTATCTTCAACATCCAATAGGAAAGCCACTTGCTTTTGTAGTGTATGAGCACGAACAATAGCGCCTTCGTACATTTTGTTATTCTCGTTTTGTACATCGCTTGGCAGCTTGGCATTGCACATTTTACAGTGCAATTGCTGATACTCCGAAATTAAATAATGCGAGTGTTCACAGATATTTGATGAATCTGATTTGAGGTGGCGAACGAAGACTGCTTGTCGATACATACTTGATGGTCATGTTTCGATGTCGATTGAGATTTGAGACTAATCGAATGATTTTACTGTGGCTATTAAATTCAGCAGTGGTGTGAATGTAATTTATTACACCACCAAAGAAATCGTCTGTTTGCTATGTAGACTTGATGATGGCTATGAATCGCACCCGTATCTTAATATACATGTATGTTGACGAAAGACTAATGGAGTCAAATTTACAGAGCTGATCGTTGATGCAAATCAGATCGCTGTTAGTTCTTTGTCCATGGCTACAACAGTGGTTTACTTTTCAACGGAAAGCAATGAAATAAATTGCGAGAGTCTTTAAATTGATTGTCATTGCCATTCTTTTACACAATCACAGATTACTTGCTTAGCATTTTTCACTGTCTCCACAAAAACATCACTCATTATTTGAAACACTCATTTACAACGCTTGAATAGAAAGAAGGACAAGAGTGCAATACATTTAGCTTATTTCTGAGTGGCATTGATTCAATTAATCAGCCTCAAAATCTCCCGGGTAAAATACACTAGAAAAAGCAACTTTGATCAAATCTTAAAGAACTATCTTGAACAACAGAGAAAGATTACAAAGATACCATTAGCTAATTTTTAGCTTATACGTCTCACCCAACGTCGGGTAGGTCTAGTGGTCTGCCAGTACCGCGACCTATCAAATTCTATGTTTGAAATTTTTGGTGTTTAAGTCACATAGGTTAACAGCTAAATAGGTATGTTACTGTCACTATTAACTTGCTATCCCTCTATACAAATTTTATACAAATATATATTCCTATCCTTCTATACAAATTTTATACAAATATATATCTCTGTCCTTCAAATCAAATGCAAATATGGTAATAAGGATAATTACAATTTACTGATAAAGTAAGTGCTTCTGCTAGCGGGAGATGCATGATCAGCAAACATCATTCTTCACATCATTTTCATCAAGCAATATCTTCAGTGCCATGCTGCATCGATGATCTGTCTAAACAGTGGGTCAGTTTGACATTAATATTTTTTCTTGAGCATAATAAACTCAAAATTCGATATTTGATATTAATTCTTTAAACTTGAAAAGTACCGTTACGTTATTGATGGACTGTCATAGATAAACCAATGAGAAATCCTTGTCTTATCAATAATATATGCATTGATAGCAAATGGATGCACTACATTACGTATTGATCATGTCTCAACAGTTGATTTATTTTCGCTGAATAAGAGTTCCAAAATGAACTATGTACTGTGCAATGCAATTTGGATAAAATTTCGCGCAAACGATGTGTACTATCCGCATTGGAATTCATCGCCTAAAAAACTACTCGCACATGTGATCAACTTAAGAAGGGACCTTATATCAATTTTGATCTTGGTATGTGGTATTTAGATATGCATTAATGAAATTAACTTTGTCAACATGAAAGCTTACATATCACAAATTGAATATAAAACTACATCGGCAGCAATAAAAGTAGAAGTGATGAACGCCAAGAAGCAGATATCTCTACAGTGATATACTTCATTCCACAACTTCTAAGCTTTCATGTAAAGAAGTTTGGTTTCCTTCAGTTTATAAAAGTTAGACTACAATTTGAAGAAGTTGAGATGTAATCGGCAATGCTTATTCTCTTGCTTGACTTGAACACTCTTATAATGTAAAGAATCTTGGAAGGAATCCAAACTCATTCTATGGAACTGTCTGCCTTCACTCTAAGCAATTTTTCATCGAGCACTGCAGGTCTCTACAATAAACCACTTTTAAAATAGATGGCTAATTTAAGTTATAATATAGGACTATCTAGGCAGAGGCCTGTACCGGTAAGCAAAATTTCAGCATTTTTGAATATTGCGTTAAAGGAATCTGTACTGAGACAATTCCTCAAAAGTATCCCATGTTATAAACTTATGCTCATTTTCCGACGAACGAAAATGCATTGATTGATAATACTGGGAAAACTTAAAAAATGAACGGATTCTGATTTGTCAATCAATTTTATCTGACACAACCTCAAATTTGACAACATGTAGTGATAATGCTGCTCTGTAGCTTATCTAGATACTAATAGTAAGGCCTGCTAATCTGTAAAATTTATGTCAAACAAAAAATTGTATTATTTCGGTTATTTGTAATGCTCGATGAAAACTGTTGAAAAAGTCAATGCTGTCAGTTAACAGTTTCAAACAACCAGTTTGTGTTTCTTCCATAATTTTTGCATCATAGGAATGCTTCAGTCAGACTAGAGAATATCTGTTATTGACTACAATTCAATTCCTTGAAGAATAACTGTTATGAACTGAAAAAGTTCAACTACCTTAAAGTTGAGATGAAAGCGTAGCATCATTACTCGGTTAATCGTTTTCTTATTGTTATGCTTAAACTATGATGCGCGTAAACTATGATTAATCTATGATAGAATTCCAAACATGTGCCGCGCAACCTGCTAATATTCGGTCTACCAAACTTTGCAAGTTTTTTCCTGGACCTAGCATAGTCCGATAGGCTCTCATACCCATGGTGATAAAAAATGCTTTACACAGCAGCGGATAAGGAGAGCTTTAGGCAACGGCCAGTACTGGGCATTCATTGGCGAAATTCGTCATTGGCCGTGATTCGACATTGTCCAAAATATCTCGTGAAGAAAATAACATGGAAAAAAATCTTTGCCTCCAATGTATCTAATTATATATAAGAAAAAATCTAAATAGGGACTTTAAAAGATTTTTTCACATGTATACATATATCTTAAATAATTAATTCTCTCTATTTTGCCTCATGTTCATGAAAAACGCACACGGAAGCACTATAAAACATGTATGCCAAGTTAAATTCTAGCAAATTCAAATCAATAATATCAACGTACTTGCATGTGAAGTGATTTAATAATTCTTAGACATGAAAATCACTTTCTACCATTATTTACATTTACTACATACATTAACAACAATATGCATTGATGACTTTTACGATGAAAATGAAATCCTCAAGCATAGATATGAAATATGAAACAAAGGTGTAGAAACCAGCATGATAACCAAAACCCTTCATTCTATATTCTTGTAGGCCGGCAGAAAGCCAATATCTATATAGCTTGAATTTCAGATGTCAGGTACATGTACATGTTGTTCGTGGCGCAGTCTATGAAATTGACTTTATTTCTGGTTCTTTCTGAAATAAATAACAGCTCAAAAGACGGATCGTTCGACGATACTTCAAGATGTTTTTGTATGAAAATAGAGAACGTCTTTTCAAATCAGATATTAATCTAATTGCTTCAACCGGTTTCGATTGGAGGACAGTGAGATGGGCTACTGGTCACAATCTTCGTCAGGAAGTTGAAAAATAAAAAAAATATTTCTGGCTCTGCAATCGCGTCCTTTTTTGCTACTGTAAAAATAGTAAAGGTACTAGAAAGACATGAAGAGAAAGGTCTACCTCATGCCTATATTTTTTCATTTATATGTTTAATGCACAAAACTGGCTTTTCATCGCATTCGATGGACATCTTATGGTCATTTCTAAGGTCAGACTAGTCTCATGATGAGTGAAGTCGTATCTTATAATTAACATTACCTGAAAACCCTCATTTACAGCCATATTTCATTCACTGTTGCAATGCTGGCTAATCAATATCGCAAAAATACGCGCCTTAATATTGGTGTTAGAGAATGCTGGTATCAGATAATTCAACAACTAGAAAGTCCTTTATGTTTCAATCGGTATGGGCATTCTTGCTTAGGCCTATGCGCTTTTGTTAATACGAATATATACAATTTTATCAATATTTTGTATTGCATTCTTGAAAGGAACTGTACTTGTTAACTCTTACGTTTACGTAGGTTTATCACAAGTTGTCTCAGAAGACTAGGCAGATTAACTTTAGACTGAATTATCTATGAGTAGCAATCTTGCAGTGTATTTTTGAGTAATATTCATTCAACGAACAGATTTAAATGACGCTTATATCCGGAGGTTTAAAGGACATTATTAACATACAGACATCAGAAGTCAACTAGAAAGAGGGGATAAAAAATGCATGCTCAGTTTTTGAAGGTAGGCACTGACTCCTACTGTCTTCAGGCGGGAAGTCGGGGATCAGGAGATTGCAGATGGAAACAAAGTATAGATTCATACATGACGGGTTGGAGAAGTGAGCAAGGGTTGGAATGAGGTCCCCTTGGAGACACTTACATGCCAGGGGGCAGGTGAAATGTAATGCGATCACTGATCGGCTTTCACTACAGAGAACTGAACAGAGGAGGCAGCATGATGACGGTGAGAGGGTGCGGAAAGAAATTCGCGAACTTTCATTGAATACTGACTGAAGTTTAGAGAGACCATTGTCAGGTAGCCTTCAATAGTAGTCAAGTTGAAAGTCGCGCGCCGAGGGTAACCAGGAGAAATTTTGCAAGGTGATATATTGCACATTGTTCAATCAAAATGAGTTTATATTCAAAGGAAAATGATCTTGAATCCTTACAAATTACCTAACCATTGTCAACCATAGGAAGTAGACACTGTTTAGGCACCGTCGTCATGACAACGCATGACCGCGAAGTAGTGTTGTTTTAATGCACATTTCAGTTCTAGTGCTCTATTACTACAGTGTCGCATTTTGATTATCAAATCTGTCAAAATTTTGAATTTCAGCAGATGTGATGCTTCAAAGCTTCTTTTCAAAATGAAATATGCGTTAATTTAAAGAAACTGTTGTTTCTTTAACTTATCTTTTCCAGCCCTTATGTGCAATTTTCATGATTTTGTAGGAACCACAGAGTAAGCACAGTAGGTAGAGTGTCGACTTAAAAGAGTATCTGAGTACAGTGAAAATTTTTATATCAAAGGATTCAGTTTTTTGCAGAGATTTCGCTCTTGCGGTCCAAAAAATTATTTGAGCAGTTTTCAAAAAGCTGAATTTTTGCAAGTAACATAGCTATTGACATGAACACGATAGATAAGTTGCATGAAATATGTTGGATATCAAAAGGAATGAACATCTGCCAACAAGCATCTTATTTAAGCGGCAACCAAGCTGATTATCAAAGGAATTTCATGAACCGTATTATAGTGCAAGTCTTTTGAAAAAGTCGAGATCTTACTGTGATAGTATTTTCTTGGCTGAAATTTTCAAGTTTATGATTCAGTTTTCATCGGCATGATTTTATGATTCACTAAATATATGTTTCATTTCTTGAATCTGAATAGTAAGATGGACCCATACCATGAAAGTAACAGCAGGTCATCGAATTGCCAATTAAACAAACATCACCTCTCCAAGGCTGTCATGACACGGAGGATCTGTAAAATACTATCATTCTTTCTGCATTACTGTCATGATCACTCAAATCCGCGGAAATTTCTTCAAAACTGCAAAATTTTGCATAAGTCACATTTGGTAGCAATACCCAATTGTGTTCACCTCGAGTTCATTTAATAAAATCGAAACTGTATACTTATTGGAGATTTAATTAATACTGCGTTGCTACTCTACCTAATATGCTTACTCTATAGTACGGACATTGTGCGAGTATGCATGTAGTGGAGAACAGTGTAGTATCAATAGTGTAGAACAGAATGAGCTAAATCCTACTCTGAAGATTAAATCCCCGATATGTCTTAGCATTTCATTAATTGACCTCAAGAGGGAAATAAGTCAGTTTCATATTGTGATTTAACATTGAAGAGATGATAGCTGTACAACGATTCTCGGAGTCAAATTCTCCATTATTGATGCGCGACCCAAGACTCTTTCTTTCCTTCTCAAAACCTATCATATAGTAAATCTGACAAGGTGAGCTCATTATAGCTTCATGGGGATTCTAGTGACGATAAAAACTCATTCGTCGGTAACGGTTGCTCTGCCCACGAGAAAGTGAAGATGGTAGCAACAGGTGCTCTTCAGTCTCGCACCGGCTTAATCGATGAATGCAATTCGCGTTTTCTTGTATAGGCTTGAGTAATCGTATGGAAGTGCAGATAAGAAATAAAAGAGTAAAGAAAGGGGAGATATCATGACAACTTGTCAATAGGGATGAGTAGATGCCTTGGAGATCAATAGTACCGCTAGTTTCTAACTTGTTTAATGAGCAGTTAAGAGATATCCATGCTCATTGTTTCATCATTATTAATGCGACTCGTAAACCGACATTGATGACATTTTCTTTATTTACTTCGTCTTATACTGTCTGCGCAACTGATAATCTATTTCTTCTGTCATCAGTAGTTCAGTGTAAACAAATCAAGGTTGATCGATCATAACTTGGTGTCATCAAAAACTACATAACTGTGATAAAGCTAATTTTTATTCATCACCGTTAGACTACTTGTGAAAATTCTTTATGAGTAGTATGTGAACAGTATATCCATAGAAATCCGATTTTTCGCTTTTTTTAAGTTGGTGGAACTGGAATGGAAAATAGCTGTTTGTTGATAGTCATTTCAGTTACTCGTTCAGGCAGCGATCTACATGTATGTCAATGTTGCTGTATCTTAAGAAGAGTCCAAGTAAAACATGGGATGGCTGTTGATTCTTGCCGTAAAGCGATATCTTGCACGCTTTTTCATCAAAATGCTTTTATACTTAAAGAGAAATTGTAGCAACCGCAAATCTTTACAGAAGTATACTGACAAGGCACCGTCACCTGACCATTGTCAACCGCTGGAAGCCGACATCGTTTAGATGATGTCGTCATGACAACACAAGTCCTCGACGCAATGTTGAACGTCCGTTCTAGCTCTTCAATATCATTGATGGTCGGATGTTCTTGTTTAAATCGACATCTGCAATGTTGCTGTATATGCGAATGATGTCATTAAACAGTCTTGGTGAACTTCTGACATATTTCCCACATTTCAATAGAAATGTGCTGAACAATACACGTACTCGTATATTAAAGTACCGAAGATCGAAGCTGTCACCATGCGAAGTTTCATGCAATGAATAAGGGATGATGAAGTGATTGTGCGAATATCTATCGAATTGCTGAGACAGGCTGAAGTCTGGAAGAGTGAACTTACTATCGATTGTGGGTGTGGGTGATTTCTTTTATTATAGTTGTATACCGATTTTTGAACATTTTGAGGATGAAACCGATCAGAAAGCTCCCGACACATTTGAGCTCAGCTTCACTGCTTGCAAGATGTTAGTGTCCTCGAATTCTCCTGTAGTTGAAATTGAAAGCCTTGCTTTTATATTCGAATCTCGTTGATCTTGCTAGGTCCGTTCCTAGTCAAGTAACCCAGGCCTTTTTAAACAGACATGTATTAGTAGCATGCCCCAGCGTCATGCATCCTTCAAATAGTATCATTCTGTTAGTCTGATGAGTCCGAGCCTGAAAATGCGCTGTACCAATACTACTTATATTTAGAGGCGAAGCTGAGCCTAAGAGCGAAGAGTACATAACAAGTTGGAATCAATCTGTCAGTCCAAAGTTAAATGCATGATTGCGAGCTATGCGCAGCTGCGAAAATAGTATCTGAGCTTCGCTTCTTAGACAAATCGACTTCCTCAGTTAATTCGTACCGATATGGCTACACTCGTTAGGCTATGTCCCTAAATCTTTATTCAAATAATTTGGAATCAACTACTAAAATCAGATCATTAAGTTAAAAGCCATTGCTGAGTTGCTGACTGAGGTACAATGAGCATATCAATGTAATTTTGGCAGTTAACCTTGATTTTCCATTCATTATTTTGTACTATAAATCTAATTGTGATTCGTGGGTTCTCAAATCGAATGAAATGGTCAATGTTTTGTGGCAACGTCTGACTCCGACATACTTTACAGAGGCATTTGTTTGACTGGCCTTCTCCACAGCTAATGATAAATGATACTGTTAAACGAAGAATTATGAAAGTTTACCTCTGTGTTTCTATTTTAACTCCCAATTTTTATTTTAAAAAAACTATGAAAATTAACTGAATAACCAATTTGGTTAAGCATCAGCAAACACCGCATTGATACTCGATTGTCTTATATGGTGTGTTATTATGTTGCACAAGAGTTCCTAATGGATTAGACACTATCGTATTTGACAGCTATGCTCATTTATCAGCATTGTTGGTAGCTTCCATTTCAACTATAACGATCGCTGCGAATGACAATGTTTTAGCCATTTGCGTGCATTCTTTTCTATTATAGCAATTATCTTTTAATTAGAAATTGTTCGAACTCAATCAAATTGTTTTGTTGCAATTTTGTGTTGTTAGACCGCTTGCTGATAACACTGCTTTTGCAGAGCTCCCAAGCTCTTGTCGTTGTTCTTTAAGTTTTCTATAATAAAAGAGAAGTTAGTATATTTGCAAGCTAACCGAGTTCCAAATACGAAATAGATCATGAAAAGAGTTCGAACGAGCACCATTGGCATCAACACACAGCTCACTGCACTCTGAAAATAAATTTTGGCTACATCCCGGTTTATTGTTAATAAATTGAACCTTAAGACAGCCCAAATATTGTATTGAATGTCTTTGTTAAAACACTTCAAAAAATTGTTCACAAAGAAAGTCGCGGTATTCATATAAATTTTCATAAATTTATTGCGCGAATATGTTTGATCGTCTTAGCAGCACTGCAAGAGTAAATAAGTAAGTAAATAAGTGTTTATTGATTCAAATGAGAATAGATTTTACAGATAGATGTTGATCAGATAGGCATTCAAGGAAGATGTCATTGAATGAATCACAAGGAAAAGTAACACTGTTGATTGTTCAGTGTTAGGCCTATATTCATATTTACTTTTTCATCAAGGATGAAGTAAACGGCATAAACGAAATGTGAAGCCTTTCAGTTCTGCAGACTGGAATGGCAATGGTACCGGACCGACTTTGCCGTAACGGGATAATGTCTTTGAAAACATGCGCATCATTGTTCTCTATGTACCGAAATAGCTTCATGCTCACATTGTATCTTCGCTTGGTTATCTCCTCTTGTTCACAAGACATTGTCTGTTATTATTCCTATAGATAATTATATGGGAACGCCTATCAATTCTTTCGGGGAAAGCATTCAGTTTTTTATTGAGTCCGACGAATACCGGGCACGCGTACTCCAACAAAGAGCGAATGTAGCAAGTATAAAGCTGATGGAGCTCATCTCTTGAAAGGTGTGGCCACAATTTTCGTAAAGCATAGAAGCTTTGGTTTGCCAATTTTAAGAGATGCTCAATGTGTTTATTCCACATTAAATCTTTATGAATATGAAATGCAGAAGGTTCAAGGATTCCACTATTGCAACTGGTAATTCAATGGAGGAAAAATCAACACTCTTCTTGGTACAAAGAATGGCTTTTGATTTAGATAAGTTTGCAAAAAGATTAGTCTCTGTACACCAATTTGAAACCGTTGATTTCGCGATTCGTTTTTCCTTAGATAAGCATCGGTTTATTCGAAAATACAGGTAAAATACGGGTCAAATAATCTGCGTATTCAATGCATAAAGTGCTGGAGTCTAGAGGCAGACAGTCCCAAAAATTCAGAAAACATGTAATGTGCGAGTACGGTTCCCTGTGGTACATCAGAGATAATGGAAAATGTGGAAGAGCATTTATCATCTAATTTGACACAGTCATGTCGATTAGCTAAAATGCTTTGGAGGTTCATAAATAAACCTTTGGGATGATAAGTCAATGATCAAGTCTATCGAAAGCTTTTTGAAGATCAAACGTTAATAACATGGAACTATAATAGCTTTTATTGTCAAAATTGCTGTATAATTCATTAGCAATTGATGCCAGGGTTGTAGTTGTTGAGCAATTAGGACAAAGCCCATCCTGGTTTGTACCGAAAACTTTACGAAATGTGATTTAGTCTCATTCAGTAGCAGCCGTTTAAAGATTTTCGCGAGAAGACAAGATTGTGAGATGGGTCTCAGATTGTTCAGTTCTACTTCCTTGGTTTTTGGTGCAGGTTTTATTGTGACGTCTTTCCAATTTGATAGGTACGCTTGTATATGAGGTTTTCTATGGCTGATAAAATTTTAGTTAAAGGAACTGCATTTGCATCTGCTAGATGTTTGTACAGATCTTTACTATGCGTTAGCTCAGATATGAAAAGCACACCCAACATCTTTTATTCTATGTATACATAGACATCCCCATTTTACTATTCATAGAGTGTTGCTGTAAAGTAGCACTTTACAGGTCATGGACAACTTTACAGTTCATGGAGAAAAAACAAGTTATACGATTTGTGTCGTTGTGTTTTTGTTATTATCTTAGTAGTCTTAATTTAATCCCGTTGTACCCATTGAGAAAAATAGTGTAGTCTTGTTAAACACCCTTTTAGTCATAGAAAATTACTTTAAATAATGCAAACATATATATTCATCTCTTATTCTTGTTACTTTGACCAGAAAACAGTTCAAAGGTTAACGATAACATGGCTACAGTTTTCAAAATAAATGCTCTTGGAAGAGATATTCTCGGTGCCACTACCGGATCCACCTGCGATTTTTTTGGACATTTCTAACTTGGAAGCGTCAGTGTTTTCAATATACTTTCTTGCCGTGTTCTCCGATGTCCAATTGAAATGCTGCTTCATAGCAACTGAGGAAACTTTAGCCTCTGCGAGCTTATTCGCTGCAGAACGGCGCAAGCAATGTCCGGCATGCCTTTCGGGTTCCGGTAGTTGAAGAAATCCCGCTACATGGCAGCTGATTTTTCGCAGTGTATGTATCCTCATCGGCTGCTTCGTATAGTACCATGTACCATCTTTTCTCTCACGATATGTTTTAAACATCCTTCCACTTCCCACATTAAATCTACTCAGTTCATTATCATATGCCTTCAGATATTTGCAATACTCGAGAGGAATATTGAATTTGTTGCGTATTTCCTCTCCCCTTTGTTTGCTGACTTTATATGTGATCCACATTCCAGTGGTCTCACTAAACTCGCAGTCATCACAATTTATATTGACAAGGTCTGCGCATCGTAATCCACCGTAAAATCCAACAACGGGGGCAGCTTTCCTATGTATATTTTCTTTTTCATCTAATGCGTCAGTTAAATAAGTATCAATTTCTTCTTTTGTAAAGAATTTTGATGTTTTTCTTTGATGACCACAGATATGAAAAGGACACCCAACATCTTTTATAATACTTTACATAGTTCAGATGTGAATAGGCGCTCATGTAGTATGATTTTTTTCTGATTTCAATTCTGATAAGAAGATATTATGCTCCACCACTGTCAGTTTTGAAGTGAGTAAAGCACCATTTTCATTCGAGGGAGTTCGGATTACAACCTGTCTTCACAATGGGATAAATACTCTTATCACAACTCGCCTCAATAATTAGATATAAAGTGTCAATAATTCTGCTTCCAATAGTGTGAGTAGCATGCACTTAGAATTTTACTAATCATACTAATCGAAATTTTGTTTTATTAACTTTGCAGATAAAACCATTAACTTATCGCATTTTTTCGTTTGTAATAGTTGACAGAATTGATCAATAACTCAAAAGTTTCTAAAAATGATCTATGATGATGACAACAATGGTAATACCTATTGAGATTTGACTGACGAAAGATGATAATTGATTGTTTAAATGAGTTAAAGTTGTTATTAGTGATCCCCGTTAAATCGAAGTCCACGTTGCCACGTTTTACGTAATCATGCATTGTTCTGCTGATACGTACCTAATAAACATAGATATGTTCAACTTTGATGGTTTACGTTTTTTTACAATACTGTAACAAGATAATATGCGCAGACACATTCAATACCACTATCACTAGACACATCAATACCATGTGCTGTCGGCAATATGAGCATGGAAACTGGTACCGTGCAATATTTTATGATAATTATCCGAATTGCACTGCCAGGATAAATAAAAGCAGCCTATTCAGCAGTCTTTCAAATAGGTCAAAAAAGGATATACTGTAATAAGATAGCTTGAGCCAATCCGAGTCGCACGCACTTGCCTGATCCAGAAACAGCGTCTCCGGAATTTAGTGCTTAAATTTCTTTGAAGTCTGAGGACGTCTTTCTGGTCCTCTTATTCAGTGCATGGAATTGATACTCTGCACATTTTGCTTGCGTGAAAAATTAACTGAGTACATTTTAGGAAGTAAAATATCAGAAATTGACACGCTTGCACGCCATTGTTTTCCATTTAAAGTTAGAAATAACAATTTCTAAAGAAAAAAATGCATGGTTGACTTATTAAATCCCAAGGTCAGGATAACATCCGTTTAACATAAAAAGTTCATGGAGCACATCCTTTGTATATAGCGAGATATTCGTAGCATAATTTGTATTGCGCAAATTTTTGGTGACGAATGTTGTTTAAGGAAATTTTAACCCTGACAACCGCATTCGCTGATTTGGTCACACTGACCTCATTCTTCATTCCGTTGCAATCCTTCTAGATCGCAATAGAATGTCATCAGGTAAATTTAATCACTTGCGTTGACGTTCTGGCAACCATTCAAATTCAAATGATTCATTTGAAGTTTTAATACAAGCTATTGTGCGAATCCATTTTATTGACTGTTAATTGCAGCATCTGATTACGGTCTACCTGCCAACTTAAAACACGGTTTGAAAATTAGATGGATGAATGAAGGTGCGATGAAATTGACTAATATCCAAGCACGTAGACTGGATTACCGCTATGACATCATGTTTGTCTTCTTATCATCCATGAACGTGAGGAATCATAATTAGAATAATACCCGGGATTGGGATTGAGTTGATGCATCTACATGTGCACTAATCCCAAAAATGTCTGTCACCATTTGGATTGCCTTCTAATGTCAGTAGGTGACATCGCTATAAAATTGCCAATCTAGATATATGTATGAAAACATTGAACACTCTATGACTTGCATAAGTTACTGATTGACCTGAAGTATATTTCTATGCATGTTATAATGTTACACCTTTGAATGCTTTGATTTTGAAGTTAATTGTACTCAAGCATGCCGTGCACGAGATCAACGAAATGAAAGCAGTAAAAATTGAGAAATAAAATCAAAGAGAAAAATTAGGGGAACTAAAGAAAAGATGACTTATAGTAGACACTTTTGGCTTTTCAGTAATGAAGATGGCAACATCAGAAATTGTTTAACTTCTGAATTTTAGCAAAAGGATAATTTTTTAGTCAAACGAGACACAAAGCGAGATTTAGTGAATAATAAGATGTGGCTTGGAAATCTACCGAACTCTTTTGTGAAATTCGAAGAACGTTAATGATATACCTAAGTTAATGCTTAGACTAGTTTTTAATGAATCGTCAATAGACTGTCGGACTCCATCTTTTATGAAATAATAGCGAGTCATTTTTATCATTTTTTGATAAATGTCAATTTTTTAAGAATAAATTGCTTAAATGCTCTTAATACTCTGAACATGTGTGATAGAATCTGTCGAATAGGAAAGTATCCAAAAGAGGTGGCATTGAGTGTTTGTAGGACTTACAATCCATTATGATCGAAAACTGGATGACCATTCCTCAGAGCGCGATTGATAACTTGATAACAATACATGTACAGTAAATATACATTACTCGAAGAATCAAAATTATCATTCATTCATCAGGAGGTCTTCCTCGATGCTAACACTGAACTAATATTGAAAGTATCACTGATTATCATCACTAGGTTAATTACTTCTCTTGACTTATGCAATAGAAACATGTGTTACAGTAGGGCTAGTGTAAGATACACCGATATATATTTCAGTATATCAAAAGGTGACACACATTTTTGGGATTAAAGGGTATATAAAAGGTGACATATTTCAAGTAAAACGCTGTCTTACAGCTGTTGCTCATTTTAAAAGAAGTTCTCATATCCCACATCATTCAATTCTAGTTGCTTTAATAATCATACAATGTTACAGAAAAAGAAATTTAGTTCTGTTATTTTGCTTTGGCATTGATAGAACTCACATCAAGTTATTGAAGATAAATTATTTTTTGGTATCCCTTTCTATGATTCTACAAACCTTTTTCCTTTTCAGATGATTACTGCCGTCTCACTCTTCTTCATTATTGTATCCGTGATTGCTTTTTGCCTTCGAACCCTTCCTGAACTTAGTGTGCCAATCATAAACAATGTTACAGTTACATACAACAGTTCCGGTTACAATCTATGGACAATGACCAAAGAACGTTGTATATCTCACTCAGCCTTCCTTTACATCGAAAGCATTTGCAACATTTGGTTTGCCTTTGAACTCAGTATTCGGTGTGTCGTCGCCATACGGAAGTGGTCCTTTATCGTCTCGCCAGTAAACATTATCGACATGATCGCAATCCTTTCTTTCTGTTTAGACGCCGCGTTTCACTATTTGCCCACTTACAACGATCCGGTGCTGGAAGTACTTCGTATTGTGCGAATTCTGAGACTCTTCAAGCTCACAAGACACATTTCTGGCCTAAAAATTCTCATTTATACATTTAAAGCCAGTGCCAAGGAGCTTCTCTTACTTGTATTCTTCCTCGTCGTTTTCATCGTCATTTTCGCCGGCCTTATCTATTATGCAGAACGATTCGAAAGCAATCCTCGAAACGACTTCACTTCAATACCGATCGGTCTTTGGTGGGCCAGTGTTACAATGACCAGCGTTGGCTATGGTGACATGACTCCGAAGACTGTAACCGGTGAGTGCAGACACCTATCATTCATTTTGCGGAAATAGAGTCACTACAGAATTTAAATAATGCAGAGCTGAAAGTGGGTCACCATCAGTAACCTGTGATCCTGAGTGACCCACCGAACCTATGAAGCCGTGACCCGGTTTTTGCATATACTTACTACTGATAGCATCTAATTCAATAATAAATTTGAGCATATTGAGCAGCTCATCATCATTCTAAACTGTAACCTCCTCCTTATCAGATACGTACGAAGGATGGATACCAAAATATATTTTCGTATGTTGTTTTCAATAATCAAGGTATCGTTGACAATAATGAGTGTCGTTTTTTTAACATTTTTATCATGAATCAACATTTAAGGCGATGATTTCGACATTCAATACAGTTCATCGCAAACAGGCAAACTTAATTTTCGGTTTGTTTACTTGACGAAGATGACCTCAATCACGCGTGAAAGTGACATCTGTCGAGTGTCTGGCAATCATAGATAAATAGGTGGTTGAAGTATTAAAAATGATGAAAGATGTCTATCTAACTGTAGAATGTGGTGAACTGCTGAAGAATTCATATAGCTATCTGCAGTATAAGAGGGAATCTAGTAGATGCACACGAGTGCAGGATGGGATTATGAATTTTCAGTGATTTATCGACTTTGTGTTAATTGAACGATGGCATATCATCGATGATTAACTTAATTAATTTCTTGTTGTGACTAATATCCATTTCTATTTCATAGCCTCCGTAATTCTCATACCTACTACATGCACTAAGCAACATCGAAAAGTTTCCACCATAGAAATCTACTGCGGTGCCATCTGCAACGCTGTGTTTGTCAGTGAATTAATAGTGAAAACTGAATATTTCTATGGTGGAAACTTTTTATATTGTTTAGTGTTTGGATATCCATAGAGATTTCATGAACGGATATTGAAACTTTCGTAGTATCCAGGAATTTCGTGGCGATAATGTCGAGTACAGTCATCACAGGCTAGATTCTTAAGTATGGAAGAAAGAAACGAATGATATATGAACACCTGCTTCATTTTTTAATTCCATTATCCATACTAAAAGATGCCAAAAAATAAAGCAAATCGTCATCTGATATCTACTTTTTTCTGAGTTGATTTTATGTGTCGGCCTAGAAGCTTTGTGGACATCGTGATGACTGAAATGCCGGTGCACTTTAGACAAGTAATATACGAGCGTGCAATGTAAACATCAAAATGCATTTCACAAGTTAGTGAAATTTCGACGGGCATTCAATAAACATCACTTTAAACACACTGCTGGCAAGTAGCATAAGTTATTGCGACTGAAATAATAAGAATATATGCCGGTTTTTTGCAAACACAATGTATATATTTGTAGTCTACCATGTGGTAGGTCACACACAATACAACAATAGGAAAGAAAGAAACAAAGTCAAAGATAACTGCAAAGTCATTGCTTAAATGTTCGTCACAAACTTCTTCCATTTTTCTCGATCTTCACTCAGACGTTTCAATTCTCCATATGAATTCACCCCGGCTTTCCACTTGAGATCGTCCAGCCACCTCGCTCGTTTTCTTCCTCTTGTTCTCTTCCCGTTGATCTTCGTTTCAAGGATTTTGGTGAGAATGCCATCGTGTCGGAGTTGGTGACCCACATAGTTGCCTTTTCGACTCGTGATGGTGTTCAGTAGGCATCGTTTTTCATTTGCTTTCATCAAAATTTCATCATTTGTTACTCTGTCAGTCCACTTGATGTTCATAATTCTTCTCCAAAACCACATCTCTGCTGCCTCCAGGTATTTGACGTCACGATGTCTGAGTGTCCAGCTCTCGCAACCGTAAAGAAGGGTGCTCCAACAGTAGGTCTTTACCATACGCTTCTTGAATTCAATGCTGTTGGATGTCGTGGTCACTTCTTGTACTTTCTTGAAATAGGACTGTTTCGCTTGAGAGATTCTTGACCTTATTTCTTTCGTACATCGTCCGTCACTTGTTAGAATTGAGCCTAAATACTTGAAATTGTCGACTTTTTCCAGAACTTCATTTCCCACTCGCAATGTGAAAGGACAAGGCGAATTTGTTTTCGAAAATATCATAACTTTAGTTTTCTTAGTGTTGATCTTCATGCCGTACTTTTCTGCAGTGTCATTTAAGCTGTTCATTATGATTTGAAGTCCTCTGAGGCTCGAAGATAACATGGCCTGGTCGTCTGCATATCTAATCGCTGTTGTTCTTTTTCCACACAAATTGACTCCGTGATTTGCCACTTTTGAATTTACTTCGTTAGCTAAGAATTGTATATACACATTAAAGAGCATTGGTGATATGATGCATCCTTGACGTACTCCACGCAGAATAGGGACTTCTCCAGTGAGATCATTACCTACTTTTATGACTGCTTTCTGATGCTGGTATAACTGTGCTATAATGTTTACTTCAGTTTCATTTATTCCAATGCTGACGAGAATGTTCCACAGGGTACTCCAATTGACTCGGTCAAACGCTTTCTCAAAATCTATCATGGCAACAAATAATGATCGATTGGCTTCGATATATCTTTCACTTAGCGTTCTGATTGCTGTTATTGCATCTCTCGTTCCTCGTTTCGATCTGAAGCCAAACTGCTCTTCAGTAAGATGTTCTTCTATTCTGGTTGTGATTCTTCTTTCGATAATGGCAAGAAGTACTTTTGATGTATGTGAAATCAGACTGATTGTTCTATAGTTCTTGCAGTCGGTAGCACGCACAGTTTTGGGAATGGGGATCAAAATGATTTTCGTGAAATCTTCGGGCCAGATTCCAGATTCAAGGATTTTGTTGCACATTTGAGTTATCGTTATCGTCCCAACATGCTCAAGCCCTTTAATCAATTCAGCTGGGATCTCGTCAACTCCAGGGCTTTTTCCGACTTTCAGTCTTTTTATCGCCATCTCTACTTCGGAATTGAGAATTGAGTTAACTTCCTGTACTGCATTCTCGGAGATAGGTCTCGGACTGTAATTTGGGTCCCCATATAATTCACCAATATACTCTTCCCATCTGTTTTTCACATCCTCAGGTTCAATCAAGTTTTCTCCAATATTTGACTTTATCATTGTTGATCTGTACGACGGTTTCCGTAGATGTTGTTTGATATTGTAGTACGCTTGGTCAGTCTTACTCTCTTTCATCAGTCGTTCAATTTCTTGTCCACCATTCTTCCTTCGATCTTTTGGCATCACGTCTGATTTGATTGTGTAGCTCTCGGTATCGTCTCTTTGATTCATCATCCTTCCTGTTTTTGAGTGATCGTCTTTCTTGCATTTTCTTTACTATTTCATTCGTGATGTACGGCTTACGAGGAATAATTTTCCGGGTACCGATACAGGTGGTTGCACTTGAGATCACCGCTGTTTTTACGTCTTTCCATTCAAATGTGCTGTTTTGAAGCTGTCGTTCGCATTCTGATTGAAATTTCTTCTTCACTTCGATGTTCTTCAGGGCTTTGAGGTTCCATCTTGGTTCAGGAGGTTTTCTTCTTACCCTTTTCAGTGTTGTTCTGCAGTCCATTACCAAAAGTGTGTGGTCGCTACCTACATCTGCTCCAGGGTATGTTCGAACATTCTTGACTGAATTTTTGAAACGCTTGCGGCAGATGATGTAGTCTATTTGATTTCTAGTTTTCCCATCTGGGCTTATCCAAGTATAAAGTCTTCTAGGGTGGTGTTCGAAGAGGGTGTTCGCAATTTTCAAGTCTAGCTCTTGACAGAATTCGAGTAACCGGGTGCCGCGATCATTTCTGACTCCTAAACTGAAATTTCTAAACTGAAACACAATGTAAATAGAATAATTAATTTTTGAGTTGCATCCTCAGTTAAAAAATGGGAACATACCTGAATAGCCGCTATTTCATCCAATATCAGGACTCATCAGCAGGCCTAGCTCATATCTCTTAACATCGACACAAATCCACATTGAAAGTTGCAGCCATGCCCGGATAAATTTTAGATTTGCGATTAGCAAGTTGGTGAAATTTCCACGGGCATTCGGTAAATATCACTGTAAACACATTACTGACAAACAGCCTAATTTAGTTATTTAGTTAGTCAATTGTCAGTAGTATGTTTAAAGGGAAATTAATGAATGCCCGTGAAAATTTCACTAACTTGCTAATTGAAAAATCTAAAATTTATCCGGGCATGGCTGCAACTTTCAATGTGGATTTCTGTCGATGTTGAGAGATATGAACTAGGCCTACTGATGATTCCTGATATTGGATGAAATAGCAGTTATTCAGGTTTGCTCCCATTTTCAACTGGGGATGCGACTCAATGTTTGATTATTCTATTTACATCAAATTGCATTGCGTGACCCGTGCTTGGGTCTCGTTAAATTGAAGGAATCATTCATTAGATTATTTATTAGTGAAATTTGCCAATCATTTTTGAAGAATTGTCATCAAGATTTCACAAGGACTTTAATCAAGTTCTAAAAAGAAAGCCCGGAATTATTCAAGAAAATGCATTATCTGCAGACTGTTGAAGCTATTTACTTCGACAACACATTTGTTCTTATTTCAACATTGCAAAACAAGTAGGCCATAATCATTGGCAATTTGCAATCAAAATGGGATTAATATGTTTACAGTTATCCTACATTTGATTAAAAATTCCAATGAACATATACGAGAAAATCGAAACTTGGACATAGATATGGACATGATTTTTCATCTTCACGACTGCACAGGTAATTTCTCATTCTTATTCATAGCAATGTCAAGATTTCACGAGTTGCTATCTATCCTTTTTTGAATTCGAAAAATAATCCAATTTGTTGTAACGCGGTAGCTACCTTACGTCCCGAAATGTACGAGCAAAAACGATACGATGGACTTCTTCTTCAGGCAGACCTACCGGTCAACAAAATTGGTTGAACATCACCAATATCCAATAGCAGCAAAATTCAAACTGACTCGTATAAATTTGCACTCATATAAATTATGCGCTAAGCGCCCTCGGATATTTTCCAATTGATGCCCTCGACAGATAGCTATAATTCCTACACTATGACTTTTTTGTACAATACAACTGAAAAAACATTGATGAATCTTTTTTGACTCTCAATTTTTGAAAGAAATAAGAACGAACATTTTCACAATGTTTCGCTTATTGTCTATTGACATTCAGGTGTTGATAAAATTAAAGACCGAATTGCATGTAATAATTTACATCAATTGATTACAATATTATGAAATTATAGACTGGGAACTAGGCTATAGAGAAAAAAATAAATCATAAATTTCTTTTCCCAAGTTCACATGGCACAATTTATTAGATATGCAGCTAGTAAGTCAGCTGTGAAATTTGGAGATTTACTTATTTACCTGCAATCTGGTTTCTTATCTTCAATTTTCAAATCTTATGATCAATTCTTATATGCATTTCAGTCGCTAAGTGTTCAATTTCGCACCATTGCCGCAATGCTCTTTTTTCCACGACTAGGACCCTACGAAAATGGGTTCAAATTTAGGCATCTGTTTCTCATCTAGCCCTTTTAAACAATTAAATATCTTTGATCAATTCTTTTATATGTATTTCAGTCACTAGATATTTACATGTACTTTTGAGAATTCTTAGACGATGACCGAAATGTTGGGGAAAATTCTTCTATCTTAAAAAAGAACTGAAAGACGTAAGATATTCGCATTTTAGATAAGTGGTTAATCAGCTAATTGAAATTCATAACCTCTTAAATCTCACAGAAACCTAATCAATTAATTTCTAGATTGAACATTTGCCGCTACATTTTCATGTTCAGCAACACAGAAATTCAACTTTCTTAGACTTCATAATATAACAGAGTACAAACTGCAAAGCTGATGAATTGTAAGACCCACAATCTATCGCAAAACCTTTTTGTATACTTAGCGACATGAAACCTGAATAACACGAAATCTTTCTCCTCAGCATTGGTACAAATTTTTCGCTTCTGTTTAAGCTAGATAAGATAGAATCTGTAATACGTAAAGTCACTGTCAAGTCTGATGGATTGCTCAAGTAGATTCTCTCTTTTGTCATCAACTAATGCTCACTTCACGGCAGGTATGACTCACCCATCCGCGCAAATAGATCATTTTTCAACATTGATCTGGCATTCGGGCATAACTGAAGCCGATTTATCCTCGATACAAGGATCAGTCTTGCATAGTCGATGAAAATTTCATGATAGAACATTTATAATTTTTCAAAAGTTTGTTGTCAAGTCTCAGCATTGTGACAGCTAAACCAGAGAAGACTATCACGGGTTTTCATAATTGCATTCTTCTCGATGATTTTTATGGAACTTATCAGCTGTAATTTGAATGATCATAAAAGTTTCAACAATTCTCCAGAATAAAATCGAAAAAATGCAAACACAAAATGTTGAAGAGAAATATGAACAAAAAGCCGCTTTACTTATGTGAAAACGCATTCGAAAATAGTAAGTAATAATAAATAGTTGCAATCAGCAACAAATTATCATTTTGAAAATGTTGAGCTACTGAGATTCAATGATTTTCGTGTTCACGAATTCTCTAATCCAACCAAGATAATTTTCTGAAGAAGTTGACCAAAAGGAATAACTGATCACGCCAACTAGATTTTCGGTTGTTAATGCTCAAAGTGATACTATTGGTCATGGATATTCATCTCAGCCATAATTGGTACATACTCGCATGAAAGTAACATATACAAATACTTGAAGTATGCAATATTTTGTAATTTCTGCATTAATTTTTTCCACTTTTTATACAGTAGTACTATGTCTATCGCTGGGTTATCATCATAAATGCTCTCAAAAATTAATTCGTCAGTGTCGTTGCTGTTTTATCAGTAATGGTAAGTTTCCAAATGTGGAAATGTATGGCATTACTTTTGAGTATTAAAGCAATGAGTAGATTCCTCAATTCTATTGGTTAAAAATGGAATTTGATTGTCATTATTGCTGCTAGTCCGGTCGATCGTCTTCGCAATGCGCTTCATCTTAAGATAAAATTGACGATATTTGCCTGTCGCTTTGAAACATAAGGACCTACATTACGGCGCCTGGCAATGCCCTCTGTGTAATTTCAAGCTGTGACACAATGCTAAATAAAAGTGTGCGCTTCAAATAGCTGTCTTAACTCATGCGTCGTTGCTGGAGAGTAGCTTTCACGTTTTTCATTACGCATACACTGATATAAAGTTCGAAGACTTAATGGTGTATCTTGTTTATTTTCTCAGAGCGATTCTATTAGGAAGGCTGCAATGAGTCAATGACTTGATTTCAGCGTGTGAGAGGCCAGAATCATGAGACCGAAGAAATGGAGTTGAGCATCAAAAGAGACGTGTTGACCAAAAACTTAAAGCATTCGAGGTTAAGCATGAAGACCGGACGATATGATGTTGAATAACATGATAATTGATGACCTGAAAACATCTTAAATGTATGAGGGAATTACGCTGTAAGTCGATTAGATAATAATTCTGACGATTTTGAGCAAACTTGGGTAGCCTTTCAGTTTTTAATAGGATTAATAATTGGAAAACAGGAAAATATTCAAAATATGAAAACGCATTAAGCTGTTCAGCATTATAAATAAAAAGTTGCATTGTTTCAAAATGTTGATTTTTTGAACATGTGCTCAATATCATATGCGAAAATCTCTGGATGAAAGTGGTAGATGCTTAATTGTCAACAAAATGCCGTTAATCAAATAAAAACGTTGTTGATCAAATCGTCGTTAGTAAATCGAAAATGCCTTAGAAGACAAACCAATGTAGCTTAAAATTTTTCCAGTCAATCTTTTTTGTTAATTACTTGATTGAACTTCATGGCATGAGCTACATGAAAGCGAAGATATTAAACAAGGTGAGTTGAATTAAAGAAAATGATAATTAATTTGATGTACTAATGTATGAGACATCTCCATTTTCTGTTGTACAATTTTGCTGAAGATCTATTGCAACGCAAATGAAGCAAGCTGTCGAGCACATACGTGTATAACAGTTCGACATCTCCACTAAAAATTAAGGGCAGTAACTTCTCAAGACATATTCGATTCCGGTTCCGGAGCCGATGCCAAATCGATTTTCCCATCTACATATAGGAATTCAAAAGTAGAAATAAGCAAAAAACTCTCCCGAGTGAATAACTGCCGATGTTTTTTATAAATATAAAATTTGCGGATGTAAAAATATACCGACGTTTCACGTCAGACGCTAAATGTGGCAGTTCTGACAAATAGAGTGATTATTACAAAATTCTGATTCTCGTTGCAACAGTCTCGTGACGCCTGTTCATCGAAGTTTGATGATAATTAATCAAACGTTATATTACTTGCGTAATTTATCAATTCACTTGCAAATTTTGCGAGGGCCAATATATCGGAAAAACTGCGCGTCCATTTAATTTGCGATATGACGAACATAAAAACAGTATAAAATATAAAAACAGTATAAAATATAAAAACAACTCTGGCGCGTTAAGCGATCTTACCAATATTTGCAGCAATGCTAATAGTATTGACGATTTTAATGTAGAAATCTTATAGCGTGCGCATGATTCGGTTGAGGCAAGTTTGGTGGAAGCTCGCTTGATTAGCGAGTTTCCGATTAACCTTCCGATGAACAGGCGTCACGAGACTGTTGCAACGAGAATCAGAATTTTGTAATAATCACTCTGTTTGTCAAAAGGCCACGTCTAAGCGTCTGACGTGAAACGTCGGTATATTTTTACATCTGTAAATTTTATATTTATAAAAACATTGGCAGTTATTCACTCGGGAGAGCTTTTTTGCTTATTTCTACTTTTGAATCATGGTCCTCCCGCCTTCTGCTATTGCTTATACATGTAGGAATAATGGGGCATTATACATTAAATAAACTTACAATCTAATATATGTAGAGAGGGATTGACAAAAAATTGCGCGTTATGAAACGATTGCTTTGTAAAAATTACATTTATCGTTTTTATCATATATTATTACAATGGTCACGACAAACAGATTGTTGATCAATTTTAGAATAACTTTTGACGTCACTTCCATTTGTTGAGTGATTATATAACATTTCCATAGATATGAAACTTCGGATCATTATTATTGAGTGGATGTTTTTTTTTTGTTTTATGGTTGTTTCTATGATGATGGTGAGTACTCCATCACAGTGAATATGAATTTGGGGCTTCATAATGCATCAGTTGATTGCTTTTCGAGATTCATTGTCTAAATACAGAATTCAAGTCATAGATATTGATAACAATAAAATCTCTAGAATGGAAGTAAAGCTTCATGCAATACACAATAGTGGCACAAAAAATGCACGCATTTTTACTTAGATACACTTGCCAACGGCTGTATGATTGGTTTAGAATCAGTCACATGTACAATTCTTAGCTTTTCATTGGTGGTTCATGCTCCAACTTAGTTCCCTGGGATGTGCTGCGACCTTGAGTCAATTTCCATTCTAGTCAACTTCAAATAAAGAGTCCATTTCTATTATTCAAGTGCTAGTAGTATGGCAAGCATTTTCTCATCAGAACATCGTCTAAAATTGGCTACTATTCGACAAAGACTTACCACATTTTTTCAACGATTTTCAACAGGCGGAAAACAGTGTCAAAGTTAGAATAATTCAAGATCTCATCGGATAATTCGATGAAGGCTGTGAGACGGTGACACAAAAGGACAGCTCCTGCAGACCCCATTCAAGTTGTTGCTGTGATAATATCCTATGAATTAAATAATTATGTCAGGATGACGATCGATTATCTTGTGACTGACATTTACCTTCTGAATATATGTTTTATTCAGGTATTCAGAGATACCACATGCATTTGATTAACAAATCGTTCCTTTATTGTGCGTTTGAAAGCAAGTGAATATTCTTTATAGTACGAGTATTATACTTCATATATTGCGTGACAAAAAATCTTAACACTTAGATTTTCAGGGACAAATATTTTCATTAATCAAAGAACATCAAAACTATCTCGAAAAATGATATAAAATGTCTTTTATACATGACGCACATGACCGCCCCTACCGTCAATGCAAACTCAAATTCTATTGCTCATAGAGTCCATCCTATCTTTCTTGCTCAATGCTTCTCATTGTTCCACCAATCTTTCCGAAAAAGCTTCATAGTGGCAAGAGAATGTGTATACCAGCATTTCATCCTTTTACCTAGCTCATCCCACGCGTACTCGATCGGTGAAAGATCAGGGGAACGTGAAAGTCATGGGAGACACTCAATTCCTGAGCTGTTGCCACCTGGATTGTCACCTTGCATGATGAGATTGTGCTCCCCGCTATTGGAATAACAAAGGGAGTGACAACCTACAAAAGAGAACGCTTGCCATCCAAGTTGCTTTGATGACAACAGCAGCCGCTTATCCACCACACGAATCTTGTATAATATATTACGCTGTTTCATAAGTACTGATAACTCATATGTTTCTCAGCGAAATTTCATTCAATTCTCTAGAAATTTTAACCATAGATACTCTAGTTCATGTGTGACTAAAGAACGAAAGAATTTTGAATCATAGATATCTGAACACGGTTTCATAGCTTTCCATAAAGTATCAAAATTCCCACCTTCAACGAATTATAATTATCATCACTAATTAGGATCCTATGTATTGAAAACTCGTCGCAGTTCAATAATCTGAATTCGATTCCAAAGGAAATTTAAATCAAGAGTATCTGTTGATAATATGTATGAACATGAAAAGATTGAAAAACATTTCTTAACAAATCAGCTGATGACTAAATTTTAAACTTAAGTTGTTCATCCTGGAGCATACATTTCACAGCAAACTTTTGCATGATTGATAATGAATACGCGTACTTTCCTTTCTACATTTATACTGAATGAACAAGAGGAATATCAGCTCGATGACTGTCTCGATTACTCCACTGTTGCTCGCACGATTTCGGCAGAAAAAAAGGGACGCTGGTGTCTGCTTCTGGGGACGCACGAGCGTTTGCCAGATTATCCAAAAAAGGAACCTCACTTGGCTTATACACAAGACATCAAGGAAGAATGGAGTTTCGTGTGTTCTACCGGAAACATATGCATATGCTTGCGCTCTCAGCTACTTTTGATGAAGACCCATCACTTGTAACATGACAATGCTCGCCTTCATGCGAAGACTGAAGTTTCCTATGATTTTACCATGATTAAGCCACGAGTTACGGCACTCACCAAATCTGAGCCTTCTGGATCTTTGGCTGAACGAGAAACTAATGAAGGAATTAGGACTTACGTGCTTCACATCAGCTGTCGAAGTGATAAATGAATTTTTTCGTGTTCTAACAGCATCGATGAAAGCAGATTTCGACGGGAAATAGACCGTCTTATGACTCACTGTAGAAATGTCATCAACTGCGGAGGAAGCTACGTGACACTACCACATTCGTAGCTTGGACTAAGTTTTAGCCTCAAGTTTGATCGTAATGTCTATTTTATAATTAGCCAATGGTGATAATTACAATTCGTTGCAGGCGGAAATTTGATACTTTGTGGATAGCTATGAAACAGTGTTCAGATATCTATGATTTAAAGTTCTTTCGTTCTTCAGTCACACATGAACTGGAATATCTGTGGTTAAAATTTCTAGAGAATTGAATGAAATTTCGCTGAGAAACATATGAATTCTTAGTACTTATGAAGCAGCGCATTATTACTGTGCACAGAACAAATAACTGAATGTGCAATTAAATATATGCTTTTGACTATATGTCTCATGCAGGCTTTTGTAGGCATATTGACTCACTTTTAATGCTAGAAGCATAGAAATCCGACACTCTACATGTACATGTGTAATATTAAATGACTACAACGGAAAGGTTATGTGGTTTCATGATGACAACGGTCCCTAAATGATGGCGGCTTCCAGTGATTGACATTAGGAAGATAGATGTTCATTCTCTTTATACACAAAAGTATTTTGATAAAATAGCTTGCAATTGATCGCCCTGTGTCAAGAATCTACGACTGTTGTATGTACAGAATTAGATTGTTTAAGCGTATCACTTTGCTAGAAGTGGTGGCACATGCATGAACTTACTAAGTGGACAAAATGAAATTTTTGATACCTTGCAGAGATAGGAAAAATAGCCGTTCATCGCTTGTGGATTGCTGTGAATTCTTTCAAAATGATCCGATCTCCACGATTCCTTCAGATTCGAAGAGTTCAGATCATTGCGCCATAGTTTTCTCGATGATGTTGGGTCTTCCGATCATCATTAAAAAAGTTAGCAGGCGCACGAAAAAACGTTCACAAACTTCTCTGTAGAACTTGACATCGACTGTGTCTCTTTGCTGCGTGATCTGGTTGATGACAGTCACTGAAACTTCGCACAGTTTGTCGTGTTTAATGCTGAACTGGATGCTCATTGTTTGATTGCTATGGTATCATGTCAGCCATAGAAATAAACTGTTTATCTGAAGTTGACTAGAATGGAAATTGACTCAAGGTCACGGCACATCCGGGGGAACTAAGTTGGGGCATGAACCACCAATGAAAAGCTTAGAATCGCACGTGTGACTGATTCTAACCCAATCATACAGCCGTTGACAAGCGAATCTAAGTCAAAATGTGTGCGATTTTTGTGCCACTATTGTGTATTGGATGAAGCTTTACTTCCATTCTAGAGGTTTTATTGTTATCAATTTCTATGATGTCAGCAGATTGCGCCATTTCATTAACGTTGCATGATCCAATGCTTCCTTTCTAGTCAAGCGGAAGACGAGACGTAATTCTGTGGTTGCATGTGGTAGCATAGACGAGCAGCTGAAACACAGAACTACACCTTCTTCACATGTATTTCCCAAAAGGCGCGATTGATTTCCGATGATACAAAATGGATTTCAGAAATGTGACTTGATTTTCAGAAAACACAAAATAATTTTCCGAAACATTAATTAATAATTTTCCGAAACATTAATTGGAGTTCAGAAAATTTTGGAATTTGCAATTTCAGAATACATGACTTTAATTTCAATTTCAAAACTTAGATATCAGATATCATAAATTGGCTATCAGATGACGTTGATGAATTTGCAATTCTGAAATTCATTTTAATTTTACATAATCTGAAATACATTTGAATTAACTTTAATTCATCTGACGTATTCTGATATACAATTTAGTTTTCGAAAATCAAACGCACACTATCTGAAATACATGTGAAAAAGGTGTAGACAAGTCGTCTCGTCTTCCGCTTGAATAGAAAGGAAACATTGGAACATGTGACGTTAATGAAATGGCACAATCTGCTGACATATTACCATAGCAATCGAACAGTGAGCAGCCAGTTCAACATTAAACACGACAAATTGTGTGAAGAAGATTCAGTGACTGTCATCATCCAGATCACGCAGCAAAGAGACACAGTCGATGTCAAGTTCTACAGAGAAGTTTGTGAACGTTTTTTCGTGCGCCTGCTAATTTTTTTTAATGATGATCGGAAGACCCAACATCATCGAGAAAACTTTTGCGCCATGATCTGAACTCTTCGAATCTGAAGGAATCGTGGCGATCGGAGCATTTTGAAGGAATTCACAGCAATCCCCAAGCGACGAACGACTACTTTTCCTATCTCTGCAAGGTATCAAAAATTTCATTTTGTCCACTTAGTAAGTTCATGCATGTGCCACCATTTTGAATCAGTTTGCACTTCTAGCAAAGTGATGCGCTTAAACAATCTAATTCTGTGAGCTGAAATTATCATCAACAGGTGCTGTCCATGCTGGTCACACTTATTAGAACAAAGCGGAAAGTCGGATTTCTATGGGTAGAAGCATGGATGATGACATTAATATGATGATGATGAAAAATGACGCAGCTGAAATATCAACCAAGCATAATTTCCCGGGACGGTCGTGATACACCTAACGCCTGATAACTTAAATCGACTCGTAAATGTTCATAGAATCTGTCCATAGCAGCTGTCATGGGATCCGATGGATTGAGATTTTATGAAAAAAGTGTTTCCTGTTTATTGCGTGTATTTACGGGCAAACGCTAATCTATTATCTCACATGAGATGAACTCAAGAAATCCTTGCAATTGATTGAGCAATTGATCACTTAGGGAAATGAAATGATAGAAAAATGACAAACTGACATGTTTTTGATAAGCAAATATGAGTTTTTTATGTCAAATATACATTTATAATGAAATACTCGACTAAATATAATATTTACTTGCCATCAAATCTCTCAACAGGCAATTAACATTGTATGTCTCTTGTAGAAATATGCAATGCACAAATGCAGTTGCATCGCAGTCGCATTTGTTAGTGCATTTGTTAGTGCTTGCTATTCTGGAGGTAATTTTCAACGTTTGTTGAAAGACTTAGCGGAACTGGGCAAAATTTTTAGGCATCGCGGCTACAAGGATCCCGGCAAGTCTGTGTTTCTGGTTAATGGGTACTTAAAAAGGAAACTGCGCATCTGATTATATATCACAAGATTACTCACAAAATTCATGCTCTACTGAGACAAGCCAGAATACGGCATTCTTTTAAATTGTCTTACATTTAGATTTGATAAAGTGAGCAATGAATTTGCTTTTACCGAGGACACATTGATTGCATTTTTATATCTCAAAAATAATGGAAATTTTTTTTAAGCAGGTCTGTGGATGCAACACTTCAGGACTGGAACCGGAATCAGGAATGAAACAATCCAACCGAACCGGAACAATGCCTGTCTAATCAACCCTCAATCCAGGCTCAAAAAAGATATCTACTGCAAAGATATCCTGTTCGAAGTACTGAAGAGGTTGAAATGCATCAAAATAAGGATAATCAGCAAAATTTCTAGGATCGATCTTGAATCGATGAAGGGATCCTTTGAGTCGTTGAAGACGGTGGAAGAAAACTGGAGAGAGAGCAATGACGTAATTATAGCAAAAAACCTTCGCACGGTAGCATCAGTGACTTCAGTCCGCTCATAGGGTCATCGAAAGAGAATTTTCATCAGCAGAACATGTTAAATTCGATTCAAAGAAGTGAATCTAACCATCAGAGAAGAGAAGCGATCTGTACCATTGACTTATATTTCAATTGTCTTCTTGACATGCCATCGAGAGAAGTATAGAGCGTTTCCACTTGTGGTTAAGTTTCGCAGCAGTCTGTCAAGCAAAGCACTAGATGTTTGCATGTGCCTCATTCGCTCGAACAGTTGTCAGAGAGAATATCATCGTAATAATCGATTGTGACCGCATTATCACTCATAATTGCTAAGTATTGAAATTGATAACTTGCATTTTGACAGGAAATTGACAGCATTCAATTCCTTAAATTGTCAAATGAAAGTTCTATCGAAAAATCACCTTTGTCTTGTTTAGGTACGTTGTATATGAAATTCCCTCATGAATATTCACATTATTTTGAGAAATCTCCAAAAGCTTTACAGAAGTGGGCGGATAAAAGATCGTAGATTAACAGCTACAATTTTTTGTTGCACTTTTGATTAGGTCGCTGATTTCCGCAAATAACATGCTTTTGACTTTAATTGTTGGATTAACATTGTAGAGAGCAATTTGAGGATAAAACTATGCTTCTTCGCAGTTTAGTCTGCTTGTGATATTATTTACTCTTACTTAATCCATCGACTACAGTAGACAACACAATGAACTGCGGAAAACTGAACATTAAAACCTGTGAATGCGGAAGTACTGATGCTTGGAAATTGCTCACTATATTCACATCCCACTTTTTATTTACATTATTTCTTCCCATTCTTCTCATTTCACCAAATTTTTCATTCACGGCATAATTTTACTAGCATAATTTTATTATATTTCATATTTTATTATTATTGGCATAATTTTATTTATTTCACGGCATTTTATTAGCATAATTTACAGTTAAAAACAAGAAGATTCCTCAACCCCGACATCCCAAATTATAGATTCTTCGGGATCTTACCTTCGCTCCACTGGGGTATTTTTCCAGGTCTGCTGATCTCTCAAACTATTATACCAATTTTTCCAAACTACACATCAAACGAAAGGCCATTGAAAGAGGATTCAGAAAAACAGCATTATTTTCAAGGTCATCCCACGGCTGAGGTGAAGGTCAAAGGTCCAAAAACGCCAAAACAAATTTCTACTAGATCACTATTTGAAATGGCGAATGACAACAAAAACTAATAAACCATGCACTAATCGATAAATCTGGTCAAGGTGGTTAGTAAAATTATTTATCGTTTATAAAATTATCAATCGTAATGAGATTTCATGATTGTAATCATATGAGGTCAAAGGTCAAATAATTCAAACTTAAGTTCAATTCATATTTCACTAATTCCATAACTTCTATAGCTTTTGTATTTAGCTTCCGCATGAGAAGAAACAAGCCAATTCAGTGAATTTTATCGAGACAGAGGCGAAAATCAACTTGATTATGAATTTTTTTTATTGATTGCAGATTTGATGCAGAGCTAGAAGGTACAAAAATAATTTAAAAAATTAATTTTGTGATTTGAACTTCAAATTGCGCGAACATGCATGCAGAATAAGCAGATGATTTCAAATTCAAAATCTTTGCATTTATGAATATCTTTATATTGATAGGAAGAATACTTCTATGTGATCTCAAGTTATTTCATCAAGAATTGATACCGTGATATACATTAGAAGTGAATATACCGAAATCAACCAAAATATTCCAAACATTTTCCAAAAAAATTTGAAAATTGATCTCACGCCAAAAGTATATTGCCAAATTTATTTTCCTTCGGTCAAAAGTTGCATAATACGTAGAAAGTAAGCTAACAGAAACCTGGTGGCCATAGCTTGCTTGGTTTAAAAGATATTCAAAAAATTCGACAGGGAGGGAGGAAACGCCTCCTTTTTATGAAAGACCGTAGTGCATAATTTTAATGATTACATTTAAAAAATAAAAAATCATTAGCAATTTTAATCTACCAAAGAAAGCTTAAGCATTGTCAAGTAGAGTGTGGGTACGAATTGAAATTAGCACTTGGCAGATTTAGATTGACGGTGAATCCACACAGAAAGTATAATAGGTAAATATATACATGTAATAGCAAGTATAGTAATAGTAGAAATAATAGTAAGCATGTGCTTAGTGTATAGCGTGAATCCTTGTTTCTCAGTAATGTGCATATGCCAGGAGTATACAATCAACGTTTTAATTTTTTCATTTCATTCCTTTAGGTATGGTTATTGGGGCATTTTGTGCTGTCACAAGCGTTCTTACCATTTCTCTTCCTGTGCCAGTCATCAATCGAAACTTTTCTACGTTCTATTCCCATTCTCAAGCACGTTCTAAGCTTCCCAAACAGCGACGAAGGGTTATTCCAGTGGAGGCTGTACGACCTAAAGGTCCAAAACCGAGTGTTAGTTTGGGAGCTGGTCATAGCCATCGCTTGAACGCTATGCTCTTCAACCATTCACTTATCATGGACGGCAAATTGAGTCGACTGAGTAAGTTCAAGTTATTTGTAGCTTTTTGAATCAGCACAGCATGTTTTTTAACTTTTGGTGTACAGCTGGTGTAATCTAAACAGAATATCTTTATACACATATTCAAAGCGTACTGCGTACTGCACCCTCATGAATTCTAAAAGTAAAATCAATTTGAAATGTGAGCAACATAGTTTCATTCAAATGAGTGGAACTAGCAAATATTGAAGTGGAGGAATAACCATATAACAATGCCGAAAACTGCTTGCTACATCAATGGAAGACTGCACATAGCAAACATGACTCTAGTTGCATTGTAATTTTTAATCTTGCAATTATAGGAATGTTAATAGCAAAATTTAATTGTACAAGAGCAAATGTAAAACAACTGACTTACTAAAATCTGATTTGACAAATAACATTTTATTTAATTTCAACAATGTTGACTCTCTGTGATTTCACAAATTAAAGAATATAGTCTAACTTCATGATTTTACTAAGTTCTGCCTTACTAAGCCTGATCATTTTTTGTGCATGCATGCTAGCTACCGGCATGTCTTATACTGGTCTCTTTAAGATGATGTCTCTTTAAGTTAATGATCACAGGAAGCATGTCAACATTTTGTTCAATTAATTTTTCTATGAGGATTAATTTCTATGAGGACCTTGTGAAAAAAGACTATACTTCACCGACATTCCCTAACTTTGTGTCTGTGATTGTTTATCTTTCTTCGGCCTTTTATTACAGTTGATATTTGTTATAATTACAGGAATATCTTGTTTAAACTATATTCATATGAGTTGCAACAAATGTTGCAACAATTCTTCTAAACAAAGATGGAATAGTTAGTAGGACAAGCACAAACATTCGCGAAGCTTTCAACTTCTAATTAATATTCCGCCATAAATTTTAGACGTTGGTCAAAATCGAAATCCTGCAAAAACAAATTTGGATCAACTCAGTGCAGAGAATCTTGTCAAACGCAGGCGAAGTGAAGCAAGTAAGTTAAACATTCTCCATTTCTTCTTTGAGATGAAAACAAAAAACTCTTTGATTAAGTGAATGCAGCAAAATATTACTAGAAGTATAGATTATTATGCATGTCTCGTAATACATATCCTAAATCAATTAGCATGTTTTGGATGATGCCTACAAAAATTAAATGCTTCCATAGAGTGCGTATAAAGTACATGTAGGTAGAATGTCGACTCAAAAATGTGCCAGCATGCAGTGAAAAATTTTATGTCAAATGATTCAGATTTTTCAATTTTTTCGGAAATTACGTTTACGCGCTCTAAAAAATATTTGATCAATTTTTAAAAAGCTTAACTTTTGCGAAATTTTCCTGTGTTTGCATACTACACATTTGGCACTTCGATATAGTAGAATGAAATTTACTAGATATCAAAAGGAATAAACATTTGATAACAGGCATCTCAATAGTGGAAATTAAGCTGGTTATCAAGGAAATTTCTTTAACCGCATTATAATGCATGTAAGTCTTCATTGAGAATTTGAGATCTTATTGTGCCTCAAGTTTTGCATTCATCTTTTAATGAATCTGAAAAGTAATTAATGTGGACCCATTTGCATCTTTTACAGTTAATTACGGTTATTGTCTTTGATTACAATATTTTGCAGTTTCAGTGGCAGGTAATTTGTGATATGATCACGCTTAAGAAAATACTCATATTAATAAGGCTGAGCATTATAGTAATAGCAACCCATCGAATTACTAATTTAACAAACAATTATCGTTCCAACGTTGTCATGACACGGACGATTCGTAAGATACTACTATTCCTTCTGTTTTGCTATCATGATATGTCAATTCCGTTGTAATTTCTTCAAAATTGTAAAAATTTGGATGTCTCACAATTGGTGCTTGGTCTCAACTCGAGTTGATTTAATAAAATTGAAACTGCATGCACATTGGGGATTTAGTTAATACTGAGTTGCTACTCTGCCTAATATACTTACTCTGTGGCTGCTTCCCTTTGTAGATGAACGAAACCTCTTTTTTTATGTTTTCTAACACTTCTTGAACTAGACATTTAGAAACTTGGTCTTTGGGGAGGAATTAATGGTTCTTTTGCAGCTGCTAAAAATGCAGATATTGTCAGTTGTTACTGTTATTGATGTTCTCAGATCTCAAGTCAATGACAAATGTGTTGTGTGACCCACAGATCCTCTGGGATATGCTGTGCTTCGTCTGATCACCACCTCTTTGCTCCATAGCACCATGATGAGCAAGCAAGTATCACTGGCTTTTGCAAAGTAGGACAGCTGGTTCAATGTAGCAAGACCACTTAAGACAACCTGTAGACTTTTCTATATCCTGTCGGGTGTCACACATCTATTTGATCTTTTCAAATG
Organism: Prostheceraeus crozeri; assembly: GCA_907163375.1. Lineage (NCBI taxonomy): Eukaryota > Metazoa > Platyhelminthes > Polycladida > Euryleptidae > Prostheceraeus > Prostheceraeus crozeri. The sequence continues at coordinate 241,558 of CAJQUW010004374.1, read as the reverse complement.
TAATTGATACCCATAAAAGTTTTTGTCAGATGTCGTTGCAAAAATTGAAGAATTGGACTTGGGATTGGAAAGTTATTTGTCACCCAACAACGACCAACAATGCAGTCATTCATTATGTCATTAAATATTACTGCCTCACTAAGGAGATCTGAACAGTCGACCTGAGGTTGACAGGGTCATTTCTCTTGCCAGCTGAGTTAGTAATAGGTCACTGCGATGATGCTGCGATCTACTAAAATAACATCGTACATTGTGCCGTCTTTGCAATCACCAGACATACGTCATTCATTTCGTGTCATGTCCTCATGCATCAGAGGTCCATGCCTCGAGTACCACTTCGCATCTTCAGGTCCCTCTTTTGACTTACCTGAGGTACTTCTGACTCCAGGAGAAGGTCTGATGACTCCAGGGTATATATCTATGACCATGGAGAACAGTTCCATTGACAGCTGGCAGAAACCGCACGATGGGAAGCCCGGGAGCGAGTGCTTGGTGTCTGGGATAGTAATGGTCTAGTCAAATTTTTCTGTGTCAGAGTTGGCTCTTGTCGGGCTCCTGGCTCCTACGTGTTACTGCTTATGACTGGATGAGGCACCTCGTTTCTATGAAAGTCGTTTGTTCATCTCCAATTCCAAATTAGACGGCCTTAATTACATAAGGCAATACCATTGTTGGTGAGTAAGTAGGTCTGTCAGCCGATATTTCAACTTTCATTTTTCTATGCACCGACTATTTAGGCTGTCATTTGAAAGGTAATATATCTTCATCTTGTTGTTAGGCTGGTGCTAGGTGGATTGGGCAAGACTGCTACTACCGGTACTACATTGGTTCCACTTCCTTAATTAGGTTGTTGTTTCTAACTTAACTGCTAAAAGCATATAATGACGTATATAATGATGATTGTGACATCTGCACAAACCGCATTCAAAACTAATTTTGCAAGTGTCTACCTTTTGAAGATATATTTGATAGGGTATACTGAGTATTTTCTATAGGTGCACACCTTATGATTTCATCAGACTTGATGCATTATTTGAGAAACTGTTATAAAATCCAGCATAACTTTAATTTGGAGTTCTATAGGCTGTTTATAGTACCAATTCAATAATTGTCCACTCAAGATACAAAATACATGTCCTCAGAGAAAGCACGTTCGCGAAAAGCTTTTTGGGACATAGTAGATATTGTCCCACACACTTTTTAAACTGTCAATTAGGAAAAAATTCGTTTGTAAACATTAAGGCCTTTTGCAACTATTCAACTATTCAGAAGGACTTCCGCGCAGGTGAATCCAAAAATTAAACACTTTGAAAGGGCTATGAGGTATTAACTTTATACAAATCAGACTGAATATTTGGAAATAATCGCAGCTATTTTTAAGAGTACAATTTTAGCCTTTTCATATATCTGTTAACATTTGGTACATGAAGACTAGCACGATTTGCCGAGGTCTTTCGTTCATTCTTGTCAAGGCCATAGAAATTGATAATGATAACCTCTAGAATGGAAGTAAAGCTTCATGCAATGCACAATAGTGGCACAAAAATCTCACACATTTTGACTTAGATTCGCTTGTAAACGGCTGTATGATTGGGTTAGAATCAGTCACATGTGCGATTCTAAGCTTTTCATTGGTGGTTCATGCCCCAACTTAGTTCCCCCGGATGTGCCGTGACCTTGAGTCAATTTCCATTCTAGTCAACTTCAGATAAACAGTTTATTTCTATGGCTGACATGATACCATAGCAATCAAACAATGAGCATCCAGTTCAGCATTAAACACGACAAACTGTGCGAAGTTTCAGTGACTGTCATCAACCAGATCACGCAGCAAAGAGACACAGTCGATGTCAAGTTCTACAGAGAAGTTTGTGAACGTTTTTTCGTGCGCCTGCTAACTTTTTGCGAAAATGCGAAGTGCTAATATGGGAAAGGTGTCATACAAAGATAATGCCACGAAAGAACTGCAGAATCGGACTATGGACCTCATCACTCGTCGTAATGCTGGTGAGATAGAAACCTTTGCATACGTGAAATTATTAGGTTATACCCACAGAGTGTAGTCAGTCCTTTCACCATTTTCAATTTTATTATTCATGTAATGTACTGTACGGTGCGTGTAATAAATGTTATGTCTGTATTACAATGTATTTTTCTTCGCTAGTATATGGGATAATAGGTCTATGTTTATTTAGTGAATTTGATAGATGTTTTCATACATGCATGTACAATGTACATAATATGTAATTCTATAGATTACCATACAACTATATCCATAGATTACTGGTTGCCAAATATAATTTAGATACATTTTCGTGACAAAAGATACTTAATAACCGTAAGTAATGTGAGCGATTTTATCTGCTTATCATTTTATCATTTTTCACAAGCGAATTACAAGACAGAGATCACATAACTTATGAATAGATAACACATTTGGCGCAAATGCATTATTTTTTGGCGCAAATGCATGATTCCTTTTGGCGCAAAAGCATTGCTACAAAATTACATAACCGAAAAAAGTGGCGCAAATGCATTGCCAAGTGGCGCAAATGCAAAAGTCCCGTTTCTATGGTCAAGGCAATACATGAACAATGAATCACATCATTTGGTAACAGACTGCGTGTAAAATGAATAGTTCTCATATGCAAGCGAACAGATGAACGAGCGTGACGTCAACATGATTGCACAATAGTGGTCAGATAACATCATACATCAAGAGATACATGTGCAAAGTCAGATGACAGCTACATAAAAATAAACAGATAAGTAAATGACGGAGAGAAAATGATAATCCGGGAGTTACTGACACTTTCTTGGACATATGGACACTCTTCACATGGATTTGTAGAGATGGATCTTGAGACGCTGAATGCAAAAATCAAATTCTTGAGTGTCACAGCCAGTCGCTTTCAGTTATAGATAAGGTTGAAGGATTCCCATTGAAATACAAATGGTAAAATTCAAGAAATATCTAATCTATGGATTGTGATACACTTGGCAATTTTCGTGCATTTTCTTTTGCAGAAAAGAGACTATCTATCAGAATGCCATGAAATTTGAAACAGGATTGAATTCAGAACATCAACTTCGATATAAAAGTTGAAGTGAATCACATGATTCAGTATTTCATGTCTAAGAACCTCTACAAAATGAGTTAATTTCATGTTTTGACTCAATTTTGGCGATTTTGCACATTTTGTACAGGCTCTCAGACATGAAATACTGAATCATGTGACTCACTTAAACTTCTATAACGAAGTTGATGTTATGAACTCACTCATGTTCTAAATTTCATGGCATTCTGATAAATAGTTTATTTTCTGCAAAAGAGTGTCTCACAATTAATCGATATTTTTTGAATTTTAACATTGGATTCCAATGGGAATCCTTTGACCTGGCCTATAACCGAAAGCGACTGACTGTGACACTTAAGAATTTGATTTTTGTATTCTGCGTTTCAAGCTCTTCAAATTCATGCTATTAAGCCATTTGTGCGCGAATTTAGGTCAGTAGCTCCCGTCCTATAAAGACAATGAAAATAAAAAGAAGGAAAACTGAAATGAAAAAGAATAAGATAACAACAGTAAAATACAGAATTTAATAACACTTAATTATCTGTTAACACTTAAAATACACCTCTGTTATTGTTGTACTTTCTATACACGTTCATGCGTAATAATGATAATCACAATGATCTACAAGATTTTCACTGGCGCCGAATGTACATCAAGCAATCTTACTTTTTCTGACATTTTCTAAATGACTTGCGATCAGTTCTGTATTACTAGCAGTACAAACATCTTAATTTCATTCTCTTGTGATAAGGCCTGTCAATTGGGCTAGCATATTTTCCTGTTTCTGACGTAAAAGATTACGTTTGATAACGCAGATCTTCAAGCCTTTCGGATACAGCTGTTTTACGAAGAGAAAAAGCTGTACCTTTGATCCTACCGTCACAAAATAAATGTTAAATTGCTGCGTAATCGTCAATGCCAGAGTACCACAGGGAATACGCGATAATTAGATAGATTTTGGATTTCATTTCAGTGCATGGTTTTCAACGTTCATCAATTACTATTTTCAAACAGATCGCTAGTTCGTGAGAACAGCATTTCTTATTCAAATATCGATTGCATGTTTTAATAAAGCGGATATAATGAAAGGGAACAATTAGTTATTTATGGGACACTCATCTGTTTATAAGCATTTAAAACGCAATGAAATATTAACACCTAATTTTTAATTGTTGCTGCCTGATGTTGGTTTCAACATTTTAAGTGACATTGTTTCAAATATAGTTGATGGCAGTTGTCGAGAGGTTATTTAATTTCACAGTGAATCTCACTTCCGTTTGTGTCGTCTTCCCAAGAATAGTCTACCTGCTAAAAATATGTACAGTCTATCTATTGTTTTCGATACAGTGCTGGCCCACTTCAATATGATTGGCTTCTGAAAGTCTCGTCTCTGTCGGTGATCTGCATTTTTCAGTAAACTCTAGCTGGAAATCTGTGATCACTAGATGTCTATGATGGTATTGTCTTGAATGCTCTACCAAAGCACTATCCATGCTGTTGTTTGATGGGCTGTGCTTGTGTTCATTATATCGGAAAAATTTTCGATGAAATATAATGCTCTTTTTTAGCAGCTAATCTATTCTTGGAGAGAAAACAGAAACGGAAGTGAGATTCACTATGAAATTGTTTGAAATATGCCATGACTACGCTTCCGTCATTAATGAGCTGTATCATACACATCTTAACATCATTAGCTTCTCTTGGCGATATGTTTTAACAGGTGAACAATCTTGGCATTAAAAAAGATAATTCTGACCTTCAGATGTAGCACCCCTTGATTGAATCTAACTAAATGATTGCAAATAAGTGCGTAATTGCTGTTCCACCCAAATACGCATAAATATGAGCTCTTAATATGCTATTCTATAAATGAATTCACAGCGTCCTGAAACTCAATTTCTTGTCATCATCAGTTGGCAGGCTGACTTATTGCAACAAATAATATTACTTACATGTACATCAATTACATGTGTTTTCTGAATCAAATAATCTCCTGTAGCAACTGAAAGATAAACCTGAATACCACTGAATATATAAACCCCGTTAAGACCACGCCTATTTGTGTCGAATAGCGGGTGCTTCGTTCCCCTATGATTTTGACTCTCCGTGGCACAATGGTTTTGTGCTTGGCCTAGCGAACTTTCGGTCCAGAGGTCGAGCCCCGAAAGTGTCATTGGAAGTCGTCAGGATGGGCATCCAGGCAAAGAGTACTACAACGCTCAAGAAAAGTCTGACTATGTAAGCACCGTCCTAGCCATCAGTATGGCGGAGTAGTGACGTTAAAAGTTCATTCATCAATGTCTCTTGTCAAGCTCGCGTTCAATGATTTAAAGAAGAATCACAAAGTAATAGAAGCATGTAAATCTAAATTGCTAAATTGGCCTAAAGCTGAGAACACAACAATAATTTCAATCAGTTCATCAAAAGATGTTATTTGATAATAAAGACTCAAATGATGCAAATAAATTACGGGCTTTTTCACATCCACAGTATGTTATCTACAGTACAGTTTTACGTCACTTACCGGTACGGCTGTGACGTAAAGGCAATATGTCATGCAAAGTGTGTGAGCTGTTTTCTTTTGCAAATTTAAGTAGTTTTTTGCTGTTCTCATATCTTCTGAATGTCATTTTTCTGACATTTTTCTGACATCGACATTTTATTTCTTCATTTCTATATGAAACTCTGTGAGCACGTTTGTATATTTTCACAATAATGGTGGATAACTTTTTATTCAATCCACCATTTTTATTCATAAACTGGGCAAGCATACTCTAAAATTGATCGAATGTAGCAGCTGCATAGTTGATCTAATTCTTCGCTTGCTTTATCTGATGCATCTTTCACAATCAATAATAAACCGGCGGTAAAGTCAGAACTATACAATTTATGAATGATAAGTTTGTGATTCAACATGTCGAAGGCTTTATGAAGGTCGAATGGAAGCAATACGGAACCATTGCATTTTTACATCATAATGCATGTAGCCTACACTTAGTGCATAATTGATATCATAGCTTTTGTTGTGGAGCATCTTTCACGAAATCCATGTTGGTTGGTGCCAAAAAGGCGAGTGAACTGTGTCTTAGTTTCGGCAAGCAGTAACTTTTCGCAGATCTTTGAAGGCAAAAGGGTCCTTGAACTATTACGGGCCCGGATCGGGCTCGGGCCTGAAAAGTTCTGCAGGCACCTGAAATATCTAGTACCCGGGCAGATATTCATTATGTCTGAAATTAGAAGTTTCTTCCTCATTTGATCATTTAGATTATCTGATTCAATTCATATGATGGTATGAAGAACGACCAACTGTCTCATAAGTCACCATGTATTGTTGTGAAACTACACTTTACAGCAGTCGCAGACTAGCGAACAAATACCGCTCAGATCAGATCCAGTCACAATAGAATGATGACGTCAGTCATGTCATAACATCACCCCATACCCAGAAAAAAATATACTGGTAGCTTTTTTGAAATAAAGATATGTATCACCACTCACCAAATCACTCTACAGTTTTTGAAATGCAATACTCGACCATCGACTAACTTTAACAATTGCTCAGACAAACGAGAAATAACACGTACAGGAGGTAGATACATGGAATCTAGAGCAGAACGTCTGAAATTTTTGGGACAAGCAAACTTAGGACACTTTTTCTGACTTGGAGAAAAATCATGATGATGATCTGGCCACTCAATAGGAATAGTTGGTTCACGTCCATACAAAAATTGATAAGGGGACACTCCTGTTGAGACTGAAATGGTTCTATTGTGATGCCAAATAGATTCCTGCAAGCAGTTGTACCAAGATCCCGTAAGACAACGAATTCGATCCTTGAGCTCACGATGTAGACGTTCACAGATCGCGTTCCCTTGAGGATGATAAATGGTAGTACGCTTGTGCTTGAAATTGAATTTCTTGGATAGCTCGTTGAAAAGCTGGGAGATGAACTGGGTTCCGCGATCGGAAAGGAAGTATTGAGGGGGACCAAAACGATGAATCCAGCTCCGAATAAGGGCAGCGACAACAGTCTCCGCAGAAATGTTTGGCAAAGCAACCGCTTCGGCCCATCTACTAGCATTGTCTATCATAGTAAGGATGTAACGAGAATTGTTTGTCGTCGTTCTCAGAGGTCCAACAAGATCAATAGAGACAACTTCAAAAGGCTGAATGTTTTCTGCTGGTATAGAGCCTGCTTTGCATTGAGAGCCGTAGGACTTCTGCTGTGCGCATGTGGTGCAGCTGTTGATGAATCTGCGGATCTTGCTATACATGCCGGGAAACCACAATCCATTACTCAAAATAGAGAACTTGGTTTTCAGAATTCCCAGATGACCGTACTGGTGATGACTTTTGATCAGTTGTTGTTCTTCATCTTCAGGAACTCGCTTTCGCATGTTGTTGGTCGAGGTAGACGAGATTGCTAAACTCTGAGCAGGCTGTTCATCCAAAGAAATATCACGTGACAAAAAATCAGCAGCAACATTGTCTTTGCCTTGTATGTGTTTCAGCTCAAAATCAAACTCTTCCAACGTTTGTAGATATCGCGCATGACGACCATTAGCAGGATTCGATTTCACCATTGCCAATAGGGGCTTGTGATCAGTCTGACACACAAATCGCCTTCCCAATTGGTATTGTTTGAATTTCTTTATGCCCCATGTCAATGCAAGAAATTCCCGATCCGTTGCAGAATACTTTCTTTCAGTTGAATTTAGCGATCTGCTGGCATAGGAAACAGGACCATCTTCTTGTTCGAGAATAGCTCCCAAACATGTAGCGCTGGCATCTGTGCTCAAAACAAAATTGGCATTGAAATTTGGGAACTGTAAGCTGTTTTCTGCAGTAAAAAATATCTTTAATCTTCTGTAATGCTGAGTCTCAATCATTATTCCAACAAAATGGCTTTGAATGTCTACTGCGCAAAATAGGTTCAAGAATATAAGACAGATTAGGGATAAATCGTGCAAGGTAATTCACAAATCCACAGAGTCTCTCAACATCCTTATTGCATTTCGGACGACTAATCTTTTGAATAGAGTTGACTTTTTCAGGATCTGGTTTGATGCCATTCACACCAATGACCATTCCCAAGTACAAAATTTCATTATAAGCAAATTTGCACTTAGAAATCTTCAGCTTCAAATTATGTTCTCGAAATCGCGTAAATACCGTTCTGATAGAGTTCAAATGGTCACTGAAGTCCTTATTAGCAATGATCACATCATCGATATAGGGAAGAACGCCCGTATCACGCAGAACAATTTGCATCATACGCTGGAACAATGCAGGAGCATTCTTGAGCCCGAATGGTAACTTTTCAAATTCTAGCAACTGATGGTTAATGACAAAGGCAGTCTTCTTCTTGCTAGATTCTTCAAGGTCGACTTGGTAGTAGCCACTAGCGAGATCCAATGACGTATAGTATGTGCAATCACCCAAATCAGCTAAAATATCATCGATGATTGGAATAGGGAAACAATCAGAACGAGTAATGGAGTTGAGTTTACGAAAGTCTACAATAAGACGTAATCTACCCTGCTTCTTTCGAATGAAGAAAATGGGATTTGACCAGGGAGATGAGCTTTTTCGAACATTACCATTTTCAATGAGCTCTTGTACTGTCAGATTTGCTTCGTCTTTGTAAGCATGAGGAATCGGATACTGTTTAGATTTGAAAGGTTTATCGTTACCAGTGTCAATTTCGTGTTTCATAACTTTGCAGTTGCCTATATCATACTCCTGGGTAGAAAAAATATCATGAAATGACTTGATCAATTTCTGTAGTTGCTCGCTCTGCTTCTTACTTAAGCTTTGATTAATGTTGGGATCAAATTCACCTTGAAGGACCGCTGACGAAAAATTAGCCATCACACCGAGTGGAACTAAAGCGTCAGTACCAAGAATTACACGAAATGGGCAATTATCTAGAACCCAAAATTTGATTGTACATAATCTTTCACCAAACTCAATAGTTTTGTAAACGTAATCAGTTATGCGATGCATAATACCCGTAAATGAAGATACAATGTTCATTCCACGAAAAATCTCAAAATTACACTTCGTAGCTAACTTTCTATTTATAAATGAACAGGAACTTCCTGTGTCAAACAAAGCACTCACAATTTTGGTGTCTAAAAGGACATCACGACAAGATATCAAAGCTGAATTCACAGCTCCACCTAGTTTTTTTCTGCTCGACAATATTTAGCAATGTGTCCTTTTTGCTCACACAGATTGCATACACGCAACTTGAAACAGTTTCTTTTCAAATGACCCTGCTTATGGCAAAAGTCACAAATCAAAATATTAGTGGCTGCACATACAGACTCACTTTCCACAGTGGATGGATTGTTCTCGGGAAATTGCACAATAAAATTCGCCATGTCGCGAGAAGTCGCAGTAGGATTAGCATTCATCCAAACAACCAAGGAGTTTCTGAGATCCATAGGTAAAGAATTGAACAAGCGTTGTTTCACAGCATCATCACTTAAATTCAAGTACAACGATAGTTTCATCAAACGAGATTGATTAGCAACAGCATCACTTGGCGTCAATGTTCTCAAACTCTGAAATTCCAATTCAGGATTAGATGGTCTCGTTTGTCGAAAATACTCAGCTTCAATTGCATCCAAAGCAGTTGTCAATGTAGTGCGTTTATCATTGAATTTTGGTAGGACAGGATTCAATATACTATCGTCGATACATACAGGTAGAATTGCTAATTTGTCCTCGTCCGCAATATGCTTTTCTGAACACCATGCCAAAAATTTCACTTTAAAAACATCAAATGTAATCGTTTCCGTCGTGAGGTACGGTTTCATCGTCGCCAATATGAAGAACGACCAACTGTCTCATAAGTCACCATGTATTGTTGTGAAACTACACTTTACAGCAGTCGCAGAGTAGCGAACAAATACCACTCAGATCAGATCCAGTCACAATAGAATGATGACGTCAGTCACGTCAAAACAGATGGCTTATCAACATGGTTCTCAAGCAATATGATGAAATGAATACCGCATGGGACGGAATAGTCATAGAAACAACAATCTAAAGACGATTATCAAGCAACATTTCTCTGGAATTTTGGTCAAATAGTCGATTGAATATGTCAGCTTTTGACTTCATGACCTCACTTTTTCATATAGGCTATATGTCTTCAGTGAATACCGCATGGGACGGAATAGTCATAGAAACAACAATCTAAAGACGATTATCAAGCAACATTTCTCTGAAATTTTGGTCAAATAGTCGATTGAATATGTCAGCTTTTGACTTCATGACCTCACTTTTTCAAATAGGCTATATGCCTTCAGTGCTTTCGTTTTCCACGTTTTAGCAAACCAAAATACAACTTACAAAAATGGCAGCGATCGGCACATCAACTAAGACACAATTTCTTTGTCATATACAAACGCGTTGTACATGTACAATATTAAAACCAAATGAAAATTTACTATGTATCACTTGTTTAAAAATTCCCCTTACTGCGTAGCAGTAAATAATTTAGTTACAGATGGCACACAGGCCCTATAGCATACGATCATGTAATCAACCATTAGATTTTCAGAATGATTCTTGAGGCGATCACACTCACCTAACGCTATTGATGTACTATTTTGAAGGGTGGTGAAGTGCGCTAAACGACAAAATTTCTCACCCGGGCCAAGATATAAAATTCATCCGAGCCGGGCCTAATATTTTGGAGTCGATGCCGGGTTGAGGGCATACGGGCCAGGGCCGAGTCCGGGCCGACAGAAGCTATATTTTTTGCCTTTGGAAATCGACGTTATCGTAAGATTCTTCCATGCCGTTGGATAAATCTGATTATTAATAACCAATTGAAAAATGTCAGCTAAGGGCAGAACAATGACTTGTTTGTACAATATAGACAGAACTGAAGGATATACCTCAACGGTAAATGTTACACGCAAATTCCAATTATTTTATCAAAATATTAATTCTTTTAAATGGTGTTTTATTTCTTCATGGCAGATTTTTATGACATTGCTTTTCACTGACCAAAGCAGGCAGTCATTTCAAATTGACATCGATTGATTGTTACAATGTAAATTAATCAAAATGGCTTTCGAGTAATCATAAATGACAAATACACTAGTAATTTTTTAACTCCCACTTCCATCAAGTTTTCAGCGCTTTAGCATTGCGAATGCAAATTACATTGGCATGTACGCATTCAGCATCTCATAGTATGGGATAATTGAAGGAATTTTTGATATGAAAATAATTCAATCTTATAATGAAAACCGCCTATTTATCGCTCAGAAATGCGAAATTCATTTTAATTCATTTCAAATGTTAAATTAGGGGCCTTTTGTTGTGTTCTGTAATCCAACACCTTTCATCACGATTATATCATCCTTTATCTCAAGAAGCATGACAATAATCGAACTCGTTTTGCTTAGCAGTGCGCATACGTAACCAATATTGAATTGCAGGAATTGCTGGGTGAGCCGCGATTGGGGAGTCAAATCTAACTTGAAATGAATCAACTTATTCAAACACTGAAACCATTTCGGGGAGTGGACAGGAGGAAACTGGAATATCTTGCTCATTATGACTGTTATGCGATGTAGAAATGCGATAAGTCTGTATGAAATTGTTGGCATAGAAACACATCAGCATTGTCGGCTTTAGTTAAGAGGTATTTCGTTACAGTGTGATGTAGACAAAGAGGCGCAAGGCATTTCAACTGCTGGCTGATTGAGATTAACGATAAGGATCACACTCTAGTTTACGGGGGACTCAATTCTTCGGGAAATGCAGAGTGAATGAGGCTGCATTTGTGGGTGTCGTAGGCTAATACAGAATGCTGATGCATTAATTAGATTTCCTTCATTTTCATCATGTCATCTTGTTTACTATCCGAGTGCTATCAAATCAATTACGTGTGCTAAAAAGGATGATGTAAGGAAATTTCATCTGTAAATTAACACCTGTAGATGAACATCGTTGGAAAATTTAATTGCTTTAAATCCGTGTCAAATAGCTTTCATGAAAATCACTTTGCAGCCTTTAATTTTTTTCGATGTCCAAGTTGATTTAATAACATTTCGTTTTCGGGAAGTTTGGTGCTATTACCATGCTATGTAACGTGCTATTCTCATGAGTTGCACAAAATTCTACGAAATATTTGGATTTCAGTGATTTGATGATTTGGTCAGTCTATGCGCTGTAAAGGTGTTGTTGATTTTGTTTTGACTAAGAATTTGGAAATTCCGCCGAAATAGCATGATGTTATATGAATAAAACAATTAAAAAGCCGTGCTATTTACAGATCTTTATAAAAAGCTCCTAACTTTTCGCCTTCTCAGGCCGCATCAGAGGATAGAAAGGAGCTACAACTTTGCAAATAAAATTTTTTAAATTTAGATGAGTCAATAGGATAGAAGGGAATTATATAGATATGGAAAGATAAGAGCATTCTACGATATCTTGATGATGAGATCATTGGTCCTTGGTCATAGAATTAAAGGAATAGAAATTGTCGGTGTTGCTTTTTTCTTCTCTTGAGTTAATTATCGGTTGGCACTTTTGTATCAGTTGCGCTTGCACAAGTCACAGATTTGTGCTATCTTCTTCATGTTTTAATATTTCAGTTTGAAGTATACGAAGTAATACAATTAAGTAATAAGAATGCAAAACACTTTAAGACTGAAATATTGAAACATGAAAAAGATAGCACAAATCTATGACTTGTGGATGCACAACTGATACAAAAGTACCAACCGAAAGTTAACTTAAGAGAAGAAAAAAGCAACACCGACAATGTCTACTCCTTTAATTCTATGACTAAGGACCAATAATCTCATCATCAAGATATCTTAGAATGCACTCATCTTTCCATATCTATATAATTCCCTTCTATCCTATTGACTCATATCTAAATTTAAAAAATTTTATTTGCAAAGTTGCAACTCCCTTCTATTCTGCGATGCGGCCTGAGAAGGCGAAAATTTAGGAGCTTTTTATAAAAACATGCAAATAGCACGGATTTTAAATTGTTTTATTTGCATTGACTATTTATCGCTTTGACCAACCTCATATTTAAAATGTTACATTTGATTTACTGTATGTCTAAGTAAGAATATGAAAATTGTTGAGTGTGTTTATAATTTAGTGTCTTGTAACGTCGAGCTGATTTTGGGCTGCGGCACTTGATCTTGTCAAACTCGATTTAATTAAAGCTTTACTTAGCAACTCGATGCCTGTCAAAGGTACCGCCAGATTGAGACAAAACGTTCACTATCAAAAGAAGATGCATCCTCATAATTGTAAGATGACGAAATTGATCAACGCTGATGATGAGATACCTGTAAGTCTGTGTGAATGACCACATGCTTTTTACAAAATCAGCTGCAGTGATACTGTCATTTGTGAATAATGGACTTGAAATATAAAAACATATTGTAAGGTTGAGAAACACTCGAGGGTGCGGAGTGGGACCCAAAGTAGCAACAATCTAGGCCAATCCACCCAGCACCAAGCTAACAGCATCCCTAGACCACTTTTGTAGGCCCTGTTATGTTACATAGGATGCAGGCATTCAGGGACACTATTAAGCCGATAAGGGACACAGCTGCTCGTATGGAAAGGTCCCATGAAGCTCCTTAACCCCGGTTCGTTTGCATATGAGTCATGCTGACTTCCAACGAACTTCCAACAGAACCAACCGTGCCAGCAATCCTCCACATTATCAGGGACGTGCTCACAAGCGCTGACTCTGGCGCCACATTTACACATTGCCAGTTTCAGGGGTGTCTCCCCCAGTCATAAGCACTAGCTCGTATGGGCCAGGAACCCAACAACAACCAACCCTGACACCAAGTGACAAGACCAAATTATCGCTACCCCAGACACAACTATCAAGCAACCGCTCTCGGACTTACGTGTTCACAGAAATGTTTGCATCTTGCAGAGAATCAGCGAAGTTTAGGTGCGGTATCAGAATAGTATAAAGATCATTTGGTTGTGGTATAAAGTATAGCATTAAAGAAGAAGGTATTGATACGGTTAAAATTCACATAAAATTTACAAATTACATTCATTGAGTTTTGACCTTCACGAATTGAATTGTGAAATAACTGTTGCATAATTGTTAATTGTCTATGTGTATTTCACTAACGCAATTTAACTTTCAGCGGATTATCCGGTATACACCAAAACAACTCAGAAATCAATCAAAGTAAATCAATTTCATGACTGAACAATGGATTCCTCGATAATTATTGATATCACGAGACTCACTCACCTCAGGAAATGTATGAAAGAAGCTATTTAAACGAGCGATGTGTTGTTGGCCATTAGTAGTAACCCCGTGGCAGATGCAAGCGCAAAATGTGAAATGCTGAGTCATCAGGCTGACTCAGCCCCCCCTCTGGCAGGAAGGTGAGGGACATGGCCAAGGATGTGTTGGGAGGAATGGGTCCGAGGGGAGGAAACTTTCCCCCCCTGGAAGGAAGGAAGGACTGTTCTGGTAAGGGAAGGAAGGTGATGTGTGAGGGAGTGAGTGAGGAAAGGGCGGGTGATGGTGGTGTTGGGATGAGAAAAGTTGGAAATCGACAGGAAGGAGGCCTCGGATGAGAAAACGGAGGCCAGATTCGGACTCTACGTGAAATTCTACATCTGTGGTGTGATTTCCAGCGACATCGGAGAGAAAAAGTTCTGACACCCCCCCCCCCTCGGCAGCGATCTTCCAACTTCGGTTGTAGACATCGTACAAAGTCGTGCAATAGCTCATTTGAAAGCTAAAAGTGAGAAAAATGCAGTGGAAAGCTCAGTTTGCGCTAATTTTCCTGGGTTTAGGGAGGAAAATGGCAAGAAACCGTCAGACTTGGAAAAGGCAGGTGTTGGAGGTTTTGGGATGAGAAAGTCCATTTTTCGACATGAAGGAGTGCTCGGATGGGAAAATGGAGTGCAAATTCGGACGTTTTTGGCCACTTTTGGGTCTAGGAACTTCTTCCCAACTCAATTGGATAGAAAAAGTTTTGAAGACGTCGCCCCCCTCGGCAGCGATCTTCTAACTTTGGTTGTAGACTTCGTAGAAAGTCGTGCAATAGCTCGTTTGAAAGCTTGGAGTGAGACAAATTCAGTGGAAAACATGGCTTGTTCGTATCTGCCTTCGTTTAGAGGTGAGATGTTATTGAAAATTTGGGACCTTGGCGAAAAAACGACAGAGTTAGAATGTTTATGAAAATCACTCTAGCGGGTGAAGCAAGCCTCGGACGGGAAAACAGAGACCAGATTTGGCATCAGCGTCAAATTTGTGACAAATAATGTTTTGACCCCCCTCTTATCGATTGCATATTCACAGGGTATATAAGAATGGGATCGGGAGAGGAATTTCACTAAGTTGAGAAACTGACTACAGGTAAGTCGTTTCTCTTGAGTTCCGATATCGGACTTCTGTCTTTTCAATGCTGATAACAGCTAAGGTGTCAGACTTATAGGTTAGTCAGTATAACATGACTGACCATTTGATGATAGTAGGCCGAAATCTTCAAACGGCCATAACTTTGCTTCTACAAGTCCTTTAGACTTGATTCAAAAAACATTCGACAGCTCTTGCTGTTCTGTAGGTGACAGATTACTTATAAACGTTTTATGAGTAGTACCAAAATACTGAAAAATTTAAATTCATATTTAATGATAATAATTAAAGTTTTTGAATAAAAAGCAGTCGTTTATGAGTCTCTGTGACTTGGGTCGTTTCCTCTTGTAAATAACTCCACCGGTTTTCATGTCAAAACTGGGGCCCGGATACCAACACAGTGACATGACGCACGCTCTGTCCGCTCGACGTTGGATTTGTAGGTCGAGGCCTTGGAGCTGGGATAAGATCCCCTCTGAGTAATGCCTGTAACGGATTCAAGAGCTTGACAACCCAAAACGGTTGCTGGCTTGCTATCAGGCCTTCTCCGTCTAGCCTCAGTAACTCAGGCTTGGCAACGTCTATCGTTTGTCATTGTAACTTGGTAAAAATGGGGTGGTTACTGCAAGCATTGACGTCAAACCTTTTCGCGTCCTAGGGGAATCCGTCTTTGTGTTGGGAGTTGGAAACAGAAAGCACGGTGACTGCCGATGCCCATACATGGTAAAACTGCTGTTGTCAAGTTAAAAGCATGGCCAAATAAGGAAGGTCTGAATCATGGCTTTGTGCTCCCTGGGTATATAAACCGCAACTTTTCTCTAGTCTTCACTCCTGTTTCAAGTTGCAAGACGAACGGTGAGTGCTCTGACAAGGCTTGCTATCAAACTTTGGGATCTAGGATAAAGCTAGGAATCATACTCTTCAAATTTTATTCCAACGTTTGCTATCAAATGTTTGGTGACTTAGTCTTTCAATGCATATTAGCAAGTAGTATCCTATAAACACTTGCTATCAAATTTTACTCTATCTTTACAGAATCTTTACAATGACTAAGCAGTGTAATGCAAGAATGCTTGTTGGGAAATGCAGCTGTAGCCGCATCGCACGAGGCAGCGACCTTAAAAAGCACCTGAAAACTAAAGAGGGGACGATGGACCATGAGAGGAAGGTGATGTTGAGGCTGTGTGTGTCTTGTCGGGTATGTGCGATGGGGGATGAGGCAGAGTTTATGAAGGCGCATTTGCAGTGTGAGAGTGGGAACATCGGAGAGAAGGGGTTCAAGACGTGGTTTGAGGGAGAGTTGTTGGAAAGGGAAGAGGTGAGGAAGGCGGTGGCAACGATTGAGGACGTGGTTGGGGAGAAAGTGGTGACGAAGGCGAGTGATGAGAGTTCGAGTGAGGAAGTTGAGTTGAGAGCGAAAATGAAGAAGGATGATGTTGATTTGGATCCGGTGATGGAAGATTTGTTTGGGGATATAGCGGATTTGAAGGAAGAGTGGGAGGGGAAGGAAGTGGCTAAGCCGATGGCATCATCGCCACGGCAGGAAGAGGGGTGTGATACGAATGCATTTGTTAGGTTGAAGGATCGCGTGATGGGTTTGGAAAGTGTAAATAGAAACGTTTTGAAGGAGAATGAAGAGTTGGTGGCGAAGGTTGAGTGGCATAGGGCAACGAGGGAAGAGTTGGAGAGCTTGAGAAAGAAGTAAAGGATGGCGGAAAGGAGCGAGTTGATGAGGAAGGCAGGTTTGGTGGAGAGTTTACAAGCGAGTGTGTCGAGGAAGGATGAAGAGATAGAGCGGAAGCGAAGCGTGGTGAAGGAGACGGAGGAGGTGAATGGCGTGAACAAGAGGTTGGCGGGTGAAGTTGAGCGACTGCATGAGCGTTTGAAGTGTCGAAAAAGGAGAGTATATGAGGTTCATCTTCCCCTCTTTGAGAATAACATATGTGATGTCCCCACAATCTCCAGCGATTTGAACGAAACGCAGTTGTGTTACGAGGGGGATGGAGTTCGCTGTCTCCACTTGACGATGAATATCAATGGAGAGCTTGATGACTTCGTCGTCAGAAAAGTTAGAAAGAAGGTGCCCAGTAAGTCTATTCAACATAATTATATTTTGTAGCTCATCTAATCTCCTATTATTTTCCTTTCAGAGTGTTTGCAGTAGTAGTGTCGGTGGACGGAGAACGACCCATGGGCTCTTTTGAGGGTCAACCTTCTAATGCAGCTAAAGCGGTCCCAAGCCCGCCACATATCTACGGATATGGAATGCAGAGGGGAAGAAAAATGAATGGAATGAAATGGGAGGACATTCATGTGCCACACGCAACACATCACAGACTTCTCTCTTTGCTAGTGAACAAGCTCTGGTCAGTATCGTGCAAAGGTTTTACTGCAGCACAGGTTAATGTATAGTTAGAAAAGTTTGATCATCAACGTTGTATTCGTAAGTCTAGTCAGAAACGTCATCATGTTGTACAAAGATTTTATTGCAACACAGGTTGATGTATAGTTAGAAAAGTTTGATCATCGAAGGTTTATTCGCAAGTCTAGTCAGAAAGTGTATCATGTTATACAAAGTTTTTACTACCATACAGGTTGATAAAGTGAAAAAAGGAATCTTCATCTAAATTAGAATCATTCTGATTGGTTGTTGAGGAATTCATTGTTAAATAACTATATAAGTGAAACGATTGCAGCACTTCTCATTCACGTTATACGATCGAACACTCTAGTATGGCAAATTCTTCTGAAGCCATGAATATTTTCTTCAAAATTTTCGAAGTTGTTGACGAGTGGGATGAAGACAAGCGTGAACAAGAGGAGGAGTCCCGCAAGAAAGTCGTCATTGAAAAAGTAGTGTGGACTGATGCTGAATTCACGCCAAAAACGACGCGTGTTAGAAAAGTGCCTGACGCACCAAAACGGCCAAGGTGTTATAAAATGTACAGTGACTTAGAGGCTATTCCGCTTGACTTTTCCTCACTGTAAAGTATATGTGATTCAATTATAAATAAACCTACATACTACATGTCTTTGTTTTGCAATGTATTTATCTTGAAATGAAAATAAATGGAGGAATTTAGATATGGGGTTAGTTAACACATTTACTATCGGTCTACTTTTCTATCAAAATGGATCATACCATTAGAGAAGATAGAAAATGATTTTGTATACGTGTGGTATAAGAGTGACAAGCAGAACTCATGACTCATTCTCAGGTAACGTTGCTTCAAGTGATTCACCTAAATCATGTTTTATATCATGAACGATTTCTAGTAACTGTGTTAAGTGTCTAGATGATAGGATATCTTATTCTAACAATAGCTCCCAATCGATACTATACTTACTCGATGATCCTTTCGAAACCATGTAGTTTATATGAAGGAAAAACAACACTGTCATAATACACATTTATTGAAAAGAAATAAAAGCAATACGTTTTGTAATAAGACGGTACATGACGTCTACTAAGTCAAACTCTTCTTGATTGCGGAGCTGACTAGAAGGAGAGAAGAGGTCTAGCCAGCTCCGGAGAGCAGTCTCAATACACCGCTCCATCATCACGTCCTTTGGAGACACACTCAGGAAGGCAGCCCTGATTGTATCACTACTATCCTCTTCATCGTCGGAAATGATGATAATTTCCTCATTGAACTGCAGCGGCTCGACCTCACCATCGTAAATGGTTTTCACTTGCCTCTTGCGAGGGGCATTGGGCATGAGTAAGCCATAGGCGTTCGGTGGTGTATCCATTTTAATGATATTATGAGGAAATGGTCATTGCATCGCACTTATATAGATTCTCTCTCCCTGCTTCGTGCTCTCTCATTGGACGACAGCCATTTATCAATCACACTGCATCATTCTGATATATAAAGAAGAGTGTTTCGCATTTCACTATCATAGTCATGTCTGACACAGATGAGACGTTCACACCTCTTGCTAGCTCAACTCCTACGAAGAAGGAACTTGAGAGAAAGTTTCAACAAAAAGAGGAAGAGGAAGAGAGACAAATGATTGAAGGCTGCAAGCAGCTCACTCTACAAACGGTTGAGAGTGAGCCTTTCATAAACGAGGCTGACTTTCAGGAGTGAAAAGACCTTTCATGAGACAGAGAATGCCCCAAACGGTCTTTATGAGACCTTGGCCTTAACGGCCACCTAATCAAGAAAGAAAAGACATTGACTGAGCCACACGCAACATTAGTGATTTGATGTTATCTGACGAAAATGAAGTGTTAAGACAGTACGACCACCAATGAATTGAATAGGATTACCACTATCATCATAGATACCAAATTTGCAATGGGATAATCGTGATACATTGACTGGAATGTATACCTTGTTCAGGAACTCCCTGTGCATGGTCACGCCAAAGTCGCCACTGTCAATAGGAATATATCTTAAAAGGGGAACCATTTGACCACCAACTTGTGTTGAATGGATAAAGTTAGTGTAAATGTAAAAGTGATTGATATTCATATCGACCAAGGATGTTGAGCCACAATACTTCTCGTCGTAGAATATGTCACGTTTGAATCCTAAAATCTTTGTCAACTCTTTTGAAATGTGAATGACCGTTTTACCATGTACACTGATACAGAATGTATTTTCTTTAGGATCATAGTCAAAATGATATGAGTGTAGATTTGATACACCCTTGTTCAAGTATGTACAAACATCATAACCATTGCTATAATGTTTTGGAGGTATCGGTAACTTTTCATTTGGCTTCCATGTAAGACTGGGACGTAAAACAGGGTCTGTACGTTTGAAATAAAGGACCATTCGACAATCGGATTGCTGTTCAGATGTTATTTTCACATTCCCCCATTCATGGTATGACCATAAGACGTCTGTTTTTAAAGAGAGCTAATCACGAAATTTAGAATTGATGTGAACAAATCCAATGTGTGAACGCTCATAATCATTTCGGAAATCAATCCTTGCTTTATTGTGTACTCGAGTGATGGACATAGATAATCCATTTATTTCATTTACCTGTTTGATGAAGTCATCAACAGTACCAGATTTAAAAAGCACAAAGCGCTCATGCATGCGATCAAGGGGAAGAAGGGTAATATTAAATTTTTTCCTGTGCCAATTTGGATATTTCTTAATCTGCTTTGATACTTTCATGGACACTTGAGCTCTCAAAGGGAAGGCACCGCCTCCTTTTACTTCTGCAAATTTTGTGATAGGTAGAAAGAACCGTGATTTAAGATTCAATATCTTTTGGAGAGGTCCACTCACATAAAATCCATGGGAAATAGTATTCGGTCTCATGTAGAAGGTAACTTTATGTAGATTTGGATCCATTTGCCAGAACCATAGATCCTTTGCCAAATCATTCATAACATTCAATAGGCGTTGAATTTTCATATAATAGTATGATTGCTCTAAACGATGACGGAATGATGGGTTTGTAGGTTGTTTCCATTTCAGGGGTGAGGCATTTTTAGCAATGGGTATGTCTGCATCTGCAGTGATAATTAAAGTAGGGCCATTTACAATCTCATCAACAGCTCGCTTTCCCCGACGGGTGTTTACTGTAGGAATAGAATTCCACTCTGCTGCATGTTCATTCAAGTTGTAGGTATGTACTTTATCATTTCGCTCTAGTTTTGGAAAGTACAAGTCTTGATTCGTTGCAGTGCCTAATGTAATCTCTTCATTTGCAATGGTTCTTATATTATTCACATAGCTCAAATCTTGCAGGGCCACTTCCCAATCACCATTTAAGTCAATCGGCTGTGTTAAATCAGTCTCAAACTCAGCAGCTGTATTTTCATATCGCTCAGGTTGAGCATTACTGGGAAACACTGCTGTAAACTCCATGTTAAAGTATCAACATAAAGCGTAGTTTGCTTAGGCGTTATGTCGCATGACATAACGAACTGCTGCTTTCAATCTATTCACAGTAGGTACTTTCTGTCGTCCTAAGAATTTGGCTAAGAGTGATTGCCCTTTCACATAATGCACTCCCCTAAGCATGCTTGTACCGCCTTCTTTCATATTGCGATAGTTGATACAACCAAATATGACTTGATATCTTGGTCTTCTACTTTTAAAATCTGCAAGGGTATGAAATATTTCACGTTTTATTGATGAGCTCACACGACAGCTATTTTTTAATTCCATTGCAATGCGACGTACAGGATTGATCAAATCGATGCCACCTACAGGTGATCGCTTAAAACCATAATCTGTTAACACCATTTCCCACGCATGACCCATTCGCTGACGTAAAATCTGTAGTTTGTAAGCATGATTTTGCCAATGATCGGCTATGCCGGAAAGAATTACATCTTCAATAGGTCTTGTTGCATGAATAGGTGATTTGATGAGGCGAACTGCATCATCTAATCCTCGTCCCGCTAATGTCACTATTGCAAATGACAATAGGATGATCAATCTTAACATGACTTCGTCCATTTCTAATGAATGTTTTGCTTAAACGAGAAGACTAAGCAAACGTTTTTGATGTGTCTAAAACCAACCATGATTGCCAAGCTCTCTTCTCAGTGTCATGTTACATGGAAGGCTCGACGCATTACCTTTTACGATACTCATCGACACGTTAAAATAAGTTTATCACCTTTTCAAATGGATAACCTCCACGATGCTTTACATATCATGCATCATCCAATGTACTATATCCCTCTAGGTGGACGTCTATTCATTATTCGACGAGATTTCATTGCTCTTCATGATCAATATGGTGTTATACATTTTACATCCTCAAGTTGGAACAAGTATAGAGAACGTATACATCCTCGCATCATGACTTACCTTAAACAAACCAACACTCATAAGCATGAATGTGACAAGTGAACAATGTCTTCTTATCTCTACCTATTCATGTTTGATGACTAAATACAACCTATTCAATCACATCATCTACTTTTCCATTGAAATATAATAAAGAAAACAAATTTTAATCGTACATATTTATTGAAGGCTTTTATAAAAGTTACGAATGCGCTTTTCATTGACAAGGGTATCATGTGAAAAATGTTTACAAATATCATGTAAACAGTCATAATGTAGTCGTTGCATTACAAAGTAGAGGGCATAGGCTCCACATGTTGAAGACAAGGGATGTTGATAGGCCAAAGCATTGCGAATCCATTTTCGTGAATGACGGTTCATGAAACGTGTGACATAATCACAATTTGGTAAGGCCAATGAATCAAAGATTTCACCGCAATAGTTTTTATCAATAAACAAAACTTTCCAGTGTTTGCCGGGTAAGTGTGCTGTATCAGTATTCATGATAATGAATGAGGGTGGTTTTGGTAAAACTGTGGGCATATTATTAATGGAAAACACACCTCGAAATGCTGCAACAGTGCGTTCATCACCATGTTCTTGAACGACTCTCTCTAGCTCTGCATCAGATAACCAACTCATTAACTTGTATAAGAAGCGGAAACGTCACGTAGTCTGTTAATTCGAATGGTGGAATCGAACACAGCATAGATGAGTACGTTGACTGTTTTCGTCAAATCTTTTTCAAAGAAGAATTCTAGTTTAAGACCCTTCGTGGCAGTACCCGGACGATAAGAAGCACCTGCTTTATTGTTTGCTGTCAAATCAGATGCATAAAGTGTATAACCTTTAGCAAATTCATCATAGGTCAAACCATTGATGTTATCAGTATTCCAGTATTTAAAGGTCTCCATAGTATTTTGATATGAGCGAGAATAATGACCATTAGCAAAGTCTGGGCAAAAAGGAGTACCAGGAATGCAATCGGTATCGCGATACAATCCGATTTGATTTAAACCAAAGTGTTCAAAGTTGAGGGGATTCTTCGATATATTACCATTGTATGCATCATTTGCAATCAATCCCACAATGATCATTTTTGGTGATTGTATAGGAAACAAACTATCTTTAACAAAGCTCTTTTGCGCACGAGGAATGGTGAAACTATGGATCTCAGTATGATTTACATCATAAAGAGCATCATACTTCTTCAAACCCATCTCGTGACCATCAATCACCGAAGGATTCACTGTCATTCGTCGCACATAAAGTCTAACACTTTCAAACACAATCATAAACTCAGTCTTTGCTCCATAAGAATTCAATACAAATTTAGGATCGTTCGGTAAGAGATGAACTCGCATGTCTACTTTTGACATTAAGAAACGTGATTGACGGAAAAAGTCCAAGTATAGGGGACCATATAATTCACACACCCTACTTTCTGCAGTCCACTTTTCACGAGTGACAAATCCCTTGTTTTTGTCACTATCAAATTTACCAGCTTCATCTTTACACCAACCCATAACAGCCATGTGACTCTTTTGTGCTTGTGGCTGGAACTGCATGACTGTTGAAAAATAACCGAGATAGGGATAACTGTGTTGACCACCTTCAACCCGAGTTTCACCAATGGTCAATGATACATCCTTGAAGAGCGTTGCTATTGCCAAGTTATTCACGGCTACTTTGTCCTTATCATCAAGGTTGGTACCGTCCTTATTTACTATCTTAAACTTAACATGTAGATTGATGTCATTTACATCGATGTACTCAGCATCATTTCCTGGTATCAAAAATTCAATGACACTACCAGAATCAATACTCGTCTGTGGATAACGAATGGATACATAATTTCTAATGATATCCGTCTGTATAGGTGTTCTATCAAATAAGCAAAGGGATCTGGTTTTACATTCCATATTTAAAACAGTCCACGTCGTCTGCGTTTGCTAGGAGGTATACGAGATGCTCTTCGCTTACGTTTGCCTGAAGTAGAGAGTGGATTGATATGACTGATGACAGACCTGATACCAGCCTTACCGACATTCTTCAAACGCTGTATTCCATGACGCTTTAGAGATTCACGAATCGGCAATCTTCCTGAAAGCGCATCACTTGCTACATCTGCTGCTAATCCTACAGCTTCCTTTAAAGCTGAATTTCCCACATTTGCGATAGCGGGGAGCATCATACCTTTGACAGCACCCAATAGACTACCCCCTTTTTGACGTCTCGATCCAGCATAAACGGGAAAGCCAGCTCCATGACTAGCATAGAAGGGGGCAGAATAAAACGCAGCAGTTTGATCCATAGGTATTTATTTATTTATATTTACACAATTCATTACTTTGCTTAGGAACGTTGACTAACACGATCAAGGTCAGAATGACGAATCCAACTGTTCATTGAATTTGGATAGCCAGCCCATTTCACCAGGGTCCACTTTTCCCCTTGTCGCATTTGGTGGCGAAGTATCTTTTCAACCATGTAGTCATCATCTTCTTTGGTGATGGGTGTTATCTCATGACGATAAAAACTCCCTTCAATCTCTTCACCATGATAATCGCGAAGCTTGTATGTAGTGGGCTTAAATTTCTTGTTAACCTCAGAGACAGTAAATATTTCTTCCGTCCAATTGGGAAGATATCCTTTCGCAAACACGCTTTTCCCCTTGGAAATGCGAACTTTGTCACCAACCTGAATGTCACGTTTACCTTGTGATGGTTGCCTGCGTTTAGCATTGATTTCACGGATTGTATCCACAATGTCTGGAGTTATGTCGGCAGGTTTGTGACCATTCATACGATGGACAGAATGATTGTAAGCGTGTACAGTATCTTGTAATACATCTGTCTACTTTTGTGTTACTTTTGCAGTGAAATAGCGCCATAGGCGAGTTTTCAGTGTACGGTTAAAGCGCTCGACCACTGCAGCCTTATATGCACTTTTCACACTAAACAGCTCAATGTTGTGTTTGCGAAATAAAGCACGCACATGTCTGTTTTCAAACTCTTTCCCTTGATCAGTCTGAATACGTGTGGGAATGCGTCCTTCACTGAAAATATTTTGGAAAGCCTCGGCCACATCTTCACCACGTTTTGTCTTGAGTGGTTGAACCCAAGCATAACGAGAAAATAAGTCAATGACAGTTAGGAGAAAGCGATAGCCTTTATTCTTTTTAGCTAATAAAGAAACATCAGCCAAATCTGCTTGCCATTGTTCATCAATATCATGAACGATATAAGAACGGGTAGGATAACGTTTTTGAGCTTGTGTGTGCAATGTATATGCAGGTTGAGCTTTTAACCATCTCTTCACTTGTTTCTGTGAATAACCACTTGCTTGTGACAACTTTTTCACTGAAGCATAACCTGCATAATGCTTTGGGTTATAGTAAATTGATTTCAGATGTTCATCCATCGTCTATTAAGAGGGATTGTTTATTTGCCTCAAAGTATCAATCTTTTTCTCCGCCAGGGTTTGCGTTTGTGTTTGAGTCCTGCTTTTGCTACTTTTTTTAGCCGTCTTGTATGAATCACTTTTACAACATGTACTTAAGCAGTTCAATGACACATGAATGTTTGGTAACTCTGAACATGGGATGCAACATAGCTTCTTCATTAAAAGTCTGTGATAAAATCAAATGATGGATAACGTGTTGAAGGTTTTGGTATACGCTTCGGCAACTTCTCGGGTGTTTTCAAAGTTTGCTTGATTCTCTTTTTAGGTCTCTCTACACTTTGCAACTTTCTCTTCCTAGGTGTAGAATCATTTTCCATTTCCTGTAAAGTATCTCGACCAAGAATTGCTTTTGGGACATTGAATTTCTTCATACTTTTTAAAAAGAACTCCCATCCTGTAGGTGTAAAGTGACGACGACGATCACGAACAGCATGATTAATTAAATCTTCCACTCTTGAGTCCCTAATGACTGCACCATCATCACCTACCACTTCACCTCGTTGTGTGATTTTCAAGTTGGGTTCGAGACTTCGATATAAGCTCAGTGCGCGATTGCGATAGAGTTTGGGTGAACCAAGCAATAGATCATTGCGTATTTTTCTTTCAGTTGTTTTATTTCTTCTAAGGTAGAACTCTGCTTTATCAAACGATCATATGGATTTTTACTTTGTACAGCTTCTTGTTCATATTGCTGATTAAGTTGTGACATTTGATTTGCCCAAGGTTGATGAACACTCTGCATTGTACTCAGATGTATATATTCTTCTTGTGGAATAGCAATCATGCGTTGAAAACCACTCATAACAATTTATATATGATCATGAGTTTCTCAAAGAGATGACTGCGTAAGCGATAATCTTCAGGACACTCCTGGGTAAAGTCCAAAAATAAATAATTATAGGGTTTTTCCGTAGCAGCCTCAAATACTTCAATCAATGCTTTTGACTTGCGAGGAAGAACTTGTCGAGATAGGAATTCAACTTGACTTTTATCGCGAGGATTTTTAAAGATGATGTAGTAATGTGTGTTTAGACTTCGAGTCCGTGCTTCCTTTCCACTTGGAAAAAGATTTTGCATAATAAAAATGATAAAGCATGGTTTATGATGAGCAGCCTTGGTAAACATAGCAGTTACTTCTTGTGAGTTCTTACTCTCATTAAGTAAATCATCAAGAATGATAATATCATAGGGTTGAATATCAGCAGTGCTGATAATCCCCGGTTGAACCAAGTAACCCTTACCAACCAATTCACGATGTAAGTTATGTTGATAAATTCCATAGCACCAAACAACACGATTCGGTATGCAGTCAAAAATCTCATTACGACGCTCCAACAATTGCAGTGTTAAATGTGTCTTCCCACTATGAGAGGGTCCTACGATACACATAGTGCGATTACAACGTAAACGGAAATCCATGTTGATTTTGATGAAAAGTCATACCATTTAACTTAGTATCTATCCATTAATGGCTTTATTTGCGAGAGCACCAGCTAAACCTCCCAAAGCAGGACCGGCAGCTGCAATGATGATAGGCGCTAAAAGTGGTAAGAAGCCACCACGTTGTGATAATAGTTTGCGCTTTGTAGGAATTGATGTTTTTGGATTGCTCAAGGTACGAAGAACTTTACCATGTCTGGCAATTGCATTGGCCTTTTTGTTATTTAATGTCATATAACGCACTTTTCGTATTTCCGTACACATTTTACGAATGAAGGCATTGTTTACCAGCTTCATTGCGTCACATCGATGAGATGGCTTTAATTTTAATAAGCGACGAAGCGTGAGACAGAACTTTTTGTTTGCATTTGATTGACACTTTTGTCTGCGTGAACGGTGAGATGAACGACGTCTAGCCATTTTTACAGGTGGATGTTAGAGTGTTCTTTGCTTAAACACGACAGCAGCGTCGAAACATCATCGTCGTAAACCCAATGAAATAGAGGAAGACATTGAGTACAGCACTAGTAAAAAGCAATACACTGAGAACAGTCACAGTACCAGTAGGATAGTCAGAAGCAGATACATGTGTGGGTAGCCGTAATGTATCATTCAGTGAGGTACTATAGTTCAATGGAAACAGTTCAGCTGTGTCGTTTGCTGATATGTTATGAGCCAGACATGAACAATCTGTTTGTATGACGATGTTTGTAAAGTTTAATGCCTTTGCATCAATTGTGCTTAAGTGGAAAAGGCTTCCCATAAGCAACGTGTAGAATACATAACTCCAAGCAAGGTAATGAAATAATACCATGATGTAACAGTGATGAAAGTGTATTCGTAAACTGATTTGGTTTAAAATTATAAGATAGCATTTACTCAACATCTTCACAGTTTGCGTGAATGATGATTGCATTACTCAAACGATGTATCATCTCTCTACAATCACTGGATGGTAATAGTTTTTCCAACACAAGAATCCACTGCCTTGTATAATCATGCTTTCTCATTTCAATGAGACGATGATACAGTGTTGTCATGGTCATAGATGACTGTTTTAAATTCGACTAGGATTGCATCAACATCATTTATATACATTGACTGTTGAAATTATTTCTTGATCACAGATGGGACACAACATAGTTTCCAAAGGTACATAGCTCGTAGAACACATAACAGAATGACAACATGGTAAAAAGAGAAGGGATCGCTCCCTTTTAAAACACTCAACGCAGTTCCGTTCACATAATGATTTAAACGTCTCTTCTTCCAATTTCTTTCTAAAGTCACTTTTATTGGTAGAGTTACTTGACAAATCAGTTGCAAATGTCACTTTTTTCTTTTTCACTCCAGATCGCACCAATTTCACCCCATTTTCACTATCATTACATTGCAGCATGGAAAAATCCTCTATCCATCTTCAATCCAAATGATGATTCATAGCATGCTCATCTAGATCCATTAGTCTTTCAACTAAAGCGTCCGCTTTAATATTTTCATTTACATTTGTAACACTTTCTATAGCCTTCAATGAATAGCCAAGCTCTCTTGCTACAGACCACAGACCATGAAGTTGGGAAACGAATGCAACTTTTCATCTTCAAATAATTTCAAATGATCATGAGTGTCAGGAATGGACACTCAGTTGAATATGCTTGATATGACTTGTACACCCTTAACAGTATTGATGACTCTGTGTAATCTAATACTTTACTTTCACAAACATGAGTTGTAGTAAAAACTAGTTGACTACACTAACGCTTACATTTTATGACATGTGTGTTTCATAAAACATCATGATCAAACTTTTCTAACTATACATCAATCTGTGTTGCAGTAAAACTTTTACAAACCATGATACACTTTCTAACGACACTCACGAATAAAACATCATGATCAAACTTTTCTAACTATACATCAACCTGTGCTGCAGTAAAACTTTTGTACGACACTGACAAGAGCTTGTTCACTAGCGAAGAGAGAAGTCTGTTGTGTTGCGTGTGGCACATGAATGTCCTCCCTTCATTCCATTCATCATTTTTCTTCCCCTCTGCATTCCATATCCGTAGATATGTGGCGGGCTTGGGACCGCTTTAGCTGCATTAGAAGGTAGCCCTTAAGAGGGCTCATGAGGCGTTCCCGACGAAGGATGATGAAAGAATGTGTTGCATGTATGAAAGTTGATCTTATGTTTTTAAAAAGACTAACGTCTAACTTGGACGGGACTGGCCGATCCTGCTGAGAGAGACTCTTAGTCTCTATATGTCAGCGGTATCAACCTCCTCTACTACCACCCGACTGTCAGAGGGCGGTATATAGCCCCACTCTGTTGAATCGGTATCATCATCAACAGCCGATGAACCAATTCGAGCAAGATTGTTATAAATCCTTTCTCGCTCTTCAGCCCGCTGAAACTTCAAATAGATTTCTCGGCTTCAACCGAGACTTGACAGGAGAGCTGACCAGAGTGTTCGGCGTCTGCATGACTGAAATGAAATTAAATGAGAGTCAGCGATTTATATACCCAGGGAGCACAAAGCCATGATTCAGACCTTCCTTATTTGGCCATGCTTTTAACTTGACAACAGCAGTTTCACCATGTATGGGCATCGACAGTCACCGTGCTTTCTGTTTCCAACTCCCAACACAAAGACGGATTCCCCTAGGACGCGAAAAGGTTTGACGTCAATGCTTGCAGTAACCACTCCATTTTTACCAAGTTACAATGACAAACGATAGACGTTGCCAAGCCTGAGTTACTGAGGTTAGACGAAGAAGGCCTGATAGCAAGCCAGCAACCGTTTTGGGTGTCAAGCTCTTGAATCCGTTACAGGCATTACTCAGAGGGGATCTTATCCCAGCTCCAAGGCCTCGACCCACAAATCCAACGTCGAGCGGACAGAGCGTGCGTCATGTCACTGTGTTGGTATCTGGGCCCCAGTTTTGACATGAAAACCGGTGGAGTTATTTACAAGAGGAAACGACCCAAGTCACAGAGACTCATAAACGACTGCTTTTTATTCAAAAACTTTAATTATTATCATTAAATATGAATTTAAATTTTTCAGTATTTTGGTACTACTCATAAAACGTTTATAAGTAATCTGTCACCTACAGCACAGCAAGAGCTGTCGAATGTTTTTTGAATCAAGTCTAAAGGACTTGTAGAAGCGAAGTTATGACCGTTTGAAGATTTCGGCCTACTATCATCAAATGGTCAGTCATGCTATACTGACTAACCTATAAGTCTGACACCTTAGCTGTTATCAGCAATGGAAAGTCAGAAGTCCGATATCGGAACTCAAGAGAAACGACTTACCTGTAGTCAGTTTCTCAACTTAGTGAAATTCCTCTCCCGATCCCATTCTTATATACCCTGTGAATATGCAATCGATAAGAGGGGGTCAAAACATTATTTGTCACAAATTTGACGCTGATGCCAAATCTGGTCTCTGTTTTCCCGTCCGAGGCTTGCTTCACCCGCTAGAGCGATTTTCATAAACATTCTAACTCTGTCGTTTTTTCGCCAAGGTCCCAAATTTTCAATAACATCTCACCTCTAAACGAAGGCAGATACGAACAAGCCATGTTTTCCACTGAATTTGTCTCACTCCAAGCTTTCAAACGAGCTATTGCACGACTTTCTACGAAGTCTACAACCAAAGTTAGAAGATCGCTGCCGAGGGGGGCGACGTCTTCAAAACTTTTTCTATCCAATTGAGTTGGGAAGAAGTTCCTAGACCCAAAAGTGGCCAAAACGTCCGAATTTGCGCTCCATTTTCCCATCCGAAAACTCCTTCATGTCGAAAAATAGACTTTCTCATCCCAAAACCTCCAACACCTGCCTTTTCCAAGTCTGACGGTTTCTTGCCATTTTCCTCCCTGAACCCAGGAAAATTAGCGCAAACTGAGCTTTCCACTGCATTTTTCTCACTCTTAGCTTTCAAATGAGCTATTGCACGACTTTGTACGATGTCTACAACCGAAGTTGGAAGATCGCTGCCGAGGGGGGGGGGGTGTCAGAACTTTTTCTCTCCAATGTTGCTGGAAACATCCTTCCTAACCCAAAATTTCACGTAGAGTCCGAATCTGCACTCCGTTTTCCCATCCGAGCACTCCTTCTGCCCGAAAAACGACTTTTCTCATCCCAACACCACCATCACCCGCCCTTTCCTCACTCACTCCCTCACACATCACCTTCCTTCCCTTACCCGAACAGTCCTTCCTTCCTTCCAGGGGGGGAATAGTTTCCTCCTCTCGAACCCATTCCTCCCAACACATCCTTGGCCATGTCCCTCACCTTCCTGCCAGAGGGGGGGCTGAGTCAGCCTGATGACTCAGCATTTCACATTTTGCGCTTGCGTCTGCCACGGGGTTACTACTGCCATTTTCCGTGAAGTTTATAATTGCACATTTTCTCATTCACTTAATTTGGATGACGAAAAGTCTATATGAAAAAACAATATGTTCCAGATGGCATTGACAGCAAGATTGCCTTTGTAGAGACAATATTGCAATTTGCAGCGGATAAGTTGAGATTGGAAAAACATTCGAAAAAAGCTCTTACTTTTAGAAATACAGACCTGCGGAACAAAACAGCTTACAACACGTGTTCTATGACAATGTTCTTCAACTGGTGTGCACAAGAAAGCAACAAGGGGTGCACCAGCAGAAAGGACATGCAGGCGTTCCTGAGAGTCTATCAAACATTTACTGATATCACTAAGTTCATCAAAAATTTTGAAATTTGATTCTCACTCTCCCCAATATGCCATTTAACTGCCACTAAGCAACGCATCGGATTGCTTCAGGTCTTTCGCGATGTAATAAATTTCTATGAGATTTTGCTTGAAAATAACATGTAGCATTTGTCAAAAACCTTAATCATACAAGTGGCAATTCCATTAATCAAAACAGATTAAAGGAATGTGATTTTTTGGGGTTCTGTGTCGTTATTCCCATTGCCTCCTCGAGTTGATCGCTAATACAAAGTCTTTCATTTTGTGAATGTGTGCCCTTCCAATATTCATTTCCAGTAACGCCCTTTCAGAACAGGCATAGATAGATATTGAAGATTGGGCAAACTTGTCAATCCTATAAAAGCCATCGAGATCAGTTTTCTCCTTATGCGCCTGTTACACAAATGCATCATTTTTAACAACATGCAAAGGTTATTCATGCCAGTAGACATATTAGTTAGGTGTCAAATAAATTGAGATTTGCATATACATTACATGTGCAATCTTTTGTGTTTCAAGCGTGTTTGTAAGCTTGCAGCTCGTCGAGTTAATATTCTTAGGATCCTTAAACATCTATCATCAAAGGAGGATCTTATTGCCGTGTACAAAGTGTATATTTTGAGCATCTTAGAATATAACTCTCTCCTACTGGTTGGTATCTGCAGGAAAGGAAGCCAAAAGATTGAAGCTATCAGGAAGAGAGCTCACAATACTATTTGCTGAAAGCGCTGCACTTGTTCATCATTTTCTCCTTTATCTGATAGACGTGAGTAGTAATCCCGTTGCAGACGGAAGTGCGGTGCGGTGCAGTGATGAGTCATCATGCTGACTCAGCCCCCTCCCTCTGGAAGGAAGGTGAGGGAGTTCGCCAAGGATGTGCTGGGAGGAATGGGTCCGAGAGGAGAAAACTGTTCCCTACCCCCCCCCCTCTGGAAAGAAGGAAGGAAGGAAGGCGGCAAGGGGTGGAATGTGGGAAGGATAGAGTGAGAAAAGGCGGGTTTTGGTCGTTTTGGGATAAGAAAGGTCGGAATTCGGCATGAAGGAGGTCTCGGATGTGAAAACGGAGGCCAGATTCGGAATCTACGTGAAATTTTGGGGTAGGAAGGATGTTTCCAGCGACATCGGAGAGAAAGAATTTCGAGGACGTTCCCCCATACCCCCCCCTCCTGTCAGACTTCCAACTTTGGTGCTAGAGATCGTAGAAAGTCGTGTGATAGCTCATTTGAAAGCTAAGAGTGAGAAAAATGCAGTGGAAAGCTCAGTTTGGTCCTATTTTCCTGGGTTGAGAGAGGAAAATGGCAGGAAAACGTCAGAGTTGGAAAAGGTAGGTTTTGGATGTTTTGGGATGAGAAAGTCCATTTTTCGTCATGAAGGAGTGCTCGGATGGGAAAACGGAGTGCAAATTCGGACTTCTTGGTCAATTTTGGGTCCAGGAACTTCTTTCCAGCTCAATCGGAGAGAAAAAGTTCTGACCCCCCTCTGGACAAGACTTCCAACTTTGGTTCTAGAGATCGTAGAAAGTCGTGCAATAGCTCGTTTGAAAGCTAAAAGTGAGGCAAATTCATTGGAAGAAACGGCATGTTCCTATCTGCCTGCGTTTAGATGTGAGACGTCGTTGAAAATGTAGGACATTGGCGAAAAAACGACAGAGTTAGAATTTTTACGAAAACGGCTCTAGCGGGTGAACCAAGCCTCGGACGGGAAAACGGAAAAAGGACGAGAGCGATTGTCAAAGGTAGGTCATCTCTCTGAGCTCCGATGATAGCATCGGACATTCCAAATTTCGGGTTTCTGAAAGAAACCGACTTAGAAAATTTCATTGCTGATATCAGCTAAGGCGTCAGACTTAAAGGTTCGCCAGGAGATGGCCTTCGTCTCCAGGCCATAAAAGACTCCAAAACTTTAAAGGCTTGTAACTTTGCTTCTACAAGTCCGTTTGACTTGATTCGAAAAAGGTTCGATCGCTATTGATCAGACCTATATAGACAGACTACTTATAAAATTTCACAAGCAGTGCTAAATGCTGAAAAATTTAAATTCATTATTTTTGGAGGTTTTCTGGGGTTTTCAACCGTGCTGAAGTCAATGAAGGCATGGTTAAGTGTGTACAAGCCAGTCTTACCATGTCTTTACATGATACAAGCGAGCATGACACGTAGAGTTTTGCTGTAATATTCCACTGACGGTGTTCCTTCGGGACGGCGGATGATGCCGTAGTGATAAGTGTGGCAAGGGAGTGTGTCATATTTTAGACACAAACCGCTGGGGCAACTCATGTTGGGCATTTGACACAGTTCTCAACGTAGCACTTTGAACGCCAATCGGTTGAGTCTTAGCTATCTTGTCATGGGTGGCATCTAAACATCTCCATTGCAAAATACTTGTGAATCACGGCTTGTTATCCCTCTCTACGGCTTGCTATCAAGCTGATCAAAGCAACGACTTGGGATGTTTCCTCTTGTAAATAACTCCACCAGTTTTCATGTCTGGCTATCAAGTCATTGACGGTGCAAGTCACGGAGATTTTCGGTGTCATACTTCCTGTTGGTGGGCGTTCTTTCGAGACAGCGGTGAAGTCCGTAGCGATGAGTACTGCACGGGACGTAAGCAATGGTAATCCTTATGAAACCTCTCTGCGTCATGTTTCCAAGTGGTTGCCTTTCGTCTCAACGTTGTACTCTGACCGCCAGGGCGACATTTAGCTATCTGCCACAGGTTACCTCATAAAATCTCCATTGCACTTGTCTCCCGGCAGTTGGCCGTACATGCGAGAATGAACCATGGCCGGAATGAACCGAGGCTACTTCCGTCCTCTCCATTCTTCACTATAATGATATAGGTATAAATCGTGATCGAATCACTAAATGTCGTGAATGGGAGGATGAGCTTAAGTTTGATGGGTAAGATGTCAACACACTAGATTTTAAAGGCATCGCCCAATTTGAAAAATTGAATAACATTAAGATCGTCGTCCATCTCTGGGAAAAAGGTCTGAAGGGCGTTAGGTATAATAATCGCCAAAGTAACTTCGACCGGGTTGTCAATCTCCTCCTAGTCTATAGCGACAACCACCCAGAATGGCATTATTGTGGCATTCCTAAAATTTCAAAGTTATACCTTCATCAAACTGCATATAGGAACAATTTCTACTACTGTGATCGCTGCACACGGCGTTTCACATCCAAACCATTTTTTGAAGAGCATTACGAGTGGTGCTTTCGGGGTAAACTTCAAATGGAAGTCATGCCCAAAGATAAATTTTATAGGTATGAGGAAAACGGCAATGAGTTCAGTACCATATGTACCATCTATGCGGACATTGAATGTTATATTGAACAAGAAGACCTAAGTCATGAGCCAGCAGCCATTGCGTGTTATGAAGTTTGGCATCCATGTTATAGGAACCAAAATAAAATGCATGTGTGGCAAGGCGAGGAGTGCGTTGAAAACTTCCTCAACTTTTTAGATAGGAAAGCCCGTTTTCATCAATGCTATGAAACGAAGCTGGCTAGGAAACCCATGTGCTTCACAGAAGCCGATAAACACAAGTTTGATCGGACCACGGAATGTCCCCGCTGCTGTTCATCCTTTGATGATCAGCAACATAAGAAAGTGAGGGACCATTGCCATCTCAGTGGTAAATTTAGGTCTGCCTTATGCAGTAAATATAATATGAAACTTAGACTCAAACGGCGAACGCTCCCCTTCATCTTCCATAACTTTAAATGTTATGATGCTCACATCATCATTCACCATGGATTCGGTAAAATGAAATCCTGGTCATACAAAGTGATTGCACAAAGTAAGGAAAAATTTATGTGCATCACTGCTAAAGTCCAAGTCGATAAGACGAAGGAGGGGAAGCCTGTCTTCTATGACATAAAGTTTGTGGATAGTTTTCAATTTATGTCTTCTTCCTTAGCCGCGTTGGCTAATAATTTAGAAACACTTCCCCTCACTCAACATTTAAAGAAAGATTATCCCAACATAAGTGACAGTCTCATGCAACGGAAAGGGGTGTTCCCTTATAGTTATTTTAGTTCAATGGACACATTGAAAGAGACATCCCTTCCGTCCATCGATAAACTTAAAAATGATTTGCGGGTGAAGACTGTTCGCTGGATGACTATAGAGATGCAGAGCAAGATTGGTTAGAATTTAGGTGTCGCACTTTTGGTGACTATATGCTTGCCTACTTAAAATTAGACGTCTATCTGTTGGCTGACGTGTTTGAGACTTTTAGGAAAGTCACATTAGAACAGGACGCCTTAGACCCCGTCCATTTTGTTAGTCTACCGGGTCTGTCCTATCAGTCAGCCTTCAAGATGACGAAAGAGAGAATACATTTACTGCCAGATGCAGAAATGTACACGATATTTGAACGTGGTATTAGGGGTGGCTTAACATTTGTCAACAAACATGTTGTCAACAGCACCCAAGACATAGGATCGGCCACGCATTTAGTGTACATAGACCAAAATAATTTGTATGGGCGTGCACTCTCCAAGCCTTTGCCACAGTCTGACTTCCAATGGGTAGAGCCCCATGACATTGAACACTTCTCCAATCCAGCACACATTATGGCACTGGGAGATGAGGCCGACATAGGTTATTTATTTGAAGTCGACCTCATCTATCCAGAATGTATTAAGAATAGTACAGTTGATTTTCCTCTCGCACCCGAATCTGGCATAGTCAGTCCGGATATGTTCTCTCCCTTTATGGAAGAACACAATATGCAATATAAGGTGGAAAATGACTTAAAATATAAACCCACTAGGAAGTTGATGCTCACCCAATTGAACAAGCAGCATTACATCGTGCACTATTCCATCCTCAAATTCTATCTAGGTATGGGGATGCAACTCGACAAAGTCCATCGCTCTATCCAGTTTAGGCAGAAGCCCTTTCTAAAGTAGTAGCTGTAGCTCTGCTAAGGCTACAGCCACCCGTTACGCTTCTTTTCTCAAGAGCCACTTCTCTAGATCCCTTCCTTCTAATCGCCGTCCTGAAAACCGCCGCTTCCTTCGTGAGCTCCGCTCCTCTACCTGTACCTGCCCATCCTTTTGCTCTCCTTTTAGCCTGTCGGAGCTCACCACAGCTATTAGTTCTCTCTCCTCGTCGACTGCAGCCGGTCCTGACCACGTCTCGTACCCTCTCCTCCAAAATCTTCCTCCTTCTGCCCTTGCTTTTCTTTTGTTTATCTTCAACCTCTCTTGGTCCACCCACTCCTTTCCCTCCGCCTGGAAATCTTCCACCATCTACCCGGTGCACAAATCTGGCAAACCCACAGACGCTCCGTCTTCGTTTCGTCTTATCTGCCTTACATCTTGTATCTCGAAACTCTTTGAACGTCTCGTGCTAGCCCGTCAGTCTTTTCTCCTCGAATCTAAGGATCTTCTGACCCCTCTTTAGGCCGGTTTTCGCCCAGGCCGTTCTACCACTGACCAGATAGTTCTTCTTACTCAGTCAATCTCCGAAGGCTTTCACAACTCCAAGCGTTGTGCAAGGACTGTGTTAGCCACCGTTGATTTCTCTCGTGCCTTCGACTCGGTCTGGCATTCAGCTCTCTACCACAAGCTTCTGGCCTCTGGCCTGCCTCCTTGCTTTGTTCGCTGAACCCAGTCTTTCTTATCGGACCGTCGTGCACAAGTGGCCTTTCGAAACTCTTCCAGTAACTCTTTCCGAGTTCGATGGGGAGTCCCTCAAGGGTCAGTGCTCGGCCCAGTCCTCTTCAACCTCTTCATTAACGACGTTTCTTCCGTGCTCCCTCCCTCAGTCCGCTTTTCACTTTATGCAGACGATCTTGCTATTTGGGCGTCTTCTCCTCACATTCACCTCGCCACTGCCGCCGTCCAAGAAGCTCTGTCTGAGCTCGAGGCTTGGTCTTTAAAGTGGCAGCTTCCTCTAAATCCCGCTAAATGCGAAGTCTCCTTCTTCAGCACCGCCACCCGTGAAGCTTCCGTTCAGCCCTCCCTGTCTCTTTTGGGCCGCCCCCTCTCATTCAACGCTTCCCCCAAGTTCCTCGGAGTAACTTTAGACCGAACACTTTCCTTCTTCCCCCATAGCTCTGCCCTGAGATCCACTCTTTTCCCTCGTTTAAGATCTCTCAGGGCTGTTTCATCCGCTTCTTGGGGCCCTTCCAAACTGTCCCTTGCTTCTCTCTACAAGACCTTTCTTCTCCCGGTCCTCATTTATGCTTCCCCTGGTTGGTTCCCCTTCATTTACGCTAAACATCTTCAACACCTAGAAGCTACCCACCGCTCCGCGTGCCGTGCGATCACTGGCTGCTGTTTGACCACTCCTATTCTTCTTCTTTTGTTGGAAGCTGGACTTACTCCCCTCTCCGTGACCCTCACCGCTCAGTCGCTCTACTCTTATGAGCGCGCTCTTCGCCTCCCACCCTCGTTTCCCTTGTCCTCTCTAGCGACCCTTTCTGTCCCCAAGCGCGTCCGTTCCACTTCGTGGCGCTTCTTCTGTACTTCTCATCCACTTTCTCCACCTGTTTCTTCTCCGCGTGAGCCCCTGGTCTCCTGCCCTCCCTTCCCCCCGTGGTCCCCTCCTCTGTTCTCCGTGTCACTAGCCCTGTCCTACCCCTGCTACCGTTCCGACCCAGTCCCTCTTCGCAACGCTTTGGTCCGAGACCACCTTTCCTCCCTCCCCGTTGCTGACCTGACCATCTGGACTGACGGCTCCGTTATTGGACGACTTGGACCAGGTGGCTCGGGTGTTTTCATAAACTGTTCTTCATGCTCTTCCACTTTCTCTCTTTCCTTTCATGCTGGTGCGCACTGTTCAAGCTTCACAGCTGAAATGGTTGCAATCCAGCATGCTCTCTCTTGGTCCGTTTCCCATCACTCCTCATGTCTCTTTTCCTCTCTTCTTCTCTTGTCCGACTCTCTCTCGGCTCTGACCGTGCTCTCTTCGACCCCGTCGCCCCTCTTGTCCACGTCTGTCCACTCTGTCTGGTCCTCTTTGTCGTCCCTCTGCTCTTCCTCGATCTCAGTGTCATTGCAGTGGCTTCCTGGTCACTCGAACATCAGTGGCAATGATACTGCAGATGCGCTTGCCAAAAGTGGCACTTCTCTCCCCTCTGCAGCTCCTCAGTGTCTGTCTTATCTGAAGTCCTTCATTCGTCATTCCCTGTTCAACTCCTGGAGGACTTCCGTTCGTTCGTGTTTGATTTCTTCACAAGTCCCTAGCGTAGCAACTGAGGAGCTTTCCCTCCCTCGCGCTGTCCGTTGTGAGCTCTCACGTCTTCGTTGCAACGGCCACAGCCTTCTTCTCAACTCCTATCTTCACAGGATTGGCAGGTTCACTTCTCCTGACTGCCCTGTTTGTGGTGTAAACCACGATGTACCCCACTTACTGTGCTCTTGTCCCTCCCTCTCTTCTACCCGAGCGGCTATCTTCGGGTCCTCGGGCTCTGTTTTTGATCTTTGGCATCGCCCGTGGGGGGTTGCCCACCTCCTCGGTCTCCGTGGCGTTCCGCCACGCCCCTATCCGCGGGACGGGGTCGGGTAATCCAGCCAGCCAGCCAGCCAGCCCTTTCTAAAACCGTATATAGAATTCAAAAGTAAGAAACGGGCTGAATCCAAGACTCCTTTCGAAAAGGACTTCTTTAAAATTAAGAATAATGCCCTCTTTGGTAAAACCATGGAGGATGCAAGAAAGCGCATGGACTATCGTATCGTGACTGATCCGGAAACGAGTATCAAGTTATGTCGCTCACCGTTGTTTTGTCACCATGATGTCATTTCTGAAGACATTACTGGTTTTAAAATGTTAAAATCCAAAGTAGAACTTTGCAAGCCCATTTATGTCGGTCAAGCTGTCTTGGATCACTCCAAGTTAGAAATGTACAAGTTGTTTTACCACACCTTTAAAACTTGTCCATTGATCCAACATGTGGAATTATTAGGAGGCGATACAGACAGCTTCTTCCTAGCTTTGACAACCACTAGCCAAGTCAAGCAGGAAGACATTTTAAAATATTTAGCACCCAAGTTTGATAGTTCCAACTATCCCACTGACCATCCGCTTTACTCTACCACAAATAAAGGGAAGCTTGGCTGCTTCAAGGATGAGTGTGCCGGCCAACAGATAGAGGAGATGATCTTGCTTCGTCCCAAGATGTATCCATGCAGCTAAAATCCTCAGAGCTTTCTATTAAACGGGCGAAAGGCATCTCGAAGTCAATCGTTAGAAAAATGACACATAGGGACTATCAAGATGTCTTAGATTCACTTAAAATTAAAAAAGTAGAAATGACCATTTTAAAATCACAGTCGCATCAAGTCAGAACAACGACGTTTAGGAAACGAGGTCTCTCAGCTTGGGAAGACAAGCGATGCTGGATGAGTCCTAACCACTCATTACCGTACGGCCATCCAGACACTCATCTACCTCCACCCAAGAGACAGAAACTTTCTCCTCCTCCTCCGTCCGGCGATGTCTGATGATGAATGCTTCCTCTCTGTTGTGGTTGATATTTTGCTTTTTTACTCCATGGCCTTTTCTATGGGGCGTTGTGAGTGAGTGCCTTGTAACATGCGTCCAACTCCGGATCACAGCATATCATCGATGGGGTATCCAGTGCTTTTGGTGACTTTGTTTTGTCCCTGTGCA
This sequence comes from Prostheceraeus crozeri, assembly GCA_907163375.1. Taxonomy (NCBI): domain Eukaryota; kingdom Metazoa; phylum Platyhelminthes; order Polycladida; family Euryleptidae; genus Prostheceraeus; species Prostheceraeus crozeri. The sequence goes on along the minus strand of CAJQUW010004374.1, from coordinate 201,045 downwards.
GTTTCCGACACATCAGTGACTTTGTTTTCTCCCTGCACATCAGTGACTTTGTTTTCTCTCTGCACATGAGTGACTTTTTTTTCTCCGTGTATAGTATCAACTACGTGTGACTGTAATGAAATGTCTTTTATTCAATAACATATCATGTACAGACTGTGTCATTTTTCTTTTGACATAAAGATGGAATCCTCACTCAATAGACAGACGTAAAAGTTTTGATCATTTTGTAAGATGGGTAGGGTTAGAAATAAAGTTGATGATTGTAAAGTTAGAAATAAAGTTATAACCATGTTGCTGTTTGTAAGATAGGTGAAATATAAATGAAGTCCGAATCACTTCACCGTTTGGAAAGTTAGAAATAAAGTTGACGTTTGTAAAGTTTGAAGTAAAGTTGATGATTGTAAAGTTTGAATTAATGCTAGAATCATTTCAGAGTTTGCAAGATAGGTAAAGTATAAAATAAACTAAAAACCATGTTATAGTTTGTGAGTTATCATCCTCACCAAGGAATGTAACATCATGACAATTTCTTCGGCTTAGGAAACATCAACCACTTTGCTGACTCATGTCTATAGATAGCTCTGACTCATGAAGTGGTAAAGCGCCAGTCAGTTAGATAAGAATCTAATCAGTCTCGTTCAACCTTTTCACCGACAAGTGTGTGGTCATCATTTCATGTCTATAAATAGCGCTGACTGATCATAAAGCGATCAACCTTGTTGATGACCTTTTCACCGACACGTGTGTGGGCGATAGTTCATTGCGATGACTCATTCAAAACGCATCATGTGATTAACACGATTCTATTAACTGTGACTCATACAGATAACGTATTAAAGATTTAACAATGTCAGCTACTTTACTGATATCACGTAAACCAGTCATGATACAATGTCCGTTGTGAAACACTGCAATATGTAAAGGATGCCACTTCCGAATCAAAGCAGCAGGAAAGAGTTCAGTTTCATAAAATATACAATGATTACTGGTTTTAATGTTGGCTAGATTCACTAACATCTTCAATTGAACAGACACTACTATATTCTTCAATGTCAGGGGACTGAGGCGTAGATGAGGCATGAGTGTTCGCATTTTCTTGACGACTTCGTAACACATGGACTGCATCATGAAATGAGAAAGGTTTCCTAGGACTTGGATTTTTCCGCAGCGAAAGATTTGAAGATTTCGACCGTTGCTCATGCGAATGACCAACATTTGTGGACGAACGCGATGATATACTGAATCGGGAAGATGGGTATGCAACTGTTCTAAATCGATGTCTCTTCTGAGATTCATTTCGCGCATCGCGTTGATGATGCGGATGGGGAGCATGATTCACAAATGACATGAGGGTTGAGTGAACTTCCCTTTTATACTTTTCCCATGAGGGTTTTGGAATCACAATGTAGCAGTGATCATTATGTAGAATCATCTCTTGAATGCGAATAAATACAATGCCGTCTCCTACGTTAATGACACGGCAAGAGTTGGATAGGAAAGCGCGATGCAACTATCGTAGTTGAAAGCGTTCTAGAGTTATCTCAAGTTGACGTTTCGTATCATGAAATATAGCACACTGACCTTTCCATGATACATGGAGGGATGCTGATAATATCCACATGATCATGATTCAAACCTGAGTGAAGAATGTAATGCCCAAGAAAGAAGGAGAGAGTAATGTTCATGTGTGGCATGGTGAGTGTACATTTTCTTTCTTGATAAGGTGGCCGTTAGGCCTTGGTCTCATAAAGACCGATGGTGCGTTCTCAGTGTGTGGAGAGTGTTACTGTAGTTGATCATCATCAACATGGACATCATTTTTAAAGGTAATCGAAACAAGATAGGGATTCAACGTAAACAACCTTCCGTCCCTGCGCGGACCCATGTGGATGGTTTGAATTTGAATTTCAAAGGGGTAGAATCCTTTTCCCAAAATGGAGAGTGGTTTGCAATTGAGTAAGTCGAATTCGCTGCCCTCCTTTTCATGGATGATGAGACAGTGTCTATCCATATGAACATACATGCATCGTCTTTCCATGATGGGAACTTGTGGCCGCTTCCCATTGTGTCGAACAATTTCTTTCAGGAATGGTGAGATTTTCTTTCAGGAATGTTTCAAGAGTATTGAATTGTAACCATGTCCAATAGTCTAACGGTACACACTCGGCGAGTCCATACTTTGTTGACATAACATTTAGATAATCTATCCGATGACTTGGAGTTTTATGGTCACGGCTTCTCCATGATGAGTTATCTTTTGATTGAAAGCATTTTTACCCGATGCTAAAGTAAGGGAGTTCAGTGTATCCAGTGCGAGACCAGATGAGTTGATGGCTTCGAGCAACTGCATGGTTAGCGCAAGGACGGAAATGATTGCCATGAGCTCAGTCGTCCGTTTTATAACCAGAACTAGCTCCAATCACATGCGTTTCCCTTTTCACGTTTTCCCTGTCTTTGTTATGTGATAAAGAGTTATATCACACGTGAACTTTGACTGCGTGGGTGGAAACTTTCCCTATTTATACACAAAGTCGTTCTAGTCCTCACAAAGACTTTAGTGACACACCCCTTCTAGCGAACAAAGACGCATTCATTTATCTAACAAAGAGCCTGATAGTAATGCACAAAGCGCAATGACTCATGTTGTGTCACGCCCCTTTTCTCGAACAAAGACGCATTTATTTATCTAACAAAGTGCAATGACTCATGTTGCTCTATACACCATTACAAAAAACTCAGTGAAAAGAAATCCTTATTGCATCTACACAATGTGTCGACCATCAAACAAGGTCATGGATGTAAACACACACAGTTGAATCATGATATGTTTGACAACGAACGCATTTCCTCCCAACGTCTCTGCTATTCTCTCCATAATTTTCTCCATATGACGACCATAAAATTGATCACTAAGAGTAATCCATTCTGTGCAATAAGATCCAAAACGAAGTGGTTCTTGCAAATCTTTCAACTCTATATAAGCAACGAGTCTACCCTTTACATCTTGAGATTGTAAACTCTCCATCAATGTTTTGAAGAGAGGAAGGCTTTCAGTTAGCACTACTTTCATATCATTCATCTTCATTTTAAATATAAGTTTCCAATCTTGTAAAACTCCATCGAATCCTTGTTGATCAAGTGTCAAATGACACATGTGGTTACTTGGTGTACGATGCGCCATCATAAACGTTGTGACTATAGATTTCAGATTGCTTCAATGACTTCCACTATGAATAAAACAGAAATAACAATCATGTTCCACTGTAAGTTTATTCAACACCAGAAAAAATTTACAAATACAGAATACACTTCATAAAATGATCATCACTCATTCACAAGGAGTAAAAACATGTTTTACATATACCCATGCTGTTGACAATAATATAGATACAGTTCATGAACGTCATAGAGACTACAATGCCAGCGTGAAGAGAGTTTTGCAATGTAGGTGGCTTTATTTCTAGTATTACAATGGGATGGTGGTCTGTAAAGGTGATGTCTCTCACCGAAACATATTGCCATGTCAAAAATCATTTCATCTCTAAACTTTTTTTGATCACAATGCATATGATAGTCTCGTCTTACACGATCTACCCAACATGGTAAATATAAGTTATCAATGTGCAACTGAAGTGTTGCTGCTTCTTGTTCAGAATCATTTCCTAATATCTTAACAATATGGAAACCTGACAGCCACCGTTTGAAATCACTTATCAAAAACGTTTCATTTGCAAATCCAATATGAATCAAAATAGAAGGATCAAGTCCATGCACATGACGTCGTGACCATTCGTCTTTGTGTGGAGGACAGTAGGCAAATCTATGATATACACTAACAACAGTTTGATCATTTTCCCTCATTGCAATAGCACTCAACTCCTGCATGGGTGTTCCCTCACTGTCTATGAAGATGACAACCTACAATATCAAAAATACTTAATTACAAGATAATACATTGAGCAGGAACTTTACAAGGATGTCTGTCCTTTACATAACAAAAGATACATACAACATGATTACAATGTCTTATTTGAACATAACGCGCAAGTCTGCCTTTTCCACATTCACTACATACCAACTGATTACAATACTTAAGATTTCTCTTTAGTGGTAACACCATCTTTCTTTGATGCACGACGACGGTTAGGTTTGGTGAAAGGTTCTTGACACTCTTTGACACAAGAATCAATGACTTTCTCAATGTGATCAAGACCTGTTAACTCAGGTTGATGATGAATTTGAGCAATGCGCAAATTGAGAGAAATCAAATTATCGTCAGATTGATGAGGACCCACATAAACAGCAGGCACCTCAATATGAAATGAATAAAAGCCTGCACCTAGCGATGACAATTCTGTTTAAACTGACTGTTCAACTGTCACTCCTGAAGTGACTTTACAATACTTGCTTTTCAAAATATAGCAGCGAGTGCCGCGATACAATGGTTTAGAATAAGAAGTCTTCCTTTCTGGCCACACTGTAATAATTCAGTAGGAATAACAGCCTTTTGCCTCACAACGTCTTCTAAAATGTCAAGCTGCTGACGCAACCAATTATCAACAGGGATACTCAGGTTTTGACCGCAACGATTTACTTGCGTATCCACTTTTGGTAAGTATACCGCCGGCGTTTGAAGATAGAGTCGAACACCGTTGTAGCGCACTTGTTGCTTGTTGGTAGGATAGCCGTGAATTACCTTTTCAATTTTCGGATTCCACAGCTCGAGATGTTGAGGATTCAGTGATGCTGCAGTTGGAGTAGGATTCATGGCCATGGCAGTCTGTAACGAAAGAATACCACTAAGTACATTCATGATCATCAGAGAAAAGAAAATTGTTAGCTTAGCGGTGACATATGAGGTGGCCCTTAAGAGGACCTTTTGGAGCGTTCACATGATTTAAAGCTTATCACCAAAGTCTAAGTCTTCGTCATCGTCCAGTAAATTAAATGTCTTAGGCTTAGGACCTTAATTAAGTTTCAATTCCCTAAAAGACTTAAAGGTAAAGCGTCTAGGCGGTGGTGGTGGTGGTGGTGGTGGTGGTGGTGGTGATGGTTCAACAAAATAAGCTTGTACAATCATCGGCCACACATTCTCCTGCGTCTCTCTTCTAAAATGTTGGTAAGGTTTAGGCCACACAGTCATGACACTCACTTGTATATTTGCAAACAGGATTGAATCAGACAAAATTGAGACGGAGAATGCCTTTCGCAAGTTACACACGCTTTCCAAGTCAAGAGAATGAAATGAAGAGAAAATGGGGAGACGTCTGCGTTTATAGTCTCCTGCGAATCCACATTTGACACTATGAGAGCCAATCAGAGACCTCAGTTTCTCCCCTGACTTCGATGCGGCAGGGAAAAGGAGGCACGTGGACGACTGACTCATGATTGCTTTTCCCAAATCTTGTAGTCACATCTAGTTTAGCACAATGAGTTGAATATGAATGCGTTTTATGCGACATAAGAGCAAGTTGGATCCATGCTCTTGAAAGGAATCTAGTCGGGATGCGATTTTCGCCATGTGTCGCTGATAGAAATCTTTTGGATCATGTATCGTCTCTGCAGAATAGGATGCAAAATTAAACACTGCACGTTCACTTGCATGTTCATCAGTCACTTTCTCAAATTCAATCTCTGCAACTAATCGACCTTTCACATCTTTATTTATCAAACTGTCCATGAGCAGTTGAAAAACGAAGTAACCTTAAGCGATAGAAAAAATTCTAAGTCTGCCTTTTCATGATGAAATGACATGATGTAGTCCCTAATCACACCACGAAGACTTTGTCGATGAAAACGTAGTGAACAAAATTCATTCGTAAACTCTACTCCTTCTGTCATATTTCTTCCTTTTACTTCGTAGACATAACATGAATGACATTCAAGTGTAAAATGGCACGCTGATTCATAATCTGGTTTCTGTTTTCCCGTCCGAGGCTTGGTTCACCCGCTAGACTGATTTTCATAAAAATTATAACATTGTCGTTTTTTCGTCAATGTCCAAAATTTTCAATGGCGTCTCACATCTAAACGAAGGCAGATAGGAACATGCCGTTTCTTCCACTGAATTTGTCTCACTCTTAGCTTTCAAACGAGCTATTGCACGACTTTCTACGATCTCTAGAACCAAAGTTGAAAGTCTCGTCCAGAGAGGGGGGTCAGCACTTTTTCTCTCCGATTGAGCTGGAAAGAAGTTCCTGGACCCAAAATTGACCAAGACGTCCGAATTTGCACTCCGTTTTCCCATCCGAGCACTCCTTCATGACGAAAAATGGACTTTATCATCCCAAAACATCCAAAACACACCTTTCCCAACTCTGACGTTTTCCTGCCATTTTCCTCTCTCAACCCAGGAAAATAGGACCAAACTGAGCTTTCCACTGCATTTTTCTCACTCTTAGCTTTCAAATGAGCTATCACACGACTTTCTACGATCTCTAGCACCAAAGTTGGAAGTCTGACAGGAGGGGGGGGGGTATGGGGGAACGTCCTCGAAATTCTTTCTCTCCGATGTCGCTGGAAACATCCTTCCTAACCCAAAATTTCACGTAGATTCCTAATCTGGCCTCCGTTTTCACATCCGAGACCTCCTTCATGCCGAATTCCGACCTTTCTTATCCCAAAACGACCAAAACCCGCCTTTTCTCACTCTATTCTTCCCACATTCCACCCCTTGCCGCCTTCCTTCCTTCCTTCCTTCCAGAGGGGGGGTAGGAAACAGTTTTCTCCTCTCGGACCCATTCCTCCCAGCACATCCTTGGCGAACTCCCTCACCTTCCTTCCAGAGGGAGGGGGCTGAGTCAGCATGATGACTCATCGATGACTCATCACTGCACCGCACCGCACTTCCGTCTGCAACGGGATTACTACTGACGTGAGTCTAGAGGCACGAAGGAGTTCAAAGCTCTTTTATGACCTGACAGCACTCTGCACTTTCGTTATCCTCCGAGAATGATCTATTCCGGCTACCTACGGGTTTCAATGGAAAATACTAAACGAAGAGCCTGCTCTTTCATTCCTTATTGCATAAATTTGTATAACAAACCATGTGCCAAATCGATCGTATAAATGTATATTAAAATGTGCACTTCCGTTTTACTTGACTCACTTGTGCGATGTTCGATTTTCAATCTATCTGAATAAAGACGCTTTATTATTATATGCTGCAAAACTCCATGATGCACTGCAAATTCAATCTTTCGGGATGGGATGGGCCAGACTACGGTCCTTCTGGACTAAAATCTAGGCCGTTTGCAATTCAGCTTGTACATGTATGGACATAAATATTCAAAGCTGATGCTTCATACTGATGTTTCATATTGACATGATATGCTACTCAAAAGTTTTCACTTCCTTTGCTTTGGAATAATCAGAGAATAACCAAGCAAAAGCAATACGTATAGTAATACAGATGTTTCGGAGGTCCCGACCTTTTATGAGCAGGAGATATAGAAAAGAGAAGGAAGAGCTTTTGTAAATGTTTGACTTTTGCTTGAAATACTGTTAAGATTCGTCAGATGAAGTGTTTCTTGTCATTATAGGTGCAGCTCGAATGGCCAATGGTCTGGAACCTCGACGATCAGGTAGTCCTTCCTCAGGACTAGGTATTCCACGCGGGAGCATAAGTGATCATCAACACCCACCGCAAAGATCTGCTCAGCCACGGCCTCCTTTTATCCATACATCAGTCACTGCGCCTAGCCCTGCATCAAGTCCTATCGAAGGACCGATAGAGGTCGACGTTGATGGACCCATACTCCCTCCCGACCATCTCATCACGACAGCTGTAGTAAGCCACGACTCTATCGACAGCTCAGCAACTGGCCCCGATGGACATCTTGAAGACAATGGCATGCCTCGGCGTGCCACAACCGTCGAAGAGTTCGGCACTCAAAACACTGACTTGGATAACGACTGAGTGTACATAGAATCAAAGTTCGACAGATCTTCATAATTTTTATAGGGAGGGAATAGTTAATTCAGAAATGAAATACAAGTTTAAATAGGTCCATAGACTTCAAAATATGGTTTCCGAAAAAGATATCTAACAGTTAGTCATTACGTTGATTTCGCATATTTAAGTGTATTTAAATGCAGCAATTCTGAGCTGCAGTGGTATAGCTGCGGTATCCATGAAGCATTCAAATATTCTTGTCCAGAAAGCAACTTTTCTTTCACTGAAAAAGTTATTTTTGCTAGTTGATGAAAAAAGTACGAGTACTGAACTGTGGAATAGCAAGCAACCATCTTTACTTCAGGAAATTATCGAAACAAGCACTTCTCCCGTTGAAGCTCTACTGTCTCATAGTTGACAAATAGTTATTGCTGACATTTTCCTTGAAGAAATCACGTCCAAAATAACAAGAAACATAACTGCACTTTAAAACAACATGCTCACTTCTATTTTGTAAAATTGTGCACCCAACACTCACTATAGAAATCTGGGTTGTTCTGAAGAAAAGCATGAAAACTCATAAATAGTATGGGTAACAGTGTCGCACAATTTTTCCCAGATGTGAGTACTTGATCGTGACATAATACGGCTATCCTATGGTATATCAGTGGGCCTACTAGTAAGCTTAAATAGTCAATTAATTATCATAAAATCAATTGCAATCAATAGAAAATGTGAGATCTAGACAGATAAATAATGAGTTTATTATAAGGAATGCGAGTGTCATCGGAGACATACATCAAAGTATAGCGCACCTTATTTCTATGTCTTTCAGATTCTATTAGGATTACTAGCGTGGGTAGCCTACCCTTATATTTAGTAATATTGTGATTTCATCACTTTACGTTTATCAATGTTCGCTATGAAATGTTAGAAAGCATGTTAGTAGCCTATAGTACGTACTTTCACAAGCATAAGAAAACATGCCTCTCCATTATCAAGATGAAATTGTGCTGTTAATCATTTAAACTGCATCACAGAAAATGCACAATATACTAATTACCATCTGATTATTCATTTAATTTTGATATTTCGTCTTTCACAATTCTTTTCTGAAGTATGTAAACGCAACGATGAAGAAATAAGAGGTTCGTGTGAACTCTCATCAGCAAAGGTAGAGATTGTCTCAATTTTCAAAAACTGTTTTTTTATACGTCATCTGAAATGAAGGATTGTTGACCGAATACTAACCCAATTACTACTCAAAACACTTTCAAACAAATTCAGAAAGTCACTCCGTGGCAAAATACACGAATCTTCTTGATTGAAGTGAAAATAGTCTCGCTATACAAGTAATAAGTAAATAGTTCCATGAAACACACTGTTATAATTCGAGGTGTGATAATCACTGCAGTTATAACAATATCCCAATTACAACTGTTGCACTGTTAATACGTGCTAATTCAGTTTTTACTTAATGGCAAACTGGATAGCATGTGAAGCAACAAATTGTAAAACCACTATCTTAACGAATCATGCCACAAATCACTGCTATGCACACTTGGAAATAGAGTAATTACTATTTCTTGGATTTCTTGAACTTTCCTTATTATCATCATTACAGATTTTAAACTAACAGTGAAGACGTACATAGAATAAGTACTTACAAAATACTACTTGAGGTTCGTATAGTAGGCTAACTGTAAGCGATTTTGATGATGTGGCATCAAGGCAAGTCATGGAGTTTTGAGTTTTAGTATTTGGATTTGAAAATTGAGGTTTAAGTGACAAGACACATTTTAGAATATGCTTTGAGACAATCCTAGCATCTGCCTGTTTATGGTGAAGAGTAACTCTTTAGGAGAGTTAACAATCAAATTTGGGCCAACCATGTAACCATCAAGTAGTGCCTGAAACGTGAATTGCTTGTTTGAATGCAACATTAAAGCAAAGAAGTCTACCTTTCTATTAGCTGAAGGATAGATTTTATTATTTGCAAAAAGTTAATTAATCGAGAAAGGTAGGTATTTCGAAAATACCACTCGTCGGTACAAATGTCACTAGCACAGAATATCTGCAAGTTCATGCAAGCTGCAGAAGTAAGATTCATAATACGTATTTGCGATTTCGAAATTCTTTTCAGTTTCTGTAGCACTTTATAATGCAATATTGAGTGAGCAATTGCTATCGTGTCAAAGAAATCATATATTGAAGTCCTTTTTAAAAAATCTTGATATTTCCCATTTTTCTGCGATTTATATAAAATTGCTATGTCGAAGATTGATGTCCCGAGTGTTTCCTGAGGTCTTCACTGCTGAAGTCAAAAGTAAACACATTTTATCTATACGGTCTCTTCGGCCAGATATTATCTGGAGTTGTCTGCATTTACTAAGCAATTTTGTTCATCATTAGCAGTATGAGTAATTTTCGTAGATATTTACTCTTTACGCGATGCCAAATACAAAATGCGTCTTCATCAAGAACAGTCTTTGTATTCTTAAATCTTGTTTATGGCGATAATTTCGTCATTCCATGTATATTTATTGTTCCAGCTTTTTATTTCCCCCTTTAGATTTGTAAATTAAAAAAATTATGCATGCATAAATGTCAGAGAATGTGGTTTATCAACCCATAAGTTTGGTTTTGATTTTTAACATGTGATATTCTTCTCACAATTCTTCTTTATCTTTGATAAAGTTGATTTATTGAATGCATCCCAGAACTTCCGCTACAAAACTGTCATTTTTGGGAATTCTATCGCAATGATTTCTGTTACCACATTAACTGTAATATATTTTGGTCAACACAAGTATTTGTTTTTCATTTTTCAAGTAGCAACTGACTTTTGTGCTGCTTTTGCACTTCAAGATGCTTTCGGAAGTGACATTACAATCAAAAATATAAATTATGAAATTCAGATTCATTAAAATCAAGTAGATTAAACATGCATGTAACTTATGAATTTATCACAACTCAATTGATGCAACCACCACGAGACATGTTCCGGACTATTGGGTCTCATCAGACGTGGAAAAGTTTGAATCAGAGACATTGGAGCTAGAGGACGTGCAAGCAAACCGTCTAGCCACAAGGCCACCGGACCATCTGTTGAGAGCGTGAATTAGACAGAGAGGCACTGCTTTAGCGCAGACACATGGAGGGTGGACTGCATTCTGCAACCACTTAATGCCGCATCCGAGATTGAGGCTCTTCACGCAAGCGTTACTCATTTCATATCAAGACAAGTAAAACGGCAATTGATGAATTTATCAAATGTCAACCGATGTAACCAACACGGGACATGTTTCGGCCTATTGAGCCTCATCATTGATTCAATGTCTCGGCATAGCCAGGGGGACTAATTTTTGCACATGAATAACCAATGCAAAGCAGAGAATTGCACATGACTGATTCTAACCCAATCGTGCAGTGGTTGACAAGTTTTTCTAAATGAAAATTAGTGCGATTTTTGTGACACTATTGTGAATTGCAAGAAACTACAATTCCGTTCTAGAGATTTCATTGTTTTCTGTTTCTCATATCTGGATGGAGCATAGAATTTGATGGCAATTTAACCTCTAGAAAGGAAGTAAAGCTTTAGGCCTCAGCCACACTGCGAGCTTTTCCAAGCGCTTCCGAGAAAAGCGTTTTGCAGCAAATACACAGTCATCATTGCAGCAGTTGTAGACTGCCACACTGCGAGCAAAGCATACCAGAGCGATTGATAGCTTGCAGAGATACATTTGCTCGCGTTTGCTCGGGACGCTCGTGTTTGCTTTGCTTTCAGTGTGGCTGAATCCTAATGCAATACACAAAAATCGCACGCATTTTTACTTAGATACACTTGTCAACGACTGCGTCATTGGGTTAGAATCAGTCACATGTGCAATTCTTAGCTTTTCATTGGTTGCTCATGCCCCAACTTAGTTCCCCCGATGTGCCGCGACCTTGAGTCGATTTCCGTTCCAGTCGACTTCAGATAATCTAAGATAAATCATGCAATCTCATTCTACGGGATGGAGTGCTGCTGTTGCAACACTCTGCCGAAGATGCACAATAATCCAGAAATGATTTCTTACAGGGAATTTTGAACACTTGGCAAACACGACTCTCAAGGCTGATGCAGACCTTCAAGCGGGTATTTCTAGAATTGCAGTATGCTGGATGAGCATAGCTAGAAATGGATCTAATCATGGTGCAATAAACTGTTCACAAAACACTGCGGTATTGGATTGTTTGAGGGAGCTCAACATGTAAAGACTTTTCGGATATTTTCAAAAGTCAATATGTCCACACCATTATAACTTGTCATCCAAAAACAATTCCAAGAATTTTGGCAGATTCTCAATCAAAGAGTGAGAACGGGAGTCAAGCAGAGGCAACAAAGACTTTCAAGGCATGGTTTGAATGTTCATTGCCTTTTTTACCAAGTTGATGATGGGACTATTTTTTGTTGAAATGTAGTCCTCCTTCGCATCTCGCAAAAAATGAAGAAGACAAAAGTCGTCAGAGAATTTCACCAGTCGAGTTTTGCACTCAAATCATCAATTCATTTTGTGAAGGAAGCCCAAAACTATTTAATCTTTACTAGATTCTCGAATATCTATTGCGAGGCCTTTCAGCCAGCATAGCCGGCTATCGTGTGCTGGCTGAAAGGTTTCTCAATAAAGATTCAAGAATCTAGTAAAGATCAACTAGTTTTGGGCTTCCTTCACAAAATGAATAGAAACTCAGGCCCACTTTTTCCTGAAATCAAATCATCAATAACCAGAGCGCAAAGCAATGACGACAAGACTCCGCCTTGAGGAACGTCACTAGAAGGTGAATGCCAATCCAAACTTTTACATAATGATTCCACTGCTTCAGGTAAGATGAGATCCAAACACGCATTTCTTTTGGAACGCTGAATGACGCTAGAGCGCTTAAAATCTGTGTATCTCCCTCTTATAAGCCACCATAGGGATACGCACAGCCCCGGGCGAGTCAATATTTGAATATCTTATTTATCTTTTTGGGAGAAACTCCTCAAACTAGGTATAAAATGTCTAATTGTACGACGTTTTGGAAGTCTTGGTCACGTACAAAATCTTTGTATGAGCCGCAAAAGTAGCTCATTTTAAACCTGAGAATCCAATCTCTCGAATGATGTATGGCACGTTGATGTGCGACACAATTGGAAGACATAAGAATCGATTGAATCTCAGCGAAATTAAGGTGGTCCTGTTTTTTATGATCAGCTATGTAATGTTATGTGCAACATTTCACGCGAAGCCTGTGGGTATCATCTGATGAATGAAATATATCACCGTTCGGTTGATTTTTTATGAGATGAAATAACAAAATGTGTGACGTCAGCTTGAGCACAGAGATATCAACAAACGAACTGCATCAAAATGACAATCATGGCATCTAAGAACCAACAATAAAATCATAGAAAGTCAAAGCGTATTCGATGCACAGAAATTGAAGTAAATGAAAAATCATAAAAATGTTCAAAACCATAGAAATCCGACACTCTGTAAGGATAGAGGATAGAACGGACATGGACATTGGAAGCAATAGTACGTCGAAGACATGCATTGTTATGACAAATTATAACCGTTACCTAAACGACTGCGTCTTTCAGTAGTGGTTGACAATAGGAAAATGTCGCACAGCAACGGTGTAAGAAGCCACAGCCCAGCGTGTGCTAATTCACCTGCACACACACTTGTGAGACTGACAAGTATGACAAGTGCGACTTCTTTGCAGTGTGATGCAGCACATTGAACCGATTTCTATGTATTTCCTAAAACTTTTCCTGGAATCATAGAAATTGACAACAATAATATCTTTAGATTGGAAGTTAATCTTCATGTAATGCACAATAGTGGCACATAAATCGCACGCATTTTCATTTAGCTACATCTGTCAACGTCTGTATCATTGGGCTAGAATCAGTCACATGTGCAAATCAAAGCTCTTAATTGGCCATGCATGCCCTAACTTAGTTCCCCTGGATGTGCTGCGACCTTGAGTTGATTTCCATTCTAGTCAACTTCAGATAAACTGTTTGTTTCTATGCATGGAATCAATAATCAAGTCCAAAATGAATGAGTTTCAAACATAAAGATCTTTTTAATTTTGTGCCCTGATACATGACAGCTAGATGAATATTTCAAAGATCAGCAGACCCATTTGAACGATTGATGTCTTGTCTGACTGTCTTTGGTTTGCAATTGTCTGCTAAGCACTTAGACGCACACTATTTGATCCATTGTGTCAGAGAAATCTTATTCCCTCCATCACAACAACTGCAATTGGGGTAGTAATTAAGTCTATCAAAAGTAGACAAACCAAATGGTTAATAAAAATCTGCCTGCTGATAGTTTGGAAACGCTTTCAGAAATCTTTGGTCACGCTGTCTGATGTCTATTCATACAACTCACACATCGAAGAAATGATGTCAGTTTGTCGGAAGACTAGGGCGACAGTTCAGTTACACCCACAGAAATAGACGGGTCGTCTCTGCCATTTCATTAACGTTGCATGTTCCAATGTTTCCTTTCTAGTCAAACGGAAGACGAGACGACTTGTCTACACCTTTTTCACATGTATTTCAGATAGTGTGCGTTTGATTTTCGAAAACTAAATTGTTTATCAGAATACGTCAGATGAATTAAAGTTAATTCAAATGTATTTCAGATTATGTAAAATTAATTTTCGAAATTATAAAAATGCGCAAAATGAATTTCAGAATTGCAAATTCATCAACGTCATCTGATAGCCAATTTATGATATCTGATATCTAAGTTTTGAAATTGAAATTAAAGTCATGTATTCTGAAATTGAACTCATCAATTCCAAAATTTTCTGAACTCCAATTAATGTTTCGGAAAATTATTTTGTGTTTTCTGAAAATCAAGTCACATTTCTGAGATCCATTTTGTATCATCGGAAATCAATCGCGCCTTTTGGGAAATACATGTGAAGAAGGTGTAGTTCTGTGTTTCAGCTGCTCGTCTATGCTTCCACATGCAACCACAGAATTACGTCTCGTCTTCCGTTTGACTAGAAAGGAAACATTGGAACATGTAACGTTAATGAAATGACACAATCTGCTGACATAATACCATAGCAATCGAACAATGAGCAGCCAATTCAACATCAAACACGCCAAAAAACTTGTGCAAAGTCTCGGTGACTTGTCAACCAGATCACACATCAAAGAGACACAGTTGATGTCAAGCTCTACAGAGAAGTTTGTGAACGTTTTTTCGTGCACTTACTAACTTTTTTAATAATGATCGGAGGATCCACAAAATCGAAATAAATTTTGCACAATGATCTGAACTCTTCGAATCTGAAGGAATGAAGGCGATCGGAGCATTTGAAGGCATTCACAGCAATCCGCAAGCGACGCACGACTATATTTCCTATCTCTGCAAGGTATTAAAAATTTCTTTTTGCCCACTTAGTAAGTTCCTGCATGTGCCATCGGTTTGAATCAGTTCGAACTTCTAACAAAGTGACTGGATAAAGCAATCTAATTCTGTGGTTGCACCTCTCTAATGATGAATTTCAGCATCAAATTATACTATTTGTAGACAGAAACAGTAAGAAACTTAGGAAATGTTCAGTCATGTCATTAATTATTTAAATGCTACTGAAGAAAGTATCTCAAACGATGACAAGAGAAGTACTGAATCCGCATATTTTATCAGTCACTAATCAAAACCTAAGTGATCAAGTGGAAATGGGGTAGCTTGAAACATAGACAACTGCAATCAACAAATGACAGATCTTTGAAACGCAATCAATCAACTCGCTTGTTTGGAAAGCAGATTTACATACACATAAAATGCACAATCTAAAAATGAATATATACAAAAAGCAATTAAAAGACTAAAATTCATTAGAATTTAATAATATGATAATTGTAATAAACAAAATACAGATCAAAAATAATATAAAGAATGTATTCTTACTATAATTTAAAAATGTTCATCAAAATAAAATGCATGAAAATGCAAAAAATGCAAAAAATACATAGGATTTGATGAACACATAGTCGCTATGTTTTAAAGATTATTACACAAAAAGTATGCACGTTAAATCGGAGAATGTGTGGCACTTACTTGCTGTTTCCTAGAAATTGCTGGAGCTTCGAGAAGCAACACCATGGAGCTTGATCCTTCAAACTTTGAAAATCTCTGGCATTTTCTCATCTAGACACTTTGGTGATAAAAGGTGATGGTCTTTCGCTATTAGACTCCCCCAAGACCAATAGGCTAAAAATTATTTTCTTTGCATAAAAATACATTTGCAGGTAGCTACTTTATAAATGTAATAAATGGCTACGTTTACAACAAGTTTTACGTGCAGCAAAAGAAAGAACATTTAATTTTCACGTGGTGAATCAAACTCTTAACAACAATCCTGAATGGTTTTACGATTCATTTCCAACACGAAAGTAAAACACGATCGACCTCGATTCAAAAGATAGATACACGAGCACGAATACGACGCTAATGACTAGGGTAAATTCGACACGAAACACGATCGCACTCGTATCACGAACGTGCGCACGAACGAATGCAGACCTCGTACATGTCTATCACTTTTGATACTAAGTTTTATCAATGGACAATATCTAATCAATATTTATAGAAAACTTTCCCAAACTATCAAAATATTTGCAGTACTTTTCATGATTAGCTTTCTCGTCAAATGCATTAGATGCGAAGGTGGACTGTCCATTGTATAATTGTCCTTGCATGCCACACTGTCATTGTGTTAATTTGACAAAACACATTTCACATGCAGACTTGGAACTTTTCAACACAATTGGGAGGTGGCAGTTGTTTAGCAGAAGTCCAATCAGTAGATAGCCGAGATCTTGCCAATTTTCTGTAGATAATCCCAATTAGTCTTAATTACATGTAATTGTAATTGACATTTTATTGTCCTCTCTGTGCAACAATTGTCAAAGTATTATTTACACAATCGAATATTAAATCCGAGGACCAAGACTGCGGTCATTGGACTCGTGGTTTTGGACGGACTTACAGACTCTGTGACCTAGCTCTCCCCAGTGAAGCTGATACCTGCATATAACAATCAAAAATTGCATTCAATTTGATTTTTTCAATATGAATTCCTCTTAGCCTAAAAGTGTCCTTTTATTCTTTCTTCAGGCGATTTTGCCACAAGTATGCTTCACAGTTGGCAAAGGCAAATTAAGAATAGACATTTTGTTTCAATCCATTCCACAAAAATTCCATTAAGCTGTATGACGGAAAACAACTTTATCCAATGACAGATTTGCAATGCGAACAGCAGGCGCTCAAGGCCATCTCAGTGCCAATTCAGCTATTGGAACGATTACAATTACATGTAAGTGTCTCGCGACCATTTTTTCCTGTTTTGTCACTTTGATTGTTTATTTAACTTTGTAGGTCTAGTGTTAATCTGATTGAATGACAGCTTTTACATTGTCCACGCTGCATGCACTCAGCATCGGTTAGTTTCTTTGACATAATGCCTGATGATGCAGACCGGCCGTGGTCTGCGAAATATTGATGCTAATGTTATAAGCAGATCGTCTGTAAATCCTTTTACACTCTAACATCGTTGTTCTACAAATGACAGCTGATATGCTTGTTTTAGTATTTACATGCCTTAGATAATTATTCAAAAATACGAGATGATTGTATGCCTATAGCGCTCACGAGTGCTTAGAGGGCGATATGTTTGCCATTACAGTAACTAGCCCGACATTCTCATAATTAACAGCTCCTCATTCATCATCAGCAAAATGTGTATAAGAAGCAGATCCTCACTCATTCATGTTATACATCCAAAGTTCCAAGGTGATTCGTGTTACTTTGTCCGATGCAATTTAGATGCATGATGACTCAATAATTCTAAAAAGACAAAAATGAAGAAAAGTCGAGCTGCAGCCATGAAAGCAACATTTTTTTATTTTTTGATATTTCAACTTTTAGATATGAAAAGCAATTTATCTTAATACTCTCGGCGTCAATAAAATCGTCCATCAAAACGGAGTGGAAATTTGGAAAGATGATAACTCAATGATTGTAAAAGGACAAGATAGTAATAGCAATGTCGAGTTCCTACTCTCGCCGATTGAGAGTGTTGAACCGGTAGCTGGACCAGTGCCTGAAATCACACCGAAGGAAGTCATGGCAGCGCTGGAGAAGATGAAGAGTGGCAAGTCGACGGGACCAGATGACATTTCAGCAGAGGTGTGGAAACTTCTCAGAGGGCAAGATGTAAATTTGCTAACGTCGCTGTTCAATCGCACTGTGACGGAACGTTCTGTGACACAAGAATCGTCGAGCAGCATCACGGTGCCTAAGGACGCTAGAAATTACCCTGAAGGACCACGTAGAGAACGGAGAACGTAGAGATGCGGCGCCGAATGCAAGTGGCCCTAATTAAGGAGATGACGGAGCAACGGCTAAGACGGTTTGGACATGTGGAGCGAGGTTGGGAGGACTCGGTGGCGAAACGTGCGACATAGCTGCAGCTCCCTCGAAGGCGACCACGCGTTCCAGCCCAGGAAGCGATGGACCGATAGAATACGCGAGGATCTGCGCGCGAAAGGCCTAACGAAGGAGGACGCACTCGACCCGCAACATCGGAGGAGATCAATCCATGTGACGGACCCCGCTGTAGCGGGACTCTAACGCCAGAAGAAGAAAAAGATTTTTATTGAAGCCAAGTTTATTATTTGAATGTTTCAACTTTCATTTCTGAAAACTTATCTTCCATGTATGGAAAGCAATGTATCCATGCTCTCCCAACAAAGGAACTTATCTATGAATTATTCACCTGACTTTAGAACAGGCACATAAAGGAGCGCTTAACTACACCAAAACTGGAGATCTCATCGAGTCATTGTTTCGGAATCAGCATTTTCTAATTTTACACCTATATTTTGAATAGTCAGCATTCTCCTCAAATTCTGCTGAAGGACAATTATTACGCGTCGAGATTGTGCAATGTTGTATGCGAATAAAAGGTGTCGTCATACATTTACAGCAGATGCAACTATATCGCAGTGAGCATGACTCAATAGTCAATCGTCAAAAAGCAGATTTCACATGAAACTCTTACGTTTCTGTGTTTGCTCCCGGAACGCTGTCATCAAATAAAAACGTGTGAAGCATGTGTTCAAATTGAGATGTCAACATAATTTTTCATAAAACAATAAGTAAAGCCTGGTAAAATTTTAATTTGATTAAATTATTGATTTTTTATTATAATTTGAAAAATCAAAAAATACTGCTTCCATGGCAGAACAGATTAACAGATTCTTTCATTTTTGTTGCCTTAAAATCATTGAGCATCTAAATTTTCACTTCGTTTTGATTCCATACATTTTTGTTCACAAAAACAATTACAGAACATGCTACAAGTTCTTATTAACTTGTGTAATAGCTTGAAACCACACAGTTGTGGCAGTTAGAAATTTCTTGCTCAATCATTGTTTAATATATACATATATATAGCCTTTACGTTGACAACTTTGCGAAATTTAATATTTTCAAGTATTACATTCCAACATGTTACAGATATTCTATTGATTCGAAGCAGACGAAATCCACCATGTGCGTGTACAACTGCTGATTCCTAAATCATCAGGTATAATCAATATTCTTACTGATGATGCATTGATCATTGTCACCCTGTGGATCTTTCTCAGCTGTGTTGAACACATGGTAATGCTCCACATACCACATTTCACTTTGTCTCACTAGTGTGCTGCATAATTATTGATTTCATTAGCAAAATATAAATATGTATTGATTTCAACTACAATTATTTTTACCGTCATGTTCTGTTATCGAGCTCATATTTTCTGTCTTTTAAAGAGAAATTACAATGCAATTTGTTCGACAATTTGATCTGCTTTCTTTGAAATTCAGTTCGATGGCAGAATTTTGGGTTCCCGAATGGCTCATAATATTGTTTCGTAACCAACATTAACTGCTTTTCATTGCAGTTGATGATGTGTGGGACTTTCCAATCCATGAGGAAAAATCATCTGTTGACACTCGCCCTACTGCTGCATTTTTCCGAACGCGTCCCACTGGGGGAGTGAATTTCACCCCCTGCTGATCTCCCAAAATATTATACCAATTTTACCAAACGACACATCAATCGAAAGGGGATTCAGAAAACCGCATTATTTTTAAGGTCATGGACTGAGGCCAAGATCAATGGTCAAATACCGCCAATTTTTAACAAATTTCCATTAGATCACTATTTGAAATGTAAAATGACAACAAAAACTAATAGACCATACATTAATCGAAAGCTCTGGGCAATGTGGTCAGCAAAATGATGATAAAGACCCAGTCCGCCCAATTTTTCATGTTACCCTGTTTAGATAGCTCATGATGTTTGAGGAACTGTTTACATATTCATTCGTTCGTATCGAGATGCATTAACACACACGGAGCCGATGAAAGTATTCTCGTGACGTCATTCGGGGAAGTCAAAGGAGCAGACAACAGTTCAGTCTATTGATATCAGCAGCGGACTCGCCCCCTGCTGACGCTGAAACAGCAAGCGGAATCGCCAAGCAATCGATACTGGCAGTTTCTAAAGAAAGTAAGTGATCCTGTTTCATTTTGGTGCGGTAGAGTTATAATACAGAGTCAGGACAATGCCCAAATTTTCATATTTTGCATTAGTACATCATCATTTGCGAATTTGTCAGAACTACGAATTAGCGATGAACTGAATGTATAAGGCGAAATGAACTAATGAACGCGATGAAGGTGATAAATGTTTATCGCATTTATTGATACAAGATGATATAATTTTACGATATTTCACATATTAGATGTTCAGATAATAGATTAGATTATTAGATTCTATTCAGATATTAGATTACGCATGAACATGAATATGAATAACACTTATACAAAATAAGGACATAAATAAATGAAAATGAAAAAAATACTCACTTGAAAGCCTGATCTCATTCTCATTAATAAATCTATGAATAACTGTTGTCATTTTATTACAGATAAAGAAATAACTGGGTATGCGTTTGAGCCCAGTAAAGTGTCAAGGAAAACAAAAGGCGCGTATTCTGAAGCAGGTGTCGCTCATCCAACTGAAGAGACTGAAGAGGACATGCATCCTCAAGTGATTTGTCTAGACGAACGGCGGTTATTGACATCATCGTCATGGTGTTTATGTACGAACTGTGAAGCTATGCCTTCATCAAGAGAGTGTGTTTGCTGCTTTGAACAAAATAGTGTTGATGAAAAACGCTATAATGGATGTATCACTTATAACTCTGATTTTCAATCTACTTGCTTGAATCAGGGAGTGCTAGACATGTCCACCGCTATGCGCACTACTTTTTTGGCAAAAGCACCCGGTGCAGATCAGCGAACACCAGAGCTTTACCGACATATAGCCTACTGTAATTTTGTGCATTGGATATGCAACAGGAGTTTGGGCCGTCATAATCGTCTAGTCATTCCATCATGTGTGGTCATAGCTATCAGAAAGGCATATCCTGACCCATAAATGAAATACAAGGGGTTTTCTTTTCATGATTCTGATACTGCGATGTAAATATCATATTTACGTCCTTTGTACAACAATTAAATAAATTTATAACATTACCCAAAAAAATCGATTTAAAGTTTTTAATGTACTAAAAAATAAGTGGGAAAAGGATATTTTGAGGTGCTGAGTACGAATATGATCGTGAAAACTGTTCATCACATTTAGTTTATTTCTATAAATGCATGCTTTTCAACGTGCTGATAGCCTGTCCTTCTTTGGCTTCTGGCCATATTTTATAATACATTATACAATGCATGGATTTGCAGTATATATGTTAGATTATTGTCTTGGATTATTTGAATTCTAATGCAAATTGTCTTTTGTCACGGCTATATGTTGATTTATTCGTGAATTTTTCGCAAATTTTTTTGTATTCGAGTTTTTTGTGAAATTTTCTCTGGAGATCACTCAGATCCACTGTCTTCGGATGTCAGAGTATTTTTTAGGTATTGAAAAGAAACTCAGATCTGGGTGAATTTTCTTATTTGTGTTGCACCCAAAAATTGTACAGGACTGAGGCATGTCTCACACTTAGGATGATGACCAAGCAGCTTTGCTAACAAACGAGAAGAGAGATTTCACTTTGATGCAGAGAGAGCAAAGCAGTCGATGTTTGTTTACTCCATGCAGCTTTGTCTCTGCTGTAGAGACTTTCACGGCGCCGGCGGGTGATTCCACTAGTGACGTCATCACTCTAGAAAGAAACAGCGATTGCAAGCTGATCCACGGTACAGTCGTTTGTCAGAGCGTGTAGACAGATTCACCACATAGGGAATTAACATGATTGCGTGAAAAAAAGTTAGGTAAATTTGGGCGGACTGGGCTGCATAATTATTGATTTCATTAGCAAAATATAAATATGTATTGATTTCAACTACAATTATTTTTACCGTCATGTTCTGTTATCGAGCTCATATTTTCTGTCTTTTAAAGAGAAATTACAATGCAATTTGTTCGACAATTTGATCTGCTTTCTTTGAAATTCAGTTCGATGGCAGAATTTTGGGTTCCCGAATGGCTCATAATATTGTTTCGTAACCAACATTAACTGCTTTTCATTGCAGTTGATGATGTGTGGGACTTTCCAATCCATGAGGAAAAATCATCTGTTGACACTCGCCCTACTGCTGCATTTTTCCGAACGCGTCCCACTGGGGGAGTGAATTTCACCCCCTGCTGATCTCCCAAAATATTATACCAATTTTACCAAACCACACATCAATCGAAAGGGGATTCAGAAAACCGCATTATTTTTAAGGTCATGGACTGAGGCCAAGATCAATGGTCAAATACCGCCAATTTTTAACAAATTTCCATTAGATCACTATTTGAAATGTAAAATGACAACAAAAACTAATAGACCATACATTAATCGAAAGCTCTGGGCAATGTGGTCAGCAAAATGATGATAAAGACCCAGTCCGCCCAATTTTTCATGTTACCCTGTTTAGATAGCTCATGATGTTTGAGGAACTGTTTACATGTTCATTCGTTCGTATCGAGATGCATTAACACACACGGAGCCGATGAAAGTATTCTCGTGACGTCATTCGGGGAAGTCAAAGGAGCAGACAACAGTTCAGTCTATTGATATCAGCAGCGGACTCGCCCCCTGCTGACGCTGAAACAGCAAGCGGAATCGCCAAGCAATCGATACTGGCAGTTTCTAAAGAAAGTAAGTGATCCTGTTTCATTTTGGTGCGGTAGAGTTATAATACAGAGTCAGGACAATGCCCAAATTTTCATATTTTGCATTAGTACATCATCATTTGCGAATTTGTCAGAACTACGAATTAGCGATGAACTGAATGTATAAGGCGAAATGAACTAATGAACGCGATGAAGATGATAAATGTTTATCGCATTTATTGATACAAGATGATATAATTTCACGATATTTCACATATTAGATGTTCAGATAATAGATTAGATTATTAGATTATATTCAGATATTAGATAACGCATGAACAGGAATATGAATAACACTTTTACAAAATAAGGACATAAATAAATGAAAATGAAAAAATACTCACTTGAAAGTCTGATCTCATTTTCATTAATAAATCTATGAATAATTGTTGTCATTTTATTACAGATAAAGAAATAACTGGGTATGCGTTTGAGCCCAGTAAAGTGTCAAGGAAAACAAAAGGCGCGTATTCTGAAGCAGGTGTCGCTCATCCAACTGAAGAGACTGAAGAGGACATGCATCCTCAAGTGATTTGTTTAGACGAACGGCGGTTATTGACATCATCGTCATGGTGTTTATGTACGAACTGTGAAGCTATGCCTTCATCAAGAGAGTGTGTTTGCTGCTTTGAACAAAATAGTGTTGATGAAAAACGCTATAATGGATGTATCACTTATAACTCTGATTTTCAATCTACTTGCTTGAATCAGGGAGTGCTAGACATGTCCACCGCTATGCGCACTACTTTTTTGGCAAAAGCACCCGGTGCAGATCAGCGGACACCAGAGCTTTACCGACATATAGCCTACTGTAATTTTGTGCATTCGATATGCAACAGGAGTTTGGGCCGTCATAATCGTCTAGTCATTCCATCATGTGTGGTCATAGCTATCAGAAAGGCATATCCTGACCCATAAATGAAATACAAGGGGTTTTCTTTTCATGATTCTGATACTGCGATGTAAATATCATATTTACGTCCTTTGTACAACAATTAAATAAATTTATAACATTACCCAAAAAAATCGATTTAAAGTTTTTAATGTACTAAAAAATAAGTGGGAAAAGGATATTTTTGAGGTGCTGAGTACGAATATGATCGTGAAAACTGTTCATCACATTTAGTTTATTTCTATAAATGCATGCTTTTCAACGTGCTGATAGCCGGTCCTTCTTTGGCTTCCGGCCATATTTTATAATACATTATACAATGCATGGATTTGCAGTACATATGTTAGATTATCGTCTTGGATTATTTGAATTCTAATGCAAATTGTCTTTTGTCACGGCTATATGTTGATTTATTCGTGAATTTTTCGCAAATTTTTTTGTATTCGAGTTTTTTGTGAAATTTTCTCTGGAGATCACTCAGATCCACTGTCTTCGGATGTCAGAGTATTTTTTAGGTATTGAAAAGAAACTCAGATCTGGGTGAATTTTCTTATTTGTGTTGCACCCAAAAATTGTACAGGACTGAGGCATGTCTCACACTTAGGATGATGACCAAGCAGCTTTGCTAACAAACGAGAAGAGAGATTTCACTTTGATGCAGAGAGAGCAAAGCAGTCGATGTTTGTTTACTCCATGCAGCTTTGTCGCTGCTGTAGAGACTTTCACGGCGCCGGCGGGTGATTCCACTAGTGACGTCATCACTCGAGAAAGAAACAGCGATTGCAAGCTGATCCACGGTACAGTCGTTTGTCAGAGCGTGTAGACAGATTCACCACATAGGGAATTAACATGATTGCGTGAAAAAAAGTTAGGTAAATTTGGGCGGACTGGGCTGCATAATTATTGATTTCATTAGCAAAATATAAATATGTATTGATTTCAACTACAATTATTTTTACCGTCATGTTCTGTTATCGAGCTCATATTTTCTGTCTTTTAAAGAGAAATTACAATGCAATTTGTTCGACAATTTGATCTGCTTTCTTTGAAATTCAGTTCGATGGCAGAATTTTGGGTTCCCGAATGGCTCATAATATTGTTTCGTAACCAACATTAACTGCTTTTCATTGCAGTTGATGATGTGTGGGACTTTCCAATCCATGAGGAAAAATCATCTGTTGACACTCGCCCTACTGCTGCATTTTTCCGAACGCGTCCCACTGGGGGAGTGAATTTCACCCCCTGCTGATCTCCCAAAATATTATACCAATTTTACCAAACGACACATCAATCGAAAGGGGATTCAGAAAACCGCATTATTTTTAAGGTCATGGACTGAGGCCAAGATCAATGGTCAAATACCGCCAATTTTTAACAAATTTCCATTAGATCACTATTTGAAATGTAAAATGACAACAAAAACTAATAGACCATACATTAATCGAAAGCTCTGGGCAATGTGGTCAGCAAAATGATGATAAAGACCCAGTCCGCCCAATTTTTCATGTTACCCTGTTTAGATAGCTCATGATGTTTGAGGAACTGTTTACATATTCATTCGTTCGTATCGAGATGCATTAACACACACGGAGCCGATGAAAGTATTCTCGTGACGTCATTCGGGGAAGTCAAAGGAGCAGACAACAGTACAGCCTATTGATATCAGCAGCGGACTCGCCCCCTGCTGACGCTGAAACAGCAAGCAGAATCGCCAAGCAATCGATACTGGCAGTTTCTAAAGAAAGTAAGTGATCCTGTTTCATTTTGGTGCGGTAGAGTTATAATACAGAGTCAGGACAATGCCCAAATTTTCATATTTTGCATTAGTACATCATCATTTGCGAATTTGTCAGAACTACGAATTAGCGATGAACTGAATGTATAAGGCGAAATGAACTAATGAACGCGATGAAGATGATAAATGTTTATCGCATTTATTGATACAAGATGATATAATTTCACGATATTTCACATATTAGGTGTTCAGATAATAGATTAGATTATTAGATTCTATTCAGATATTAGATTACGCATGAACATGAATATGAATAACACTTATACAAAATAAGGACATAAATAAATGAAAATGAAAAAAATACTCATTTGAAAGCCTGATCTCATTCTCATTAATAAATCTATGAATAACTGTTGTCATTTTATTACAGATAAAGAAATAACTGGGTATGCGTTTGAGCCCAGTAAAGTGTCAAGGAAAACAAAAGGCGCGTATTCTGAAGCAGGTGTCGCTCATCCAACTGAAGAGACTGAAGAGGACATGCATCCTCAAGTGATTTGTCTAGACGAACGGCGGTTATTGACATCATCGTCATGGTGTTTATGTACGAACTGTGAAGCTATGCCTTCATCAAGAGAGTGTGTTTGCTGCTTTGAACAAAATAGTGTTGATGAAAAACGCTATAATGGATGTATCACTTATAACTCTGATTTTCAATCTACTTGCTTGAATCAGGGAGTGCTAGACATGTCCACCGCTATGCGCACTACTTTTTTGGCAAAAGCACCCGGTGCAGATCAGCGAACACCAGAGCTTTACCGACATATAGCCTACTGTAATTTTGTGCATTCGATATGCAACAGGAGTTTGGGCCGTCATAATCGTCTAGTCATTCCATCATGTGTGGTCATAGCTATCAGAAAGGCATATCCTGACCCATAAATGAAATACAAGGGGTTTTCTTTTCATGATTCTGATACTGCGATGTAAATATCATATTTACGTCCTTTGTACAACAATTAAATAAATTTATAACATTACCCAAAAAAATCGATTTAAAGTTTTTAATGTACTAAAAAATAAGTGGGAAAAGGATATTTTTGAGGTGCTGAGTACGAATATGATCGTGAAAACTGTTCATCACATTTAGTTTATTTCTATAAATGCATGCTTTTCAACGTGCTGATAGCCGGTCCTTCTTTGGCTTCCGGCCATATTTTATAATACATTATACAATGCATGGATTTGCAGTACATATGTTAGATTATCGTCTTGGATTATTTGAATTCTAATGCAAATTGTCTTTTGTCACGGCTATATGTTGATTTATTCGTGAATTTTTCGCAAATTTTTTTGTATTCGAGTTTTTTGTGAAATTTTCTCTGGAGATCACTCAGATCCACTGTCTTCGGATGTCAGAGTATTTTTTAGGTATTGAAAAGAAACTCAGATCTGGGTGAATTTTCTTATTTGTGTTGCACCCAAAAATTGTACAGGACTGAGGCATGTCTCACACTTAGGATGATGACCAAGCAGCTTTGCTAACAAACGAGAAGAGAGATTTCACTTTGATGCAGAGAGAGCAAAGCAGTCGATGTTTGTTTACTCCATGCAGCTTTGTCGCTGCTGTAGAGACTTTCACGGCGCCGGCGGGTGATTCCACTAGTGACGTCATCACTCGAGAAAGAAACAGCGATTGCAAGCTGATCCACGGTACAGTCGTTTGTCAGAGCGTGTAGACAGATTCACCACATAGGGAATTAACATGATTGCGTGAAAAAAAGTTAGGTAAATTTGGGCGGACTGGGCTGCATAATTATTGATTTCATTAGCAAAATATAAATATGTATTGATTTCAACTACAATTATTTTTACCGTCATGTTCTGTTATCGAGCTCATATTTTCTGTCTTTTAAAGAGAAATTACAATGCAATTTGTTCGACAATTTGATCTGCTTTCTTTGAAATTCAGTTCGATGGCAGAATTTTGGGTTCCCGAATGGCTCATAATATTGTTTCGTAACCAACATTAACTGCTTTTCATTGCAGTTGATGATGTGTGGGACTTTCCAATCCATGAGGAAAAATCATCTGTTGACACTCGCCCTACTGCTGCATTTTTCCGAACGCGTCCCACTGGGGGAGTGAATTTCACCCCCTGCTGATCTCCCAAAATATTATACCAATTTTACCAAACGACACATCAATCGAAAGGGGATTCAGAAAACCGCATTATTTTTAAGGTCATGGACTGAGGCCAAGATCAATGGTCAAATACCGCCAATTTTTAACAAATTTCCATTAGATCACTATTTGAAATGTAAAATGACAACAAAAACTAATAGACCATACATTAATCGAAAGCTCTGGGCAATGTGGTCAGCAAAATGATGATAAAGACCCAGTCCGCCCAATTTTTCATGTTACCCTGTTTAGATAGCTCATGATGTTTGAGGAACTGTTTACATATTCATTCGTTCGTATCGAGATGCATTAACACACACGGAGCCGATGAAAGTATTCTCGTGACGTCATTCGGGGAAGTCAAAGGAGCAGACAACAGTACAGCCTATTGATATCAGCAGCGGACTCGCCCCCTGCTGACGCTGAAACAGCAAGCAGAATCGGCAAGCAATCGATACTGGCAGTTTCTAAAGAAAGTAAGTGATCCTGTTTCATTTTGGTGCGGTAGAGTTATAATACAGAGTCAGGACAATGCCCAAATTTTCATATTTTGCATTAGTACATCATCATTTGCGAATTTGTCAGAACTACGAATTAGCGATGAACTGAATGTATAAGGCGAAATGAACTAATGAACGCGATGAAGATGATAAATGTTTATCGCATTTATTGATACAAGATGATATAATTTCACGATATTTCACATATTAGGTGTTCAGATAATAGATTAGATTATTAGATTCTATTCAGATATTAGATTACGCATGAACATGAATATGAATAACACTTATACAAAATAAGGACATAAATAAATGAAAATGAAAAAATACTCATTTGAAAGCATGATCTCATTCTCATTAATAAATCTATGAATAACTGTTGTCATTTTATTACAGATAAAGAAATAACTGGGTATGCGTTTGAGCCCAGTAAAGTGTCAAGGAAAACAAAAGGCGCGTATTCTGAAGCAGGTGTCGCTCATCCAACTGAAGAGACTGAAGAGGACATGCATCCTCAAGTGATTTGTCTAGACGAACGGCGGTTATTGACATCATCGTCATGGTGTTTATGTACGAACTGTGAAGCTATGCCTTCATCAAGAGAGTGTGTTTGCTGCTTTGAACAAAATAGTGTTGATGAAAAACGCTATAATGGATGTATCACTTATAACTCTGATTTTCAATCTACTTGCTTGAATCAGGGAGTGCTAGACATGTCCACCGCTATGCGCACTACTTTTTTGGCAAAAGCACCCGGTGCAGATCAGCGAACACCAGAGCTTTACCGACATATAGCCTACTGTAATTTTGTGCATTGGATATGCAACAGGAGTTTGGGCCGTCATAATCGTCTAGTCATTCCATCATGTGTGGTCATAGCTATCAGAAAGGCATATCCTGACCCATAAATGAAATACAAGGGGTTTTCTTTTCATGATTCTGATACTGCGATGTAAATATCATATTTACGTCCTTTGTACAACAATTAAATAAATTTATAACATTACCCAAAAAAATCGATTTAAAGTTTTTAATGTACTAAAAAATAAGTGGGAAAAGGATATTTTGAGGTGCTGAGTACGAATATGATCGTGAAAACTGTTCATCACATTTAGTTTATTTCTATAAATGCATGCTTTTCAACGTGCTGATAGCCGGTCCTTCTTTGGCTTCTGGCCATATTTTATAATACATTATACAATGCATGGATTTGCAGTACATATGTTAGATTATTGTCTTGGATTATTTGAATTCTAATGCAAATTGTCTTTTGTCACGGCTATATGTTGATTTATTCGTGAATTTTTCGCAAATTTTTTTGTATTCGAGTTTTTTGTGAAATTTTCTCTGGAGATCACTCAGATCCACTGTCTTCGGATGTCAGAGTATTTTTTAGGTATTGAAAAGAAACTCAGATCTGGGTGAATTTTCTTATTTGTGTTGCACCCAAAAATTGTACAGGACTGAGGCATGTCTCACACTTAGGATGATGACCAAGCAGCTTTGCTAACAAACGAGAAGAGAGATTTCACTTTGATGCAGAGAGAGCAAAGCAGTCGATGTTTGTTTACTCCATGCAGCTTTGTCGCTGCTGTAGAGACTTTCACGGCGCCGGCGGGTGATTCCACTAGTGACGTCATCACTCGAGAAAGAAACAGCGATTGCAAGCTGATCCACGGTACAGTCGTTTGTCAGAGCGTGTAGACAGATTCACCACATAGGGAATTAACATGATTGCGTGAAAAAAAGTTAGGTAAATTTGGGCGGACTGGGCTGCATAATTATTGATTTCATTAGCAAAATATAAATATGTATTGATTTCAACTACAATTATTTTTGCCGTCATGTTCTGTTATCGAGCTCATATTTTCTGTCTTTTAAAGAGAAATTACAATGCAATTTGTTCGACAATTTGATCTGCTTTCTTTGAAATTCAGTTCGATGGCAGAATTTTGGGTTCCCGAATGGCTCATAATATTGTTTCGTAACCAACATTAACTGCTTTTCATTGCAGTTGATGATGTGTGGGACTTTCCAATCCATGAGGAAAAATCATCTGTTGACACTCGCCCTACTGCTGCATTTTTCCGAACGCGTCCCACTGGGGGAGTGAATTTCATCCCCTGCTGATCTCCCAAAATATTATACCAATTTTACCAAACGACACATCAATCGAAAGGGGATTCAGAAAACCGCATTATTTTTAAGGTCATGGACTGAGGCAAGATCAATGGTCAAATACCGCCAATTTTTAACAAATTTCCATTAGATCACTATTTGAAATGTAAAATGACAACAAAAACTAATAGACCATACATTAATCGAAAGCTCTGGGCAATGTGGTCAGCAAAATGATGATAAAGACCCAGTCCGCCCAATTTTTCATGTTACCCTGTTTAGATAGTCATGATGTTTGAGGAACTGTTTACATATTCATTCGTTCGTATCGAGATGCATTAACACACACGGAGCCGATGAAAGTATTCTCGTGACGTCATTCGGGGAAGTCAAAGGAGCAGACAACAGTACAGCCTATTGATATCAGCAGCGGACTCGCCCCCTGCTGACGCTGAAACAGCAAGCAGAATCGCCAAGCAATCGATACTGGCAGTTTCTAAAGAAAGTAAGTGATCCTGTTTCATTTTGGTGCGGTAGAGTTATAATACAGAGTCAGGACAATGCCCAAATTTTCATATTTTGCATTAGTACATCATCATTTGCGAATTTGTCAGAACTACGAATTAGCGATGAACTGAATGTATAAGGCGAAATGAACTAATGAACGCGATGAAGATGATAAATGTTTATCGCATTTATTGATACAAGATGATATAATTTCACGATATTTCACATATTAGGTGTTCAGATAATAGATTAGATTATTAGATTCTATTCAGATATTAGATTACGCATGAACATGAATATGAATAACACTTATACAAAATAAGGACATAAATAAATGAAAATGAAAAAAATACTCATTTGAAAGCATGATCTCATTCTCATTAATAAATCTATGAATAACTGTTGTCATTTTATTACAGATAAAGAAATAACTGGGTATGCGTTTGAGCCCAGTAAAGTGTCAAGGAAAACAAAAGGCGCGTATTCTGAAGCAGGTGTCGCTCATCCAACTGAAGAGACTGAAGAGGACATGCATCCTCAAGTGATTTGTCTAGACGAACGGCGGTTATTGACATCATCGTCATGGTGTTTATGTACGAACTGTGAAGCTATGCCTTCATCAAGAGAGTGTGTTTGCTGCTTTGAACAAAATAGTGTTGATGAAAAACGCTATAATGGATGTATCACTTATAACTCTGATTTTCAATCTACTTGCTTGAATCAGGGAGTGCTAGACATGTCCACCGCTATGCGCACTACTTTTTTGGCAAAAGCACCCGGTGCAGATCAGCGAACACCAGAGCTTTACCGACATATAGCCTACTGTAATTTTGTGCATTGGATATGCAACAGGAGTTTGGGCCGTCATAATCGTCTAGTCATTCCATCATGTGTGGTCATAGCTATCAGAAAGGCATATCCTGACCCATAAATGAAATACAAGGGGTTTTCTTTTCATGATTCTGATACTGCGATGTAAATATCATATTTACGTCCTTTGTACAACAATTAAATAAATTTATAACATTACCCAAAAAAATCGATTTAAAGTTTTTAATGTATTAAAAAATAAGTGGGAAATGGATATTTTGAGGTGCTGAGTACGAATATGATCGTGAAAACTGTTCATCACATTTAGTTTATTTCTATAAATGCATGCTTTTCAACGTGCTGATAGCCTGTCCTTCTTTGGCTTCTGGCCATATTTTATAATACATTATACAATGCATGGATTTGCAGTATATATGTTAGATTATTGTCTTGGATTATTTGAATTCTAATGCAAATTGTCTTTTGTCACGGCTATATGTTGATTTATTCGTGAATTTTTCGCAAATTTTTTTGTATTCGAGTTTTTGTGAAATTTTCTCTGGAGATCACTCAGATCCACTGTCTTCGGATGTCAGAGTATTTTTTAGGTATTGAAAAGAAACTCAGATCTGGGTGAATTTTCTTATTTGTGTTGCACCCAAAAATTGTACAGGACTGAGGCATGTCTCACACTTAGGATGATGACCAAGCAGCTTTGCTAACAAACGAGAAGAGAGATTTCACTTTGATGCAGAGAGAGCAAAGCAGTCGATGTTTGTTTACTCCATGCAGCTTTGTCGCTGCTGTAGAGACTTTCACGGCGCCGGCGGGTGATTCCACTAGTGACGTCATCACTCGAGAAAGAAACAGCGATTGCAAGCTGATCCACGGTACAGTCGTTTGTCAGAGCGTGTAGACAGATTCACCACATAGGGAATTAACATGATTGCGTGAAAAAAAGTTAGGTAAATTTGGGCGGACTGGGCTGCATAATTATTGATTTCATTAGCAAAAATATAAATATGTATTGATTTCAACTACAATTATTTTTACCGTCATGTTCTGTTATCGAGCTCATATTTTCTGTCTTTTAAAGAGAAATTACAATGCAATTTGTTCGACAATTTGATCTGCTTTCTTTGAAATTCAGTTCGATGGCAGAATTTTGGGTTCCCGAATGGCTCATAATATTGTTTCGTAACCAACATTAACTGCTTTTCATTGCAGTTGATGATGTGTGGGACTTTCCAATCCATGAGGAAAAATCATCTGTTGACACTCGCCCTACTGCTGCATTTTTCCGAACGCGTCCCACTGGGGGAGTGAATTTCATTCCCCTGCTGATCTCCCAAAATATTATACCAATTTTACCAAACGACACATCAATCGAAAGGGGATTCAGAAAACCGCATTATTTTTAAGGTCATGGACTGAGGCCAAGATCAATGGTCAAATACCGCCAATTTTTAACAAATTTCCATTAGATCACTATTTGAAATGTAAAATGACAACAAAAACTAATAGACCATACATTAATCGAAAGCTCTGGGCAATGTGGTCAGCAAAATGATGATAAAGACCCAGCCCGCCCAATTTTTCATGTTACCCTGTTTAGATAGCTCATGATGTTTGAGGAACTGTTTACATATTCATTCGTTCGTATCGAGATGCATTAACACACACGGAGCCGATGAAAGTATTCTCGTGACGTCATTCGAGGAAGTCAAAGGAGCAGACAACAGTACAGCCTATTGATATCAGCAGCGGACTCGCCCCTGCTGACGCTGAAACAGCAAGCAGAATCGCCAAGCAATCGATACTGGCAGTTTCTAAAGAAAGTAAGTGATCCTGTTTCATTTTGGTGCGGTAGAGTTATAATACAGAGTCAGGGCAATGCCCAAATTTTCATATTTTGCATTAGTACATCATCATTTGCGAATTTGTCAGAACTACGAATTAGCGATGAACTGAATGTATAAGGCGAAATGAACTAATGAACGCGATGAAGATGATAAATGTTTATCGCATTTATTGATACAAGATGATATAATTTCACGATATTTCACATATTAGGTGTTCAGATAATAGATTAGATTATTAGATTCTATTCAGATATTAGATTACGCATGAACATGAATATGAATAACACTTATACAAAATAAGGACATAAATAAATGAAAATGAAAAAATATTCACTTGAAAGCCTGATCTCATTCTCATTAATAAATCTATGAATAACTGTTGTCATTTTATTACAGATAAAGAAATAACTGGGTATGCGTTTGAGCCCAGTAAAGTGTCAAGGAAAACAAAAGGCGCGTATTCTGAAGCAGGTGTCGCTCATCCAACTGAAGAGACTGAAGAGGACATGCATCCTCAAGTGATTTGTCTAGACGAACGGCGGTTATTGACATCATCGTCATGGTGTTTATGTACGAACTGTGAAGCTATGCCTTCATCAAGAGAGTGTGTTTGCTGCTTTGAACAAAATAGTGTTGATGAAAAACGCTATAATGGATGTATCACTTATAACTCTGATTTTCAATCTACTTGCTTGAATCAGGGAGTGCTAGACATGTCCACCGCTATGCGCACTACTTTTTTGGCAAAAGCACCCGGTGCAGATCAGCGAACACCAGAGCTTTACCGACATATAGCCTACTGTAATTTTGTGCATTGGATATGCAACAGGAGTTTGGGCCGTCATAATCGTCTAGTCATTCCATCATGTGTGGTCATAGCTATCAGAAAGGCATATCCTGACCCATAAATGAAATACAAGGGGTTTTCTTTTCATGATTCTGATACTGCGATGTAAATATCATATTTACGTCCTTTGTACAACAATTAAATAAATTTATAACATTACCCAAAAAAATCGATTTAAAGTTTTTAATGTACTAAAAAATAAGTGGGAAAAGGATATTTTGAGGTGCTGAGTACGAATATGATCGTGAAAACTGTTCATCACATTTAGTTTATTTCTATAAATGCATGCTTTTCAACGTGCTGATAGCCTGTCCTTCTTTGGCTTCTGGCCATATTTTATAATACATTATACAATGCATGGATTTGCAGTATATATGTTAGATTATTGTCTTGGATTATTTGAATTCTAATGCAAATTGTCTTTTGTCACGGCTATATGTTGATTTATTCGTGAATTTTTCGCAAATTTTTTTGTATTCGAGTTTTTTGTGAAATTTTCTCTGGAGATCACTCAGATCCACTGTCTTCGGATGTCAGAGTATTTTTTAGGTATTGAAAAGAAACTCAGATCTGGGTGAATTTTCTTATTTGTGTTGCACCCAAAAATTGTACAGGACTGAGGCATGTCTCACACTTAGGATGATGACCAAGCAGCTTTGCTAACAAACGAGAAGAGAGATTTCACTTTGATGCAGAGAGAGCAAAGCAGTCGATGTTTGTTTACTCCATGCAGCTTTGTCGCTGCTGTAGAGACTTTCACGGCGCCGGCGGGTGATTCCACTAGTGACGTCATCACTCGAGAAAGAAACAGCGATTGCAAGCTGATCCACGGTACAGTCGTTTGTCAGAGCGTGTAGACAGATTAACCACATATGGAATTAACATTATTGCGTGAAAAAAAAGTTAGGTAAATTTGGGCGGACTGGGCTGCATAATTATTGATTTCATTAGCAAAATATAAATATGTATTGATTTCAACTACAATTATTTTTACCGTCATGTTCTGTTATCGAGCTCATATTTTCTGTCTTTTAAAGAGAAATTACAATGCAATTTGTTCGACAATTTGATCTGCTTTCTTTGAAATTCAGTTCGATGGCAGAATTTTGGGTTCCCGAATGGCTCATAATATTGTTTCGTAACCAACATTAACTGCTTTTCATTGCAGTTGATGATGTGTGGGACTTTCCAATCCATGAGGAAAAATCATCTGTTGACACTCGCCCTACTGCTGCATTTTTCCGAACGCGTCCCACTGGGGGAGTGAATTTCACCCCTGCTGATCTCCCAAAATATTATACCAATTTTACCAAACGACACATCAATCGAAAGGGGATTCAGAAAACCGCATTATTTTTAAGGTCATGGACTGAGGCCAAGATCAATGGTCAAATACCGCCAATTTTTAACAAATTTCCATTAGATCACTGTTTGAAATGTAAAATGACAACAAAAACTAATAGACCATACATTAATCGAAAGCTCTGGGCAATGTGGTCAGCAAAATGATGATAAAGACCCAGTCCGCCCAATTTTTCATGTTACCCTGTTTAGATAGCTCATGATGTTTGAGGAACTGTTTACATGTTCATTCGTTCGTATCGAGATGCATTAACACACACGGAGCCGATGAAAGTATTCTCGTGACGTCATTCGGGGAAGTCAAAGGAGCAGACAACAGTACAGCCTATTGATATCAGCAGCGGACTCGCCCCTGCTGACGCTGAAACAGCAAGCAGAATCGGCAAGCAATCGATACTGGCAGTTTCTAAAGAAAGTAAGTGATCCTGTTTCATTTTGGTGCGGTAGAGTTATAATACAGAGTCAGGACAATGCCCAAATTTTCATATTTTGCATTAGTACATCATCATTTGCGAATTTGTCAGAACTACGAATTAGCGATGAACTGAATGTATAAGGCGAAATGAACTAATGAACGCGATGAAGATGACAAATGTTTATCGCATTTATTGATACAAGATGATATAATTTCACGATATTTCACATATTAGATGTTCAGATAATAGATTAGATTATTAGATTCTATTCAGATATTAGATTACGCATGAACATGAATATGAATAACACTTATACAAAATAAGGACATAAATAAATGAAAATGAAAAAAATACTCACTTGAAAGCCTGATCTCATTCTCATTAATAAATCTATGAATAACTGTTGTCATTTTATTACAGATAAAGAAATAACTGGGTATGCGTTTGAGCCCAGTAAAGTGTCAAGGAAAAACAAAAGGCGCGTATTCTGAAGCAGGTGTCGCTCATCCAACTGAAGAGACTGAAGAGGACATGCATCCTCAAGTGATTTGTCTAGACGAACGGCGGTTATTGACATCATCGTCATGGTGTTTATGTACGAACTGTGAAGCTATGCCTTCATCAAGAGAGTGTGTTTGCTGCTTTGAACAAAATAGTGTTGATGAAAAACGCTATAATGGATGTATCACTTATAACTCTGATTTTCAATCTACTTGCTTGAATCAGGGAGTGCTAGACATGTCCACCGCTATGCGCACTACTTTTTTGGCAAAAGCACCCGGTGCAGATCAGCGAACACCAGAGCTTTACCGACATATAGCCTACTGTAATTTTGTGCATTGGATATGCAACAGGAGTTTGGGCCGTCATAATCGTCTAGTCATTCCATCATGTGTGGTCATAGCTATCAGAAAGGCATATCCTGACCCATAAATGAAATACAAGGGGTTTTCTTTTCATGATTCTGATACTGCGATGTAAATATCATATTTACGTCCTTTGTACAACAATTAAATAAATTTATAACATTACCCAAAAAAATCGATTTAAAGTTTTTAATGTACTAAAAAATAAGTGGGAAAAGGATATTTTGAGGTGCTGAGTACGAATATGATCGTGAAAACTGTTCATCACATTTAGTTTATTTCTATAAATGCATGCTTTTCAACGTGCTGATAGCCTGTCCTTCTTTGGCTTCTGGCCATATTTTATAATACATTATACAATGCATGGATTTGCAGTATATATGTTAGATTATTGTCTTGGATTATTTGAATTCTAATGCAAATTGTCTTTTGTCACGGCTATATGTTGATTTATTCGTGAATTTTTCGCAAATTTTTTTGTATTCGAGTTTTTTGTGAAATTTTCTCTGGAGATCACTCAGATCCACTGTCTTCGGATGTCAGAGTATTTTTTAGGTATTGAAAAGAAACTCAGATCTGGGTGAATTTTCTTATTTGTGTTGCACCCAAAAATTGTACAGGACTGAGGCATGTCTCACACTTAGGATGATGACCAAGCAGCTTTGCTAACAAACGAGAAGAGAGATTTCACTTTGATGCAGAGAGAGCAAAGCAGTCGATGTTTGTTTACTCCATGCAGCTTTGTCGCTGCTGTAGAGACTTTCACGGCGCCGGCGGGTGATTC
Source organism: Prostheceraeus crozeri (assembly GCA_907163375.1). Classification (NCBI taxonomy): domain Eukaryota; kingdom Metazoa; phylum Platyhelminthes; order Polycladida; family Euryleptidae; genus Prostheceraeus; species Prostheceraeus crozeri. The sequence continues at coordinate 162,983 of CAJQUW010004374.1, read as the reverse complement.
CACTAGTGACGTCATCACTCGAGAAAGAAACAGCGATTGCAAGCTGATCCACGGTACAGTCGTTTGTCAGAGCGTGTAGACAGATTCACCACATAGGGAATTAACATGATTGCGTGAAAAAAAGTTAGGTAAATTTGGGCGGACTGGCTGCATAATTATTGATTTTCATTAGCAAAATATAAATATGTATTGATTTCAACTACAATTATTTTTACCGTCATGTTCTGTTATCGAGCTCATATTTTCTGTCTTTTAAAGAGAAATTACAATGCAATTTGTTCGACAATTTGATCTGCTTTCTTTGAAATTCAGTTCGATGGCAGAATTTTGGGTTCCCGAATGGCTCATAATATTGTTTCGTAACCAACATTAACTGCTTTTCATTGCAGTTGATGATGTGTGGGACTTTCCAATCCATGAGGAAAAATCATCTGTTGACACTCGCCCTACTGCTGCATTTTTCCGAACGCGTCCCACTGGGGAGTGAATTTCACCCCCTGCTGATCTCCCAAAATATTATACCAATTTTACCAAACGACACATCAATCGAAAGGGGATTCAGAAAACCGCATTATTTTTAAGGTCATGGACTGAGGCCAAGATCAATGGTCAAATACCGCCAATTTTTAACAAATTTCCATTAGATCACTATTTGAAATGTAAAATGACAACAAAAACTAATAGACCATACATTAATCGAAAGCTCTGGGCAATGTGGTCAGCAAAATGATGATAAAGACCCAGTCCGCCCAATTTTTCATGTTACCCTGTTTAGATAGCTCATGATGTTTGAGGAACTGTTTACATGTTCATTCGTTCGTATCGAGATGCATTAACACACACGGAGCCGATGAAAGTATTCTCGTGACGTCATTCGGGAAGTCAAAGGAGCAGACAACAGTGCAGCCTATTGATATCAGCAGCGGACTCGCCCCTGCTGACGCTGAAACAGCAAGCAGAATCGCCAAGCAATCGATACTGGCAGTTTCTAAAGAAAGTAAGTGATCCTGTTTCATTTTGGTGCGGTAGAGTTATAATACAGAGTCAGGACAATGCCCAAATTTTCATATTTTGCATTAGTACATCATCATTTGCGAATTTGTCAGAACTACGAATTAGCGATGAACTGAATGTATAAGGCGAAATGAACTAATGAACGCGATGAAGAGGACAAATGTTTATCGCATTTATTGATACAAGATGATATAATTTCACGATATTTCACATATTAGATGTTCAGATAATAGATTAGATTATTAGATTCTATTCAGATATTAGATTACGCATGAACATGAATATGAATAACACTTATACAAAATAAGGACATAAATAAATGAAAATGAAAAAAATACTCACTTGAAAGCCTGATCTCATTCTCATTAATAAATCTATGAATAACTGTTGTCATTTTATTACAGATAAAGAAATAACTGGGTATGCGTTTGAGCCCAGTAAAGTGTCAAGGAAAACAAAAGGCGCGTATTCTGAAGCAGGTGTCGCTCATCCAACTGAAGAGACTGAAGAGGACATGCATCCTCAAGTGATTTGTCTAGACGAACGGCGGTTATTGACATCATCGTCATGGTGTTTATGTACGAACTGTGAAGCTATGCCTTCATCAAGAGAGTGTGTTTGCTGCTTTGAACAAAATAGTGTTGATGAAAAACGCTATAATGGATGTATCACTTATAACTCTGATTTTCAATCTACTTGCTTGAATCAGGGAGTGCTAGACATGTCCACCGCTATGCGCACTACTTTTTTGGCAAAAGCACCCGGTGCAGATCAGCGAACACCAGAGCTTTACCGACATATAGCCTACTGTAATTTTGTGCATTGGATATGCAACAGGAGTTTGGGCCGTCATAATCGTCTAGTCATTCCATCATGTGTGGTCATAGCTATCAGAAAGGCATATCTGACCCATAAATGAAATACAAGGGGTTTTCTTTTCATGATTCTGATACTGCGATGTAAATATCATATTTACGTCCTTTGTACAACAATTAAATAAATTTATAACATTACCCAAAAAAATCGATTTAAAGTTTTTAATGTACTAAAAAATAAGTGGGAAAAGGATATTTTGAGGTGGCTGAGTACGAATATGATCGTGAAAACTGTTCATCACATTTAGTTTATTTCTATAAATGCATGCTTTTCAACGTGCTGATAGCCTGTCCTTCTTTGGCTTCTGGCCATATTTTATAATACATTATACAATGCATGGATTTGCAGTATATATGTTAGATTATTGTCTTGGATTATTTGAATTCTAATGCAAATTGTCTTTTGTCACGGCTATATGTTGATTTATTCGTGAATTTTTCGCAAATTTTTTTGTATTCGAGTTTTTTGTGAAATTTTCTCTGGAGATCACTCAGATCCACTGTCTTCGGATATGTCAGAGTATTTTTTAGGTATTGAAAAGAAACTCAGATCTGGGTGAATTTTCTTATTTGTGTTGCACCCAAAAATTGTACAGGACTGAGGCATGTCTCACACTTAGGATGATGACCAAGCAGCTTTGCTAACAAACGAGAAGAGAGATTTCACTTTGATGCAGAGAGAGCAAAGCAGTCGATGTTTGTTTACTCCATGCAGCTTTGTCGCTGCTGTAGAGACTTTCACGGCGCCGGCGGGTGATTCCACTAGTGACGTCATCACTCGAGAAAGAAACAGCGATTGCAAGCTGATCCACGGTACAGTCGTTTGTCAGAGCGTGTAGACAGATTCACCACATAGGGAATTAACATGATTGCGTGAAAAAAAGTTAGGTAAATTTGGGCGGACTGGGCTGCATAATTATTGATTTCATTAGCAAAATATAAATATGTATTGATTTCAACTACAATTATTTTTACCGTGATGTTCTGTTATCGAGCTCATATTTTCTGTCTTTTAAAGAGAAATTACAATGCAATTTGTTCGACAATTTGATCTGCTTTCTTTGAAATTCAGTTCGATGGCAGAATTTTGGGTTCCCGAATGGCTCATAATATTGTTTCGTAACCAACATTAACTGCTTTTCATTGCAGTTGATGATGTGTGGGACTTTCCAATCCATGAGGAAAAATCATCTGTTGACACTCGCCCTACTGCTGCATTTTTTCCGAACGCGTCCCACTGGGGGAGTGAATTTCACCCCCTGCTGATCTCCCAAAATATTATACCAATTTTACCAAACGACACATCAATCGAAAGGGGATTCAGAAAACCGCATTATTTTTTAAGGTCATGGACTGAGGCCAAGATCAATGGTCAAATACCGCCAATTTTTAACAAATTTCCATTAGATCACTGTTTGAAATGTAAAATGACAACAAAAACTAATAGACCATACATTAATCGAAAGCTCTGGGCAATGTGGTCAGCAAAATGATGATAAAGACCCAGTCCGCCCAATTTTTCATGTTACCCTGTTTAGATAGCTCATGATGTTTGAGGAACTGTTTACATGTTCATTCGTTCGTATCGAGATGCATTAACACACACGGAGGCCGATGAAAGTATTCTCGTGACGTCATTGGGGAAGTCAAAGGAGCAGACAACAGTACAGCCTATTGATATCAGCAGCGGACTCGCCCCCTGCTGACGCTGAAACAGCAAGCAGAATCGGCAAGCAATCGATACTGGCAGTTTCTAAAGAAAGTAAGTGATCCTGTTTCATTTTGGTGCGGTAAGTTATAATACAGAGTCAGGACAATGCCCAAATTTTCATATTTTGCATTAGTAATCATCATTTGCGAATTTGTCAGAACTACGAATTAGCGATGAACTGAATGTATAAGGCGAAATGAACTAATGAACGCGATGAAGATGACAAATGTTTATCGCATTTATTGATACAAGATGATATAATTTCACGATATTTCACATATTAGATGTTCAGATAATAGATTAGATTATTAGATTCTATTCAGATATTAGATTACGCATGAACATGAATATGAATAACACTTATACAAAATAAGGACATAAATAAATGAAAATGAAAAAAATACTCACTTGAAAGCCTGATCTCATTCTCATTAATAAATCTATGAATAACTGTTGTCATTTTATTACAGATAAAGAAATAACTGGGTATGCGTTTGAGCCCAGTAAAGTGTCAAGGAAAACAAAAGGCGCGTATTCTGAAGCAGGTGTCGCTCATCCAACTGAAGAGACTGAAGAGGACATGCATCTCAAGTGATTTGTCTAGACGAACGGCGGTTATTGACATCATCGTCATGGTGTTTATGTACGAACTGTGAAGCTATGCCTTCATCAGAGAGTGTGTTTGCTGCTTTGAACAAAATAGTGTTGATGAAAAACGCTATAATGGATGTATCACTTATAACTCTGATTTTCAATCTACTTGCTTGAATCAGGGAGTGCTAGACATGTCCACCGCTATGCGCACTACTTTTTTGGCAAAAGCACCCGGTGCAGATCAGCGAACACCAGAGCTTTACCGACATATAGCCTACTGTAATTTTGTGCATTGGATATGCAACAGGAGTTTGGGCCGTCATAATCGTCTAGTCATTCCATCATGTGTGGTCATAGCTATCAGAAAGGCATATCCTGACCCATAAATGAAATACAAGGGTTTTCTTTTCATGATTCTGATACTGCGATGTAAATATCATATTTACGTCCTTTGTACAACAATTAAATAAATTTATAACATTACCCAAAAAAATCGATTTAAAGTTTTTAATGTACTAAAAAATAAGTGGGAAAAGGATATTTTGAGGTGCTGAGTACGAATATGATCGTGAAAACTGTTCATCACATTTAGTTTATTTCTATAAATGCATGCTTTTCAACGTGCTGATACCATGTCCTTCTTTGGCTTCTGGCCATATTTTATAATACATTATACAATGCATGGATTTGCAGTACATATGTTAGATTATTGTCTTGGATTATTTGAATTCTAATGCAAATTGTCTTTTGTCACGGCTATATGTTGATTTATTCGTGAATTTTTCGCAAATTTTTTTGTATTCGAGTTTTTGTGAAATTTTCTCTGGAGATCACTCAGATCCACTGTTTTCGGATGTCAGAGTATTTTTTAGGTATTGAAAAGAAACTCAGATCTGGGTGAATTTTCTTATTTGTGTTGCACCCAAAAATTGTACAGGACTGAGGCATGTCTCACACTTAGGATGATGACCAAGCAGCTTTGCTAACAAACGAGAAGAGAGATTTCACTTTGATGCAGAGAGAGCAAAGCAGTCGATGTTTGTTTACTCCATGCAGCTTTGTCGCTGCTGTAGAGACTTTCACGGCGCCGGCGGGTGATTCCACTAGTGACGTCATCACTCGAGAAAGAAACAGCGATTGCAAGCTGATCCACGGTACAGTCGTTTGTCAAGCGTGTAGACAGATTCACCACATAGGGAATTAACATGATTGCGTGAAAAAAAGTTAGGTAAATTTGGGCGGACTGGGCTGCATAATTATTGATTTCATTAGCAAAATATAAATATGTATTGATTTCAACTACAATTATTTTTACCGTCATGTTCTGTTATCGAGCTCATATTTTCTGTCTTTTAAAGAGAAATTACAATGCAATTTGTTCGACAATTTGATCTGCTTTCTTTGAAATTCAGTTCGATGGCAGAATTTTGGGTTCCCGAATGGCTCATAATATTGTTTCGTAACCAACATTAACTGCTTTTCATTGCAGTTGATGATGTGTGGGACTTTCCAATCCATGAGGAAAAATCATCTGTTGACACTCGCCCTACTGCTGCATTTTTCCGAACGCGTCCCACTGGGGGAGTGAATTTCACCCCCTGCTGATCTCCCAAAATATTATACCAATTTTACCAAACGACACATCAATCGAAAGGGGATTCAGAAAACCGCATTATTTTTAAGGTCATGGACTGAGGCCAAGATCAATGGTCAAATACCGCCAATTTTTAACAAATTTCCATTAGATCACTATTTGAAATGTAAAATGACAACAAAAACTAATAGACCATACATTAATCGAAAGCTCTGGGCAATGTGGTCAGCAAAATGATGATAAAGACCCAGTCCGCCCAATTTTTCATGTTACCCTGTTTAGATAGCTCATGATGTTTGAGGAACTGTTTACATATTCATTCGTTCGTATCGAGATGCATTAACACACACGGAGCCGATGAAAGTATTCTCGTGACGTCATTCGGGGAAGTCAAAGGAGCAGACAACAGTGCAGCCTATTGATATCAGCAGCGGACTCGCCCCCTGCTGACGCTGAAACAGCAAGCAGAATCGCCAAGCAATCGATACTGGCAGTTTCTAAAGAAAGTAAGTGATCCTGTTTCATTTTGGTGCGGTAGAGTTATAATACAGAGTCAGGACAATGCCCAAATTTTCATATTTTGCATTAGTACATCATCATTTGCGAATTTGTCAGAACTACGAATTAGCGATGAACTGAATGTATAAGGCGAAATGAACTAATGAACGCGATGAAGATGACAAATGTTTATCGCATTTATTGATACAAGATGATATAATTTCACGATATTTCACATATTAGATGTTCAGATAATAGATTAGATTATTAGATTCTATTCAGATATTAGATTACGCATGAACATGAATATGAATAACACTTATACAAAATAAGGACATAAATAAATGAAAATGAAAAAAATACTCACTTGAAAGCCTGATCTCATTCTCATTAATAAATCTATGAATAACTGTTGTCATTTTATTACAGATAAAGAAATAACTGGGTATGCGTTTGAGCCCAGTAAAGTGTCAAGGAAAACAAAAGGCGCGTATTCTGAAGCAGGTGTCGCTCATCCAACTGAAGAGACTGAAGAGGACATGCATCCTCAAGTGATTTGTCTAGACGAACGGCGGTTATTGACATCATCGTCATGGTGTTTATGTACGAACTGTGAAGCTATGCCTTCATCAAGAGAGTGTGTTTGCTGCTTTGAACAAAATAGTGTTGATGAAAAACGCTATAATGGATGTATCACTTATAACTCTGATTTTCAATCTACTTGCTTGAATCAGGGAGTGCTAGACATGTCCACCGCTATGCGCACTACTTTTTTGGCAAAAGCACCCGGTGCAGATCAGCGAACACCAGAGCTTTACCGACATATAGCCTACTGTAATTTTGTGCATTGGATATGCAACAGGAGTTTGGGCCGTCATAATCGTCTAGTCATTCCATCATGTGTGGTCATAGCTATCAGAAAGGCATATCCTGACCCATAAATGAAATACAAGGGGTTTTCTTTTCATGATTCTGATACTGCGATGTAAATATCATATTTACGTCCTTTGTACAACAATTAAATAAATTTATAACATTACCCAAAAAAATCGATTTAAAGTTTTTAATGTACTAAAAAATAAGTGGGAAAAGGATATTTTGAGGTGCTGAGTACGAATATGATCGTGAAAACTGTTCATCACATTTAGTTTATTTCTATAAATGCATGCTTTTCAACGTGCTGATAGCCGGTCCTTCTTTGGCTTCTGGCCATATTTTATAATACATTATACAATGCATGGATTTGCAGTACATATGTTAGATTATTGTCTTGGATTATTTGAAATTCTAATGCAAATTGTCTTTTGTCACGGCTATATGTTGATTTATTCGTGAATTTTTCGCAAATTTTTTTGTATTCGAGTTTTTTGTGAAATTTTCTCTGGAGATCACTCAGATCCACTGTCCTTCGGATGTCAGAGTATTTTTTAGGTATTGAAAAGAAACTCAGATCTGGGTGAATTTTCTTATTTGTGTTGCACCCAAAAATTGTACAGGACTGAGGCATGTCTCACACTTAGGATGATGACCAAGCAGCTTTGCTAACAAACGAGAAGAGAGATTTCACTTTGATGCAGAGAGAGCAAAGCAGTCGATGTTTGTTTACTCCATGCAGCTTTGTCGCTGCTGTAGAGACTTTCACGGCGCCGGCGGGTGATTCCACTAGTGACGTCATCACTCGAGAAAGAAACAGCGATTGCAAGCTGATCCACGGTACAGTCGTTTGTCAGAGCGTGTAGACAGATTCACCACATAGGGAATTAACATGATTGCGTGAAAAAAAGTTAGGTAAATTTGGGCGGACTGGGCTGCATAATTATTGATTTCATTAGCAAAATATAAATATGTATTGATTTCAACTACAATTATTTTTACCGTGATGTTCTGTTATCGAGCTCATATTTTCTGTCTTTTAAAGAGAAATTACAATGCAATTTGTTCGACAATTTGATCTGCTTTCTTTGAAATTCAGTTCGATGGCAGAATTTTGGGTTCCCGAATGCTCATAATATTGTTTCGTAACCAACATTAACTGCTTTTCATTGCAGTTGATGATGTGTGGGACTTTCCAATCCATGAGGAAAAATCATCTGTTGACACTCGCCCTACTGCTGCATTTTTCCGAACGCGTCCCACTGGGGGAGTGAATTTCACCCCCTGCTGATCTCCCAAAATATTATACCAATTTTACCAAACGACACATCAATCGAAGGGGATTCAGAAAACCGCATTATTTTTAAGGTCATGGACTGAGGCCAAGATCAATGGTCAAATACCGCCAATTTTTAACAAATTTCCATTAGATCACTATTTGAAATGTAAAATGACAACAAAAACTAATAGACCATACATTAATCGAAAGCTCTGGGCAATGTGGTCAGCAAAATGATGATAAAGACCCAGTCCGCCCAATTTTTCATGTTACCATGTTTAGATAGCTCATGATGTTTGAGGAACTGTTTACATATTCATTCGTTCGTATCGAGATGCATTAACACACACGGAGCCGATGAAAGTATTCTCGTGACGTCATTCGGGGAAGTCAAAGGAGCAGACAACAGTGCAGCCTATTGATATCAGCAGCGGACTCGCCCCCTGCTGACGCTGAAACAGCAAGCAGAATCGCCAAGCAATCGATACTGGCAGTTTCTAAAGAAAGTAAGTGATCCTGTTTCATTTTGGTGCGGGTAGAGTTATAATACAGAGTCAGGACAATGCCCAAATTTTCATATTTTGCATTAGTACATCATCATTTGCGAATTTGTCAGAACTACGAATTAGCGATGAACTGAATGTATAAGGCGAAATGAACTAATGAACGCGATGAAGATGACAAATGTTTATCGCATTTATTGATACAAGATGATATAATTTCACGATATTTCACATATTAGATGTTCAGATAATAGATTAGATTATTAGATTCTATTCAGATATTAGATTACGCATGAACATGAATATGAATAACACTTATACAAAATAAGGACATAAATAAATGAAAATGAAAAAAATACTCACTTGAAAGCCTGATCTCATTCTCATTAATAAATCTATGAATAACTGTTGTCATTTTATTACAGATAAAGAAATAACTGGGTATGCGTTTGAGCCCAGTAAAGTGTCAAGGAAAACAAAAGGCGCGTATTCTGAAGCAGGTGTCGCTCATCCAACTGAAGAGACTGAAGAGGACATGCATCCTCAAGTGATTTGTCTAGACGAACGGCGGTTATTGACATCATCGTCATGGTGTTTACAGGTTTTCCCGGACAAATTCATTTCTACGTCATCCAACTTCAAGATACAGCATGCAGCTTCAATCAACGTCAAGCTACTTCAAAGAAGCGTCACAGATTTCTATGTTAGATCAAACAAGTTCAAGATACGCCACAAAACTTCGTGATAGCGCTCGCATGTTCGTGAAAAGCAAAGCAGGTTCAATTGTTAATCAATCAATTTCAATTATCAATAAATTCTATCACTTTTTGATAATCTGACATTGATAGCGTAAAATTTGTTCATGGAAACGATTGCGATCAAAGAATGAACCAATTTCAGCCTATTATTTGCATAAATCATAGAACTATATAAGTTTGTGAAGCTATTACACTGTATCTGAATCCTGTGTGACTAGCCTACGTTGTAGCCTGGCAACTGACATTATACCAATCATGAGCAGCACAGACGACACATGGAGTGATGACACCACGAGTGCTTCTCAGAGTTTGTCCCGCTCTCGTGGACCGAGGCCAGGTGTACCTCGTGGGCGTTACTCGAAGATCAGCATTGATTTAAAGCAGCGACTTGTTGAAGCTCACGAAAATGGAGCTGATTGGAAGGCTGCCGCTGAAACACTCAACATAAAAGAGAGCACTGCGAGATCAATCATCCTAAGATATGAGGAAGAAGGATGCGTGGAGGATGTGAGAGGAGGAAGAAGGGAGAGAAGCATAAAAGTGACAGACGCCGTTATTGATCGCTGTGTGCGAATGATTGAAGAGAAGCCGGACCTGACCTTGAAGGCAATGAAGGAGGCGCTGGCAGCAGGAGATGCACCCATACTGATCTCAGAGTCCTCCATTGCCAGAGCACTAGATGGCCGTTTGATATCCACCAAAAAGTTACAGGTATGTAGTAAAAAATATCACGCAAAATATCATTCAATGCACATTACATCAACATTTTCTCTCTTCTTTATTACAGGACTGCCCAAGTGCACGAAATTCCGATCGTGTGAAGCTGCTAAGAAAGGAGTTCGCTAGGTGGTACATGGAGGAATCCGATCGAACCCTTGTGTACGTGGACGAGACCTGTTTCAACCTCTTCACAAGGAGAACAAGGGGCAGATCTCAAGTGGGTCGACCAGCTGTCCGACAGCTTCAATTCACACGTGGTCGGAATCTCAATCTGTGTTTGGCAGTTGCTGCGGATGTTGGCATCGTCTATTACGAAATTCGTCGAGGCACCAACACAAAACAAGATTTCCGTAACTACATGGATAATTTGGATCGAGTGCTGGAATCACAAGCGGTGGAGAATTGTTTCGTGATCATGGACAACGCCCCCATCCACATCGACGCTTCCTCTTTTGTAGCAACCGTGCGGAAAATACCACCATACTCTCCGTTTCTCAATCCAATTGAAAACTGCTTTTCCACCATTTAAGTTGCGGTTGAGAGAGAAGCTGCGCGAGGCAGCAACAGTGCGAAGGATTGCAGATGTTCCAACTCACACCTCTGTTTCAGAGCACCGCATTTCTGTTCTACAAGGCATTGTGGAAGAAATCCTACAAGACCAAACAATTTCTGGTGTGAAGGTAGCACGCATGCAGAATCACATTATTACTTACTTGGACAGGTGCCTAAATTGTCGCGACATTGTTGTTTGATTATGAAAATAGTGCTCCTTTTCTGACTCTGTGTTCTGAATGCGAATTTCATGGGTTTTCATTGTACGAATTTAGTGGGTTTTCATTGATATCTTATATTTCTATACATAAATCTAAACACCTTATCCTTTGAAATTGGAAATGAAAGGGGCTTCCGTTCCTAAATCATAAATATTATTTCTGCACATGAATCTGCATAGCTTATTTTTGAAATTGGTTGCACTATCTTGAACTTGAATACTTTAACACGAACCTGCTTTCATTGAAATTGAAGCTTAAGTGACGTATAATTGAAATAGGTTCAACTATCTATGGTCTTTGAAATTGCTTGACGTATCTTGAACTTGTATGCATTATGAGTGAACTAGCTCGGGAAAACCTGTATGTACGAACTGTGAAGCTATGCCTTCATCAAGAGAGTGTGTTTGCTGCTTTGAACAAAATAGTGTTGATGAAAAACGCTATAATGGATGTATCACTTATAACTCTGATTTTCAATCTACTTGCTTGAATCAGGGAGTGCTAGACATGTCCACCGCTATGCGCACTACTTTTTTGGCAAAAGCACCCGGTGCAGATCAGCGAACACCAGAGCTTTACCGACATATAGCCTACTGTAATTTTGTGCATTGGATATGCAACAGGAGTTTGGGCCGTCATAATCGTCTAGTCATTCCATCATGTGTGGTCATAGCTATCAGAAAGGCATATCCTGACCCATAAATGAAATACAAGGGGTTTTCTTTTCATGATTCTGATACTGCGATGTAAATATCATATTTACGTCCTTTGTACAACAATTAAATAAATTTATAACATTACCCAAAAAAATCGATTTAAAGTTTTTAATGTACTAAAAAATAAGTGGGAAAAGGATATTTTGAGGTGCTGAGTACGAATATGATCGTGAAAACTGTTCATCACATTTAGTTTATTTCTATAAATGCATGCTTTTCAACGTGCTGATAGCCTGTCCTTCTTTGGCTTCTGGCCATATTTTATAATACATTATACAATGCATGGATTTGCAGTACATATGTTAGATTATTGTCTTGGATTATTTGAATTCTAATGCAAATTGTCTTTTGTCACGGCTATATGTTGATTTATTCGTGAATTTTTTCGCAAATTTTTTTGTATTCGAGTTTTTTGTGAAATTTTCTCTGGAGATCACTCAGATCCACTGTCTTCGGATGTCAGAGTATTTTTTAGGTATTGAAAAGAAACTCAGATCTGGGTGAATTTTCTTATTTGTGTTGCACCCAAAAATTGTACAGGACTGAGGCATGTCTCACACTTAGGATGATGACCAAGCAGCTTTGCTAACAAACGAGAAGAGAGATTTCACTTTGATGCAGAGAGAGCAAAGCAGTCGATGTTTGTTTACTCCATGCAGCTTTGTCGCTGCTGTAGAGACTTTCACGGCGCCGGCGGGTGATTCCACTAGTGACGTCATCACTCGAGAAAGAAACAGCGATTGCAAGCTGATCCACGGTACAGTCGTTTGTCAGAGCGTGTAGACAGATTCACCACATAGGGAATTAACATGATTGCGTGAAAAAAAGTTAGGTAAATTTGGGCGGACTGGGCTGCATAATTATTGATTTCATTAGCAAAATATAAATATGTATTGATTTCAACTACAATTATTTTTACCGTCATGTTCTGTTATCGAGCTCATATTTTCTGTCTTTTAAAGAGAAATTACAATGCAATTTGTTCGACAATTTGATCTGCTTTCTTTGAAATTCAGTTCGATGGCAGAATTTTGGGTTCCCGAATGGCTCATAATATTGTTTCGTAACCAACATTAACTGCTTTTCATTGCAGTTGATGATGTGTGGGACTTTCCAATCCATGAGGAAAAATCATCTGTTGACACTCGCCCTACTGCTGCATTTTTCCGAACGCGTCCCACTGGGGGAGTGAATTTCATCCCCTGCTGATCTCCCAAAATATTATACCAATTTTACCAAACGACACATCAATCGAAAGGGGATTCAGAAAACCGCATTATTTTTAAGGTCATGGACTGAGGCCAAGATCAATGGTCAAATACCGCCAATTTTTAACAAATTTCCATTAGATCACTATTTGAAATGTAAAATGACAACAAAAACTAATAGACCATACATTAATCGAAAGCTCTGGGCAATGTGGTCAGCAAAATGATGATAAAGACCCAGTCCGCCCAATTTTTCATGTTACCCTGTTTAGATAGCTCATGATGTTTGAGGAACTGTTTACATATTCATTCGTTCGTATCGAGATGCATTAACACACACGGAGCCGATGAAAGTATTCTCGTGACGTCATTCGGGGAAGTCAAAGGAGCAGACAACAGTACAGCCTATTGATATCAGCAGCGGACTCGCCCCCTGCTGACGCTGAAACAGCAAGCGGAATCGCCAAGCAATCGATACTGGCAGTTTCTGAGGTCAAATAATTCAAACTTTCAGTTCAATTCAAATAGCACTAAAATCGCACATTCTAGTATTTATTTTTGCAGGTGAAGAGACAGCCCAATTCGATGAAGTTTTATCAAGACACTGAAGTTAAAAGCAAAATGATTCTGAAAATTTTCAACAATCTCACGCCACAAGTTCGAGGGGTTAAATGCATTAAATGCATGATCCCGAGTAATATGATTTCGTTTAAAGTCGGAAATAATTTTATGAAATTTCATAGAGTTTGATAATGCATAGAGACATAGAATTCCATAGATCATAAAAAATGGAGAAAACGAAGCCTAGATATCTACTTAACATACATCAATGCAAATAAATATCTTGCCTAAACAAATACATACGAGAGATGATTGATAAGTTCGCGGCCTGACATAGAAAGCTTAAAGCCAGGCCATTATGCACATGTGGATTGATACAATGGAATGTGCTGACGGCGCATGACGAGTGATCAGTCGATCCGGTGAACTGTTGGTAAACCACAGCTACTTAACTTCAGTTACTAACTTATCAGTCAGTTAGTCAGATAAGTGTTGCGCAAGATGGATCACGTTTCAAATCGAGCTGTCATTCGTTATCTCGGCTTGAAAGGACTCACACCAAAGGAGATTCATGATGATATGGTTGGAACACTTGGTGAGAAAGCTCCGTCCTACACCACAGTGAAGAAGTGGCTTCAGAATTCAAGCAAGGAAGAGAGAGCTTGGAAGATGATCCCCGTTGTGGAAGACCAGTGACAGTGAGCACAGAAGATGTGATCGATCATGTTCAAAAGATTATTCTTGATGATCGCCGTACAACCGAGCGAAAGATTGCCTTCGAACTGACGATTTCACAAGAGCGTGTCCATAACATCATCCATCATGAACTTGGCATGAACAAAGTTTCCGCTCAATGGGTGCCACGACTGCTCACACCAGAGAACAAACGAGCCCGCTTTCTCATCTCAAGGGACAACCTGGCGCTGTTCGTAAGAGATCCTGAAAATTTCATGGACCGGTTCATTACGATGGATGAGACTTGGGTTCACCACTATCAGCCAGAGTCGAAAGAACAATCGAAACAATGGAAGCACCCAGGATCATCAACTCCGCGGAAAGCCAAGTTCACCAGGTCCGCGGGAAAGGTCATGGCCTACATTTTTTGGGATTCGAAGGGAGTTTTGTTGTTAGACTTCCTAGAGACTGGTCGGACTACGCTCATTTGTTACAGCAGTTACGAGTGCAGATCAAGATCAAGCGGAGAGGGAAGCTCACGAAAGGCGTGCTCTTCCATCAAGACAATGCGCCTGCTCACACCTCCGCTACCGCCATGTCTGCCATCCAAGGTTGTGGGTTTGACATCATTTCCCATCCACCCTATTCTCCTGATCTGGCACCATCGGACTTTCATGTCTTCCCAAAAATGAAATTGGAGCTCAGTGGTCAGCACTTCGCATCCAACAGTGACGTCATGGAGGCCGTTGAGGAGTATCTGGACTCCAAAGACTCGCACTTCTATGAGCAAGGGATCCGCGCAGTGCAGCACCGTTGGGCTAAGTGCGTTGATTGTAGGGGCGATTATGTCGAAAAATAAATATGTATCGTATGCGAAATATGCTTTTTTCTATATCGGGCCGCGAACTTTTCAATCACCCCTCGTATAATGCCAGATCCATTTTCCTTCAATCAAAAGTTGCATGATACGTAGAAAGTAAGCTATCAGAAATCTGGTGGCCATAGGTTGCTTGGTTAAAAAGATATTCACAAACGTTGACACGGGGGCGAAAAAACGACCCACCTCTGTGAAGCGAGGGTTAAACCATGTTAGGATTGCAATCATGAGATATAATACTTAGTGAGCGTGTACATGATTATATTGAGGTACTTCTACATTATCTCCTCCCGAGTGTTCAAAATTGTCTAAAACTTAGAAATATATTGTCATAAATCAATCGTCTAAAATTTCAGATACAAGTAGTTGAAGATATTTTCTGCATGTTTACTGGTTCAAGATAATTTTGTACAAAGAAATGTGCAGATCGGGCATTTTTTCAATTGCAGACAATAACTCGAAGTGTAGCGATGTCTGCAGCTTAAATAACTTGTATGTTGGATGTGTTGATCAATTGCTTCTTCATGCCTTTTTTCCATCAGATTTTTTCTTCAAGTAGCCCTGAATACGAAAGCTAATTTTGTAGGTTATAGCATGATAACAATGTGGCAATGTGACTGCAATAACATATTTTTACCAACAATAGCTGCTTTCCATATTATCTGAAGAAAAAAATCTGAACAGGTAGCACTTCAGATCGATCAATTCATTTTGCGACAACTCTTGAGATGACAATGAACCAGACCATGTCTCTTTTAGAAATATACATACTTAATTTCAGAAAGGTGGTGTGGTACTGTTTGAGTCACCTGTGTGTGTCGGACGTTTTGTGACGATTGATTTACTTGAACGGAATTTAGACATATTTTGAAAGCGTAGGGAGATGACCCACAAAATCATAATTATTAGATAAAAACAGAGATTGTCGCTCCTTATATCTAGACCACTAATCAATTACTCATAATTTTCAAAGCATGCACTATATCATTGCAAATAATGCAGACGATGCACGAGAGACCCTTAAAGCAAAGAATTAAATATTTTCAAAAGCATAATTGCTTTCGGTTATGATTGAACTCGTACTGCGAGAAATACCGCCCTATTTAAAATTCTCCATAAAAGATAGTGAGGAATTGTACGAGGACGCTTTTTAGCATTGTGCATTTACGTGCACTTTATACTTTATGTACTTTTAGCCTTAAAAGTTTTGATTTTGCGCTATGGATCACATCTGATAACCGAACAATCGCTCACCAGTCAGTACAGATTGATCTAAACAACCACTGCTGTCAATCCTAGGTGATGGATTTACACGCATGTAATGTACATGTATATGTAGGTATGATAGATTTCTCATAACAAATCCTCTGAATGAACAGCATAGTGGAACATGTCATTTAAATCAGTTGAAAGACGATTAATTTTCACATCATATCAATCATGTATCAGTCCATTTTACTTCAGAAATGAATTGGAACCGTGTTGCCATTGAAATGAACAGTTTCTTCCATTGATTCGATGCATCAGAAGACATTTCTACTGCTGTCTTGACCTGTCTAACCATATCATTGATTTGACTTTGCCGTCACTGTTTATGTATGTTTCTCAATTAGTAAATATTCGAATTTTCTCCACTATCATCTGTCATCTAAATACACACACATGTATACATGCTTATTTTAACAGAAAAATTCTTAAAAACAAGATCTCAGGAGGACATGCGTTCAGTTTTCTTAGTCACACGATCTGAATAGTTGAAGCTGATTGCGGACGTTTAATCATCGTTGATGGAAGATTCTGTTGTCGATATCTTTTAACTTAACCATACTTTTACAAACTTCATAACAAAGGACTTTTATGTAGGTTATGCTGTGATCCTTTTGTGGTCACAATGCAAATGAATCGGCATCTGTTAATAGTTAATTACGTGGCAAACATGCAAATTCTGCCAAATAAATGAATGCTGCTATTGAGCTGATATGTCATTCTGTTAATCAACGTCCCTGAAAGTCCAAAATTCTTGTCATGTATAGGCCTACATAGAATGTCTTTAACCAAAGTCGCTCAATTGCTATCACTGATATATTTCAAGGGATTAAGCGTTAAAAGTTCCTACCAAAAGAAGTGTGAAGCTGGTACCCACAATCACCCTTGTTATGTATACCAGTCGTAGTGCTGCCTTTTTACTAGTAGTAGCAATAGTAGTGTCTCTATTCTTTAAATAGAAATCTCAAATCACAGAAGAAACACTTGTCGTACAAAAGTTACAAAATAGAAAATAGATTCTAAATTCTAAATGATGCACGAATTTTGCGCCATGAGCGTTAGGACGCTCATAACACGCGTTTCCTGCGTCAAACAATTTTATTGCTCATGAGTTCAATGTATGACAAATTGAAAGCTGATTGCCTTAAGTAAGCTTTGTTCCTCAAAAAAGCATTATTACTAATAAAAATGGTTATTGCACAAACACCATTTAAGGTGAACGAATGTTCAAAATAAAACAAATAACGAAGGCATGTCTTTGTTCTCTCGCAGAGACTGCAGATTGTTTAACTTGTATAATAATCAATGTGTACTTTAGCGGTAAAGCGAAAAAGTTGAAAAAGAACTATTGAACTTTTTTTGAGTAAAACTTACATATTCACAATCCGTACATCGCAAGAATTCTGAAGACACGCCAAGCATGAACATTTTTAATGAAAAAGTGAGAATATAACACTTTCAGTCATAAGAGTCATGCTTTTGTGATAATTTCACGATGTCACTAATTTTTTCCTAGGTCACCGATTTTGATGACCAGTATGTCAAAAGAGAGCTAGCTCAGAAAATCCTCGTTTTCCCCGTGCCTGAATAATTGTCATGCTCACATGTTTTCTTATTGAAAAATTTTAATTTGTAAATTGAATGATTTTCATATTTTGAGCACTGATCAGCAAAGCAGACACAAGTCAATCATAGCTCACTTTTAACGTTGATAATGTAAGCTCTCGAATGATGCATCACACGTTGATGTGCGACACAATTGGAAGACATGAGAGTCGATTGAACTTCAACGAAATTAAGGTGGTCCGTTTTTATGATCAGCTCTGTAGATAGTCCGACATTCTCAGCGATTCACTTGTCATCAACAAATGTTGATGAGAACCAGATCCTCAATCATTCATCTTATACATCTTATAGTTCTAAGGTTATTCATGTTACTTTGTCCGATGACAGTTTCGATACATAGTGACTCAATAATTCTAAAAAGACAAAAATGAAGAAAATCTGACGATTGGCAGCCATGGAAACAACATTCACAACTTTCAGATATGGAAAAAATTTATCTATTAATAATGGCTTTATTGCACTTCAAACGATACTCAGGCGTCGCAAGCAAACAAGAAAGAGAATAACAGAAAAAATAAAGCCCAAGGGAACTAATTATGAATGATGATATGAAAAATGAATTGAAAATTTTGGTTTTGGTTTTGATTTGTGCCGTTGTGAAGTGAGTAAGTGAGTATCTCAATGTGTTTTTGTCATGTGTATGTGTAGTTGTTGAGGTGGTAATGCCTTTTTTGGCAGACGAAGGACCATCAAATCACAGCTGTCAGAGTTGAGCTCATATTCGTAAATATGCGTATAAATCGAAATACACTAAAGGAAAGCGTGCATGCTCTTCAAACCACAGTTATGACTCGCACTCGCAGAGGAAATTCCCATGTCATCTATGCCTTGTCCCGCCAATAAAATACTTCAAAAAATTATCATTTCTCGCAGTGATCGTGTTCATGACTTGTTGTGCACAGAACGCGTTGGCTTTTAAATCCATTAAAATGGAATGATTCATAGGAACAATATTATTCGCGATTATCGGAAAAGCTCATTGTTCGGAAAGTATGGATGGAATTATTAAGTTTCCATGTGGAATCCTACATGCATGGCAAGTAATTACTAGTCACTCACTTCAAACCCCTTCGATATAACAAGAGTGAGAGCATTGGGAGTGCCAGCATTGGTTAGGAAAATGAATCGGTGGTTAATAATTCTTCCGCGCACTTTTTATTTTGGTGATGCTGACCCTTGACTTTCGATGCGATTTTGAATGGAATTTGATACTTAAGTTATCATGTCAAAAAACGTTTTGCTGCATATTTCTGTCCCCAACATTCTCATACGAACAATACATTAAGCAGCCGACTAGAATCTTATCAAAATCTTGATACTAATTCAAAATTGATTAACTCTGCGAACCACAAGACTATATCGTCACAACGATTTGCATGGAAGTTCAGGATCTGTCTTTCTTATTATTTGTTGCACTTCATTGTCATTAACTAACTTATATTTAGCTAAATCGCCAAATCGGTACTTTCGGTAAATCAACAAGGAAATTTCAATTTTCAGTCTTCAATTTTTTCATTAAGACTTATAGTCCGGCAGCCAGAACGAGTTTCTGCAGGGAACGAGGCCGAAAGTGAGACTTTCACAGAATGATGTACACCCTATGCCTACTACGAATCGGCACGTCTGCCGAGTTCTAGTGAGTTCCTATTATTGTCAAAAAGGATCAAAGAAAAACACATGTAAATCCAATGGGACGCAGATTGCAGTTTTTGGCTAAAATGAAATTTTGTATGTTTTCTTTTCTCTGATTAAAGGAAAAGTACTAAGCCCAGAGTCATAACTTTTGGCATGGAATGTCTTCAGGTAATTTCCTTTCATTTTTATGCACCCCTGTCTATATAACTAAACGCATTTAGATTTGGCGAGCCTCTTAATGTCGGCAAACACAAACATTTTGAGCAACTTTATCCACATTCAACCACATTCTCACATACATTGCCGATTAGATGCATGATAAAAGCACATGCACATCATAGGAAATGACCTGAAGTCATTCCATGCCAAAAATTATGACTCTGGGCTTAGTACTTTTCCTTTAATCAGAGAAACATAGAAAAATTCATTTTAACAAAAAACTGCAATCTACGTCCCATTGGATCTACATGTGTTTTTCTTTGATCTTGCCTGACAAGAAGAGGAACTCACTAGAACTCGGCAGACGTGCCGATTCGTAGTAGGCATAGGGTGTACATCATTCTGTGAAAGTCTCACTTTCGGCCTCGTTCCATGGAGGAACTCTTTCTGGCTGCCGGACTATTAGGTCATAATGCTGCTCATGAAATATACTTGTTAATCAACTGAATTTCATTTTAAGTTAAATGCTTTATTCTCGTCAAATTTCAATTCTAATAAGGTCTTTAAACTGCTTGACGCATTAAAATTTCAAGCATGGAGTAGATAGTGAGCTATGTAGATGCAGTAAGTTTTTTAAAAATGCTTTTTTAATTGATCAAATGTATTTTCTGGACCTCAGAAACATGCATGTATAATATCCATAGAAAGCTGAATCATTTTGATATACTCTATGCATTTTCACGATGCACGTGCTGATATTTTTTAATTTGACACTGCCTACTACATTCTTACTCTATGGGCTATTAGTGAATCAGCGACAGCGACAGTTTACAGAAATTTACGACGTAACTCATAACTCGGAACCGGGGCACAAAACCTTCCCAGCTTGCTGCAATG
Organism: Prostheceraeus crozeri; assembly: GCA_907163375.1. Taxonomy (NCBI): domain Eukaryota; kingdom Metazoa; phylum Platyhelminthes; order Polycladida; family Euryleptidae; genus Prostheceraeus; species Prostheceraeus crozeri. Next base: position 142,171 of record CAJQUW010004374.1, on the reverse strand, counting down.
TGCTACCGTAGGTCCACATACTCATACTTTCATTTTCTTGATACACATGCGTTTGTTTTCGAAAATAGGGGTTCGATTATTAGAACTCCTTCTTTTGTAGCGCAAGATTGTGTTTTTGAGTGTTATTTTGTAGTACAAGTTGTGAACAGGTCAGTAATAAGAATTGGAGTCTTAAAAACTTAAAACATTTCTGTAAGATCAAATCCATGATTCATGCCTCCTTCGAATAAAATAAATCCATGAAACAATAAACATTTGCTCTACCTATGGTGATACAAAATGTGCTCATACAGCATTTATTTACATAAAAGTTGAAATACAGGTGCAATCCTACTTTTGCGATATCCGGTGTTTCATTCGGTTGAGACAGATAATTTTAGTAACCAGGCATATGGTTCGTTCATTTACAATAAAATCAAGCATGTGCGCATTAATACAAGACATTAAAATCAAGCATGTGCCCATTAATACAAGAATTTCTTTGGATAAAGTTCCTGTAAACATTAATGAGAACACGAAGATGCACCCAAGTGGCAAACAATCATTAATCAAAACAATTATTATATTCATGTAGCTGCATGTATTTTGTTTCAAAATGAATGATAAACATGGTTGGAGGTTAGTATAAAGTAGCGACGAAAACGAAAATACAGTATATCGCTGCATTTTTACATGAGGTGCAAAAATAGTTCAAGAGCACAATACATGTGCACGAAGTGTCTTACAACGTGTATGAAACAATATTCAGACTTTAATACAAATGGACAACATTCGCGAATATAAAGCATTGGTAAAGAAATATGAAATGAAAGCGATTTATAAAAAATATCAAGAAACCGAGTTGAAGATCCCTACCAAATCTTCATTCATGTTTTGAGTCTCAAGCTAAAAAATGTCTCTGAAATTTATAGTTTATGCATTTGGGAATTTGCTATGATGAACAAAATGAGTATCCCTTAATCGCAACTCATAGTCACATTTGTAGTCCACGTCAGTGCATCACATACAAGAAGACACGAAATTGATGAAAACTCTTTGAATGTATGTACAGAAAAGTCAATGTCCTGTTGTTATTCTATCATGGCAATTTCAAATCCAAGTTCAGAAAGTTACAATACTTGAAAGCAAGTTTTTCACGCCTTTTGCCGACGGGAGTTCAAAACATTATTACATGTTTTGCAGCAATACCGCTGATGTAGCTTAAAACGACACAGTGAAGGTTGCAACTTCAGACAGCTTTTTGATAGATCGACACATGCTGAAAGAGAAATGCAGAGACATGTTATGCATGATTAATAGGGTTTAATCCGTACATGCATGAATCTGCCCACAATCTCTGTTTCCTCCCTGTAAAGAAAACAAATCAGAAGATTTTGTGTCCTAAACGATCCGAAAATTTGTCCATTCGTCAGCTTTAATATAACAGATTTAAGCTTATCTATGATTTTTGAGACCATTCTGACGCTGGCAATATTGAATCTCGAGACCTCGATATCCCGGGAGATATTGATTGTAAAAATGCATTAAATATCTTCACTAAATATCTTTATCCCTTAATCCTGTATTGGCCTCCACTTATTCCACAAGGAGTGTGATTGAAACATAGAACATTAAAACTTACAATTCGAAGCATGGATATTAGACAGATTTCAGCGAGTTCAGATGAAAATGCGAAGCCGAAATATTTCAAAAACTCCTTGTTGGTATAGATGGGATGTAATGCATTTTATAGGTTTCTTAAACTTAAACCTGAAAAATTCAAATTGTGAAGTCTTGGTATTTTAGAAGTTATATTTGGGTCTCGATAATCATGCACTTTTTACTTCTTGTATTCTTTCTTGCATGTGAAATTAGTTTTAATATATATCAATTACTCTGTAGCAAGTCTCATTGTTAATTGATACATTTTCAAATAATTGGATAACTTGAAAGTTATATCTCTGCTCTTAAATGAATGAAATGAGTTTGCAACAGCCCGGCAATTCATTTGAGTTGACCGCATCATGCTGCTGATGGCGTTTATAACCTGAAAGAGCGTGTTGGAATTTATTCCAAATGTTAGTATTTAATGACTAACTTTATTGGGTTTCCGTGCACGGTAGGCATCATAAACGCGACATAACGTATTCAATTGATACAATATTCTGCGAATCTTTAGAAATATTATCATGGTCATACAGCTCCATTGAAATACCGGCATCTATTGATTCTTTATCGAATGCAAATGGGTTGCATCGTTGTTTTGATTAATTAAATTTGAATAAATTACCACTCAGCATTCCTGAATATTCTCATTGATATTTTGAGCACTCACTCTGAATTCTATCAATTCTAAACCTTATTATCTTAATTGAGGTCAACTCACGGTGGCTAATGTAACTAGCCAACATCACCAGATTGATTTTTTGAAATACAGAAACATTTGAAAAGTCCACAACTGTCTTGAAAACACGACTATCGCTGAACACAGTCCTATCAACTTCACCAGCGGTCCATAGCTTAGTTGTTAGAGCACAGGACTAGTCGTCGGTTCGAGTTCTGCCAAACAGCACATCTTTAACGTGGGAATTTGATCTATCGCTCGGGGGGGGCGGTTCGGGCCCCTCCTTAGCGAATTTTCGAATATCTTTAAAACCAAGCAAGCTATGGCCACCTGGCTCTAATAGCTTCCTTTCTACGTATTACCCAACTTTTGACTGAAGGAAAATAGATTTGGCATTATACTTTTGGCGCAAGATCTATTTTAAAATTTGAATATTTTGCCTGACTTCGGTATACATGTATATTCACTTCTATGTTGTAAATACCGCAGTGGGGCGAGAATGTTAATTGTGCTATCGGCTAATATCTAGCTTTAATGAGAACAACTCTTTAAGATGTGATATTCAATGCTTGCGTCGATTCTCGTTTGCATTTTGAAGACAGTTGAATATTCATCTATTTTACTTCGACGTGCAGCAACACACCAACTTGCGTTGTCTGGCCTGATAAATCTAAACTCGATAGTGTGACAACACTGTTTGAGAAATAATCCTGATAAAAAACAATAAGTAGGAGTTCGATTAAACTTCTAAGTTAGCCAGGGGCGGGCTTGGACTTGATATTTTGAACGTTAACCTTTCCGGACTGGGCATGTAAAATTTATTTTTAACCAATTGATCATGGTTTGAATATGAGAACCTGTTTGATGACAAAGCCTGTTGTTGAGTCTCGTGTGATATATGCGCACATGACAGTTGGACTCTACGCGAATCAGATGAATCAAAAAAGGCCGCTCTGTTGATCTTTGTTAAATAGCGCGATAAAAATACGCTCAGAACAATCCTTAAAATATAGCCTAGGAGCATGGATTAGAATATACAAAAAGCACAGAATTGGAAATAATAAAATCATCGTCGTTATCGATAAATTAATTTAGAAAAATACAACGATGGTTACGTGGGTATGATGCAAGCGTAACATCTATTTTTACAAGGAGAAATTGGTGCAACCAATTTCGCTTTTAAGTTTACTACGCCCATCGACTAGCTACATACATCCAAAAGTGAATTTTGCGAGCCATTCTTGGTTTGTGGCTAATTTCAGACTCAAACTTCATCTATTCAAACTTGATCTTTGTGAATTATGCATAGTAAGTCAATTCACAGAAATCAACCATGATTGCATGGATTTACACTAAATCTGATCTATCACAACAGAATTCACAACTAGCGGAGGCCCTGTGGCTGAAAATTAGACTGGAACAGGGTTGGGCTTCTCTAGCGGGCCTGACATGGCCCGGGACAGAAAATTCAGTCCCATTTAAAGTCTGGGTCCGAAAATTCATTCCTTTCTCTACGTGGGACATGAACTATGCCAACGGCATCAATTTTGCTTTTACTCTCGACTGAGATAAATTTCTAGAAATTCGGGACAATTGATTTGCTGAACACAACCAAAGATTGGAAGAAATGGAAGCGAATCGTCAGCGGTTGAAGCGGTCGATTTTTCATTGAAGCAGAGGGACCCTGTATTAGCGCTCCCGTATCCAAAACATTCAGTATGTGATAGCAATAGAATATTTTACTATGAATGATGCATCGATGTTAGATTGAATTGAGATGCAAAGGATGCGCCCCTTGTAGGTGCTTGTAAGATGACCTGAACCATCGGCCACCCAGGTGATCGAGACTTGTTGCTCTACTTAACCAAACAGCAGACGCTTACGTGAGACGTAGAATGTCGATTTAGTGGATCAAGTCTTCAGCGTCACACATCAGTAAGTGATTATAATGAATATAACAACTGTTGGCACTGCAATGGTAATCTGAATATCTCGTTACAATGAACAACAAAGTGTAATCAACGTCTTATCATATTCCGAATTTCTTATCAAGCTTTCCACGTGACCACACTCCATCAATTGGTTCCAAGTATTCAAATAGCTAATTACTAACATTTTGTAGTGTCGTGAAAGCCGTGTAGTAGTAAATATTCTGCTTGCTGATTAGTATTTTGTGAAGTGTTGAAGTTTTGACAATATATAGTTTAAAATGATCATTAATTAACCTTAGGCCTATCATCATTTTATGGAGATTGAAACTGTAAGCAACATTTATCAATGACATGATAACTCATAGTTAACAGTTTTCTTTTTTGTTTTCAATAATATAAGACGAAAGTAACGTATTCTTCCGATTATGGCATTGATGAAATCATGAGTAGGCGTTGAATGATGCAATATTAATTACTTGTGCTCTTGAAGTATCACAAGGTTGTAACCATAAAGTCCCTACGCCAAATCTCAGTCTAAGCTGCGAATTAACTTTTGAGTGTAAAATCTAAATGTGCTGACGGCGATGTAATGATGCAAATATTATTTTAAGGATCAGCGGCGACCTTGCGCATAGGTATGTGAAATTGATGTAAACAAGTTACAGGGCAGAGTATAAATAATGTAACGACATGGACCATTTGATGCGTCCTAAACATCAGCGATCGCGGTAGATCAATTGGAAACTGAATGTAAATCAACAAGTCTATTAATTTGTAAAACATCTGCTAATATCGACAGCGAAATTCTGCAGTTGCAAAACTTTCACTTTTTGTCACATTGTATACTTTTTGATTCTCTTTGAGACCATTAGGTCACAGAGTGCACATCCAATTTATATTTTCAATTGACATGCCCATTTTCAATTGCGGAGTCAAACAACATGTAAATTCAACGGATTACTGAAATGTCCATCTTCACAATTTTATGATTTCTGCCAAAACCAAAATTATATTAATTATGTTATTCATTAATGATATTTCTATTAGGCCGAAGCTTCATTTTCATGATCTTCCGTCGGTTGGTCAACTACGAGAACAGATTATATTTCTCATAATCGAATCGTTATAGTCTAATTCTGATGAGGAAGTATTAGCCGTGTAGCACGAAAAAGTGTGTATAGCAGTCTTAATTTGCTTAACTTCAAAATAGCTAAGATGCTTCTCAACACCAAAAATGAATTCTTCACATCCGACTGAATTTTCCCGTAGTAAAATCTCAGCAACATGATTGAATTCTGTTTTAAACTGAAATTCATGGACTACCGATACCTGTGAAAGAATAAATAAAAGAATTTTGTTTATACTCTGAAACACATCCAGCACGGAGCGTTTCTTCCATGTGGCCGAGCTGTTCTTTGTCCCACTCTCATTCTGAGTGTTTGGCAGGACAGCAGAGTGTATCTATTTCAAAAGTTGTCAAAGTTTGACCTGACCAAGGCTTGAACCAAGGTCTCCACGCATAGCGAACACTCAACCACAAGGCCACAGTGCCTGTGACGTCTATATTGTGATCAACGTGTTTCCTTTCTTTTGTTTATCTGTCGAGTTCTACCCGATTCCGTTTCTTGTCAGACAGCATGAAAGGAGATACTTGCAAGTGCAATGGGAAGCAGTTATTTTGAAGGCAGTTGGAAGCACACTCAATATTTCAGTAAGAATGACATTTGACAATCGTCTGTGTTTTCTCTGATTTCAGTGAGAAGCAAGTGCACCTAGTCCAGAGACATAACGTTTTGCATGGCATGTCTTCAGGTCAAGTGTGTTCATGTTCTTTTGTCTTTGGCGCTAAATACATTTAGATCTAGCAAACATCCTAAATATAATAGTAAACACAATTCTTTGATCTTGCTTTAGCTGAAGCTCAATGTTTTTGACCACAATCGCCCACAATCACCCAGATCAGAAGCATGATAGAAGATGACCAAAGGCTGTAGACTATCTGCTTCTCACTAAATTAGAGGAAACACTGCAAAATATCTTTCTTGCCGAGAAAGTCAGTCTGCTTCCCATTGGATTTGCATGTGTTTCCATTGAAATTGTCTGACAAGAAAAAGAACCAGGTAGAGTTCGACAGACACACAAATTCGTAGTATAGTCCGGCAGCCAGAACGAGTTTCTGCAGGGAGCGGGGCCGAAAATCAGACTTTCACAGAGTGATGTACACTCTTTGCCTATTACGAATCTGCGTGTCTGCCAAGTTGTAGTTAGTTCCTGTTGTTGGCAGACAGGATCAGAGAAAAAACATGTAAATCCAATGGGACGCAGATTGCAGTTTTTAGCAAAATGAAATTTTCTATGTTTTCGCTTATCAACTGAAAAGTGCTTTGTCTAGAGCCATACTTTTGACATGGAATGTCTTCAGTTCATTTCCAATCATGTTCATGCACCACTGTCTATGAAGGTACACACAAAATTTGACAAGCCTCCCACTGTCGGCAAACACCAACATGTTGGCCCACTATATCCGCCTTGAACCACATTCTCGCATAATCGCCGATCAGAAGTATGAGAATATCACATACACATGATGAGAAATTACCCGAAGACATATCATGCCGAAAAATATGGCTCTAGACATAATACTTTGATAAGAGAAAACATAGAAAATTTCATTTCAGCAAAAAACTGCAATCTGCGTTCCATTGGATGAACATGTGTTTTTCTTTGATACTGTCTGATATGAAGAGGACCTGACTAGAACTCGGCAGACACGCAGATTCGTAGTATGCATTGGTTGTGCATCATTCTGTAAAAGTGTCATTTTCGGCCTTGTTCCCTGTAGAAACTCGCTCTGGTTGCCGGACTATAACCTCAAGGTGTATATCATTCTGTCAAAGTCTCAATTTTGGCCCTGCTCCCTGCAGAAACTCCTACTGTTGGCTGAGGAGTTTACTGATGCATTCAATGAATTATGTCTGTCTATTTGAAAGAAAGTTTAAAACTTCTTAGACATTAATTCCACACTTGAATACAAATTGCATTCAAAGAAGTGTCACATTTCCTAATGTAGATAATACATCGATAATGTAGAGATAATCTATAAATATTGTCTACACAACAATTCTAAATATTTAAGATACAAACTTCAATGCAAACGACGTTTCTGGATGCGTCGTCTCGTGTTAAATGGAGTGAGCGGTTGATATCAATAAAATTCGGACGAAATTTGACAATCAAATACTGGTATATTATAAACTGAAGTGCATGACTACAAACTGTCGAGAAATCAATGTTCTGATTTACTATATGGCACACAAAATTCAAATTATTTTATTTCAGTAGACAGACTAATTCAACCACCAGGATAATGAAACTGCACGAATACAATGTTGTACAATTGATCAAACTCTGATGCATTATCAGGAGATGATCAACTGCAAATGAAATTGATCAAGAGAAATTCTGATGAGAGTCGAAGATGTACCAACAGCATGGGATACAATAGGATGTATAATGAAAACAGGCGCTATAGAATTAATGGTGTTCATCATATTCACTTGGCAATCTCAACTAGAGAAAATGATGCTGAAAACTGCATGCTTGTTTTTGTGAAATTAGGGAAAGAAGTTATGAAGGAATTGTTTATTAAGTGACAGTGATATTGGCTATGAGAGATGGCATTCTCCTTGAATTTTTCTGTTATCATCATACTTGACTTCAAGCTGTTTGAGAAGCCTTTTGAGTGTGGAGTTTGTCTTAGGCATCACGGTCAATAAGTTATGTAGCACAGAATAAATAGATTATATTTAAGGAAAAATCACCAACGCCCCATGCATATACATTAAGCATGAATTAACATTTGTAATCATTTATTATGATTAAAAGTAATTATATCATAATATTTTATTATATTTATGATTATTGTTAATTATCAATCAATAATTAAATGTACACTTATTTTCTTTCTTTATTTCTTTTATTAAACAATACGTGAGGTAGAAAGGAGATTTATGAGGCGGTAAATGTGAAAAATTAATTGAAATAACGGTATTTCATGGGAAAAAAGTCACATACAACTCTGCTACCAAAAATGTAACGTATCAACGCAGTGGAAGCTGATAAAAGCCAAAAGTCTGTTACCAGGATGTTCATATTCCAGGATTACATTTAAATTTACATGCAGTCATCAATTTGGATTTAATAATTACTTTTATTATGACAAACAATGATAAGGCTCCATCACATCAATCATAAAGTCTGTACCAACTAACACCACCAATAATGAAGAATTCTGTCGTTGAATATAATAGTCGTACACATAAATTTTATCATTGCATGCAGCCAAATTTCTGCCTTGCTGCTGTGCTAAATTATATTTTGACTAATGCAATTGGCATGGTATTGCAATGACTTTACTATGCATCATTTCTACGAGCATACACCGGAAAGCAGTGTTCTAAAGAAAAAATTTTTGACAACTGTAAAGAAAATTTGTTCCGATATTTCTGTGCATTTTTGGTAATAAGTGATATGAGAAGGCAAACTACTCTTATTGCTAATCGATTTTTCACAAGGCAACTGGAAATAACTGCCGAGCTCACATTTCATATGCATGTAATTCAAATTGTAAAATGATAATGATGAAATGCTATTAACATTAAGCGCAGTGGCGATTTCTCAGGGTAATTAAGTTAAACACTGTTTACTGTCAAATTATCATGTTAAACTTACTTTTGCCGTTTCATGATACAGCAATTCGTCCTAAAAGAATTTTGGAAATTGAATTCTTATTATAGGTAATTATTGATATTCGTACTACTATATTTGAAGCTTTTTAGTAACACGTTAGAAAGTGGCGAAATCTACATGGTGAAAGAAGATTCAATATTGAGAAGATAAACACACATCTGATGTGATTATGTATTGGCATGGAGACATCGTTTGTTGATACAAATCATCCCGTAATACCTCGAGAGTTGCAGACATCAGGGTAAAGACTCTTCTCAAACATTACCCAGTGTTACTGGAATGGTACATCTGTCTTATCTCCCAATAATTTGTTTTGTTCGATCGATAAAGATAAGATGCATGTTTTGCCAGACAAATTGCGTGCTTATAATTGCTATTTTACATAAAACCGATGAGTTTGTTGGTGAGACAGTAAGTGCAGCAGGGCTTTGAACCTGTTGATGCGTGATTTTTCTGATGTTTTTCCCGCGACTGAATAGTTACTCAAAACACGCACCACGCTTAGCGTGTCCAGTTGTGGTTGTGAAAGATCCTTCTCTACTCTCAAGGGAATTAAAATATTTTCTAGGACGAGTATGTCCGATAAGAGATTGTGTAGTTTGTCTTTTCTTTCGATTGAAAAAGAACTCAAGAGACAATAATCGCCCCTGATAAAGCGGTACTGATTATTGGTGCAAGAAAAATTAGATCTATCAAAGTTGAAGGTTGAAATGAATTCTTTAAGCTGCATAGAAGTTTAAGTCAAATTCTAGCAATTCAAGATTTTTGTGGTAAATGTTATTCACTTTCTGGGCCATTTGATCATTGAGATGTCAAAATCTAAATCTAGAGTAAACTGCTGAGTACGAAAGCTGACTGATTTTGACTACGAAAGCGATGTACAAAACGAAATCCAATAGGAAAAACAATCGCTTTCGTAGTTTATGATCACGAACAATAGCGCTTTCGCACATTTTGTTATTCTCGTTTTGTACATCGCTTTCGTAAGTAGCTTTTGTATTGTACAGTTTACAGTGTAAGTTGAGAAGGCGTTGAAATGTGTTTGATATAAGAGTTATTTGAAATGGTAATTTATTGTAATTACTGTAAATTAATTTGTAATGCAATAAAAAATCAATTCCTTAGTAGGACATTATAACACGGCAGGTAGCCCGATAATAAAATACCAAATCGCTGAAATCAAAATAGTTTCACATTTGTGCCACGAAATCTGATTGGACTTTCAACGAGTTTTGTGGCTGCACACTATAATAGAACATGTAAATCACTCATTTACAGCTTCTACCCTCTTTTTGGAGCCAGACACAAATGTATGACAAAATAAAATCGATGAACTCACCGAGAACACACGGAGGAGTGGAACAAGCCTTCAAAACATGCGGCACTTTCAACTTCATTCGATAGCAATGTGCTCCAGCGTTCGCTTCTGATTTGTCCCAAACACATTGCAAATGTCGAGCCATCACTCCCTTGCCACCACAAGAACGGGAGCACTGCAATGCGACACAAAACCAATCAATTATTTATTGCCATTGTCTGATTAACTTAGAAAATTCTTTACAGAACGAAACGTTCGCACCATAGAGTAAGTATATAGTAGGTAGAGTGTCGACTCAAAAAAGTATCTGTAGGCCCAATACATTGAAACTTTTTGTGTCAAAAGATTCAGTTTAACAAGTATCTTAATTAAGCGAAACTAAAGCTGATTGTCAAAGGAAATTCATGACCCGCATTATAATACAGGTCTTCATGAACGACTTGAGATCTCATTGTACTTATTGGCTGAAAGTTCAAGTTTTTAATTCCATTTTCGTAGGTATGATTCCATAATTCACTAATTTCATATTTCATTTCTTGTATCTGAAAAGCAATGCGGACCCATTTGCATATTTTAAAGTTAATTGCGATCATTGTCTTTGATTATGCTATTTTACTCTACCAGTAGCAGGTAGCTCGTGTTATGATCACGATCAAGAAAATACTCTTATTAATAAGCTTGAACTTGAACATTAAAGTAATAGCAGCCATCGAATTGCAAATTTAAGAAACATTCTTGTCCAAGGCTGTCATGACACAGAGGTTCTGTTAAATACTATTATTCCTTCTGTATTGCTTTCATGATCAGTCAAATCCATGCAGATTTCTACAAAGGTGTAAAAATATGCATATCTCACATTTAGTTTCAGTACCCAATTGGGTTCAACTCGAGTTCATTTAATAAAATCGAGATTGTGTACACATTGGGCTGCTACCCTACCTAATATACTTTCTCTGTGGTTTGCACAAAATAAAAGAAACGAATTGTTCACCATTCGTTTTTTTTCGTTTTATCAATCTGCCGCATATTAAGATGATCCTACATTTTCTCTTATAAGATTAACAACAGCGTATAATCTGATTTTTATGATCCCGGGGGGGTACTTTTTAATCTTTCTGTATAGACATTCTAGACACTTTTGATAAATCTGAAAAAAAAGAAATTTCTTAACAAGACATGGCAGTGAGATCATCATTTCAGTCATCGAATCTCTGGAAAATGTTATAAAACAGTAATCATCCGAAGAATGTAAAATAGTAGCACAGAACTACAGAAAATATTTTATGCACATGAATATTGAGCTTCAGTTTGCAATGAAGATTCCTGTATATTGATCATGATGTAATATAGCAGTGCATAAAATAGCATATTAAAGTACGGGATAGTACATAAAATCAAAGTTTTTTAGCAGAAAGGAGTATGAAAATCACTGGCGCAAAGGGTGTGGTACGATATGTAGATAGTATTCATGACTATTTTGCATAAAGGAAGATTATAACTCGATGTATAGGCTACAAACTGTTTTACGTCCGAGTCAGATGGACAAATTGCATTGCTTTTGTATTTGTGACCTGAGAGGACATTTTAGAACATGACATCGGCTAGAACTGATAAAAACCAAGAAAACAAGAATGTCAGCTTTCCTACAAGTCCTAGACTTCATGGTGACGTGCGTATGACGGAGCAGACCGAACATTTGCAACAACTCAAACGGAATGATCGCAAAGAGACAACTGGTCTAAGTTAGACACTCCGATTCATGAATTAATGAATGATTGTGCATCTTTTCAAGTCATTAATAGAAAATTGCAATATAGCAATGCCGTTGTCGCAATTCATGAACGACAAGCGCAAGTCAATATTAAAATCAGAATACCGTTCATAAATTGCGATAATCTATACTATTGAATTGAAATTGCTGTTGAAAAATTGTACTTTTCTATGTAACCTGTAAAAGTTGGGTCTTTTTAATAATATATGACCTACTGTGAAAAAGCTTTTGTGACTTCTGTAAAAAATGCATATGAGCAGACTGCATTTGCGGCAACATAATGGTGTTGATTAATTATCATAACTGAATTACCCTCAAAATATTTTATAAGCAGAAACAATAATCGAAATAAGACACAATTAAAATGAGGCCTACAAGTGATTCGGTTGATAGCATGAATGAATTCACACGAAGAAATAACCTTCCTATGAATGCTTTTTAAAACTTCACATTCGATGTTTCATTTATGATATGTGACTTTTATAGAAATATATCTACAGGGTGCGGCATAAATAATGATGGTCAAAAGTAAGTGTGATGTTTGAACATGTTTGGGACTTAATTTGGAAGAGACGTGGAGACTTTGGAAGAAAAAAAGCAAGAAAATACTAAGTTTCTGGCGTTCAGTTACAAGCCGTGATTGTTGAAAATTGATCCAGTCTTCACTCAATTGATGTTGTGATCTGTAGCAGAAAGACTTCGCCGTGATCATTATCGTTTAAGTGAGGAATTGGAAGAAGGCTTGCTTTTCCATTCAGTCGTTGTTCTTTTCATCTAATTTCTTGACTTTCGAATTCTTCTGATTTGTATGAACATTATACTCTCATCCTCAAATGCAATCATTGCAATGGTGATCATGATAATAAAGAGGTGCATTGGCTTCAAAATGAGACCTTGTTTGCTAATTTCTGTTGGATAATTAGAAAGTTATCCTATTTTTAAATTTAGTATCGTTTTTTATGCCGTATACAAATTATTTTATCTAAATGATAAAATTCACAATCATTTTAGATTAAATTTACACTAAGGTATAAATGAAATAATCTCATGCGTAGCATAATCACTTAAACTTTACGTGTATTCTCATTTCCAAATCACCAAACTTTCCTTCATCGATAGATTAAAACTGAAAAGAGTTGGATTCTACTTTATGTGAAATCATCTCGTAGAAGATAAAGGAGTTTCATATTGAACTGGTATGAACAATATCCGGATCACCTGCCAATTATTTATTCACATGGAACATGAAATCAGACTACACTGAGACAAAATTGACAGTCTCAGCCAAATTAAAACTTGCATTAGAAATAGGAAGAAATAAATTTTTCGGAATAAATAGAATTATAATCACTCTTCGGTTTTCTTGCATGCTTCATATTAATTTACGGGCTTACATTGATGTGAAAATGGTGCATCAAAGAAATTCCATTCTTCTCTTTTGCTGTTTGCATTTCTACCCACCATTCTCAGCTTGCAAACCTGCATGTGTGAGACATAGCAAGGACTAAAACAACTTCAATTGACATTTAGGCTGTCATTGCAAAATCTACAAAGCTTGAAATGCACTGTGATCAACATGATTTAGTAAATGAACTTAAATTGTAAGGACATTTGTGTGCACTCAGTTTCACATGAGCGAAATATATATTTAAATATATAATATATAAAATTAATAATTAATAAATAATTATATTAAATTATAAATATATAATTTACATATATATATATATATATATTTACTCAAACTGCGAAATTTTACATTCGTCAGATATTATTAAATGTTAAGGTGATACTAGTACACTAATAGTATTTCTGTGATTTCTTTATACACAACACTCGAGAAGATGACGCAATAAATGACTCATTCAAGTGTTAATCCTAACCAGGTCAATGATTTCATGAAATTTCAAGTTCTTCAATATCAAGTTCTCAGTGAAACATATGAGAAAAATGTGAACCAAATACAAGGTAGTACTCTTCTTTAGATTTTATTTACACCATACACATACCGCATATTCCTTTCATTGTACTACAGGTAAAGTGGGCTGATTGGTAAAAAAAAGAAAATTCTTTTTGGATTTTGAATGCAAAAGTCTTTGAAGATGAGATTTATGATTAACCACATGACCGCACGCTGCGAAATCAGGAAATCAGTTTTAACTATCACTGTCAACCGTACGCTCCTAATGCCACCTCTTGCTCTAAACGCTGTGAGTTTCGGAGTTGTGGCATAGCAATAGGAATGGAGGTGCTATATTCTACGACTTAACCCCTACTGCTACGACACTGTCGTATTAAGTAATGTACAGATGATTGAAAATGTTCTAGAGAATCTTATTCCAAGGCCCCTGATGTTGCTCCATTCGGGGTTTCCTATTGTTTTCCTATTTTTCAGGTTCCTTCAGGAGCGTGCGGTCTACAGTGACCAGAAAGTACACGATAATGCTGATCTGCTGGAGAATCCGTATATCAAAGAGTCTGGTAGCAATGCATGTTCTCTATGTTCAATTTGGTAATTACAGAAGCGAGATCTCCATATTATCATTACACTTGATCAATAGTGAACTCACTTCCAAACAAGCAGTCTGATGCTGATCCTATTCCCATGAATGTGCTGAAGCAAGTTATTGACCTGCTGGCACCATTTTTTTACAAGTATGGTAAATCTCTGCTTCAAAACGGAACGTTTCCTAATTCATTGGCCATTCATAGTATTACCCCAGTGTTAAAGAAAGGAAGAAATATCTTCTCGACAATATCTTGTCATACCGACCCATCAGCAATCTACCTATGGTATCGAAGATTATTGAAAAGTTAGTATCGAAACTACTGGTGTCCTATCTGAATGAGAACAGCTTGCTTCCCCAACAGCAATCGGCCTATCGACAATACCATTCGGCTCAAACTGCTGTAACCCAGTTTACAGATGACATTCTATCTTTTATTGATAGTGGTGAAGTTTGTCTTATTGCTACGCTTGATGTGAGCTCAGCATTCGATACGGTAGATCACGAAATCCTTCTCCATCGTTTACATTCAATTATTGGATTGCAAGGACGTGTATATGATTGATTCAATTCTTACTTGACAAATCGGTATACCTACGTCAAATTTCGTGATCAAACTTCCCAGTTATCCCATCTCTCTAGAGGCGTTCCACAGGGGTCAATCCTCGGCCCTGTCTTGTTTATGTTATACATCAGTGATATTGTTCCATTTGTTCTTTCTTTCGATCTCCACATTCAAGTGTTTGCGGATGATATCCTCATTTATGGAGCTTGTTTCCCTGGCAATGAGTTATCCATCCTAACGCAAATGTCAGCCTGCATTGAAGGTATTGAACGATGGTTGAGTAATAGCAGGCTGTTGCTGAGTTGGCAGAAGACGAACTTTATGTGGTGTTGCACACGGCAACGACTCAAAGAATGTCATCGCCAGCCTATCAGAATTGGTACCTCCATCTTCCATCCTGTTCCAGTGCTACGCTATCTCGGTGTGTTTTTCGACAGTCATATGTCTTTTACTAATCATGTTTCGAAAACTGTGTCGGCTTGCTTTTCTTCCCTTAGATCAATTCGAGCCATTAGAAGTTCTATTACGCAGCATGTGGCGAAGTACTTGGTTGAGTCTCTTGTACTGTCCAGACTAGATTATTGCATTGGGATTCTGTATGGAATTACAAATACTCAGACAAATCGTCTGCAATCCATTGTGAACTCTGCTGCTCGATTAGTGACTAATTCTTCTGGTATTTGCCATGTATCACCAATTTTGGATAGGTTGAATTGGTTGCCCATATCCTGCAGGATAGATATGCAAATTTTAGCGCTGGTTTTCAAGTGTTTCCATGGTACTGCTCCTGTGTATCTTTCCGAAAAGCTCGCAAGAGTAAATCAGATTCCTGAGCGCTCAAGACTGTGGTCATTTAATACAACTGATCTACTGGTACAACATGCAAGATTGAAGACTTTTGGTGAACGACGCTTCTCTATTTGTGGGCTCAGATCATGGAATAAGTTGGACCTAGCTGTGCGCTCGTCTCAATCTCTGAGGCGTTTCAAATCTTTAGTTAAGGAGCAATTTTTAAGTGACTGTTTTTAACTTTACCGATGTATATATGTAATTTCAATTTTCTGTTCATATGACCTTGAAGCTTCATGCATATGTCATAATTTTAATATAAATCGTGATTCATTCATTCATTCACTTGCACTAACCCAATCTATAACGGTGGGGCGATTCCTGTTGCACTTTTGCTGTGGACTTATGAAACTAAGCCGCCCGACATAGGTGATTTTTAGTTTTAGAGTATTTCAAACTTAACTGAATTTAGCCTACTGGTAAGTCAAATTTATGACCTGTTTTGAGGAGCACTTATCTAAATTCTACTTACTACATTTTGCAAAGACTTTGCGCATTAGCTTTCAACGAAGAAATACAGATTGTTTCATAAAAAATGGATCACCCTTAAACATCGCCTTAACTTCAACTTTGTCTAACTCCGCCAAACTTGAACGAATTTCTCTGAAATTTGGAAGATATGTCAGTTGTGCTCACTAATATCATTGTTGGAAATTTCAAGCATGAATATTGAGTTGTTTTCCTGTTATAGATAAAAAAAGTAGTAGATAATTTGATCTTCATTTTGCAATGTTACACAAAATCATACCTCACTCTTATAAAATTACATTTGTTTCCTTTGTTATGTTGCTCTACAAGCCAAAAGCTATCAAGCAAAACAAAAATAAAGAAAATCGGTCAATCAGAGCCAGTATAGCACCATTATTCATCAACAATAATGTAACTGCTACAAGTGATTAACTGGACTTCATGTTCCATAGCTTCCTGACTTCGTTGCGGTGGTGTTGGCAGCACTCCTGATTGCTTTCAGCTAGAAATCTATCTCTTACCGGTTGAAAACAATACAAAGCACAAATGAACAATAACGAGATCGCATTCACAAAAGGTAAAGTGTCAGCCTTACTAGAACTAGGGTTTTCTTTGCGAGCTACAAGCAAGCGACTAAATGTCCCTTACACAAAAAATGGATGATTCTGTCGTAGTCCACGCAAAACATCCAAACGTAGAGACCGCCTAATTTTGAGATTTGTTAAAGTTGATCCAAGTCTCTCGTTAACTGAGATGGCTGCACTAGTTTTCGTCTATTTCTAAGTCCACTATTCGTAAAGAAGACTTATTGAGTCGAATTTAGAGCTGTAAGAGACCTCTCAGATCGAATTATTAGATCAGCATACAAGAAGACATCTCAGATGGGCAATGAGTCATTGTCACTGGCGAAATCAATGGGATCGGGTTGTCTGGTCTGATGAGGCATCAGTCCGTCTGAAGGATAGTGATGGTCGATTGAGATTATGGATAAAATCTGATCATGAAATTCCGAGACATTTACATCGTCCCCGGGTACAAGGTGGTGCGACTCTACTAATTTGGGCTGGCATTTGGACCAATGGCCGCTCTGAACTTCACATACAGCAAGGAACCATGAATTCTGAACGCTATGTGAATGTTTTACGAATGAACATTGGCCAAATGACAGATCAACTTGGTGATCCATCGACTTGGTTATTTATGGATGATAATGTTACGTGTCACAGGAGTAGTAGAGTCAACTTATGCAAGTCTCAATTAGGGCTTAGGACATTATCTTGGCCAGCTCGTTCTCCTGATCTGAATCCCACAGAAAATGCATGGAATATTCTAAAACGTAACGTTTGTCGTTCACTGCTACCTACAGATGGCGTATCACAACTTACGTCACTGTTAAAAAAGAGAGTGGAGAAAGTTAGATCAGTCAAAAATCAACGATATCATTGATTCAATGCCTAGACGAATTGGTAATGTCATTGACAATAAGGGTAGGGCCACAAAATATTAGCTTCTTAAGAACCGTTACTGTATCATAGCTTATCAGATTATATACGGACACTCAAATACATTAGGGACATGAAATAACATGAAAAATACTTTCTGTATCATACTTTGTTTTATTTAGTCAAATTTTAGGATGATCCACTTTTTATGAAACGGACTGTAATATCATACATTTGTTTGAGGGCATGCGGGACGCTACGTTTTCGGAACCTTTACCATTTGACAGTCATCACACAATTTAGTGTTTTGTATGCTATGTAAAGCCATAATAAATAAATGGCCAAGAAGCTCAAATGAATGTCAGTGTCGTGACTTTTGCACAATGGAATTTCGAGAATAAACAATGCCCTCGTAATCCACATATGTCATATAGATTTTAAAACCAGTTACTGTTATTTAAACTTTGCATAGATAAGTTCCTCAAAATATGTTTGACCGAAAATATGTTTGTCTTTCATATTGGTTAACCAGTTAAAACGTTTCAGACACTTTCATCCTTTTCCCTTTTGATATATAGTGTCATGAAATAATATCATGCTCATAGTATGCGGATAACATAGATTGCGTGATCATATCAAACCATAAAGGGTGATAACAAGGAATGTCACTGACGTACAGATTTTTTACAACTTATAAACACTTGAAACTCACTTCTACAAATATTGATACTCAAATTTAGTCAAAACTTTAAAGCAATGGCAAGCGCACATGAAAAAATTGTAATTCATCTTTCAACAGGTGGTTGTATATTTTTTGTTTTAAGTCGTGATCCTCTCAAGGCTTAAAGAAACATTTCCGCAGAATAAAACACCATAAAAGACATGCTTAAAGGAAATTGAAAAAAACAATGTTTGATGCCGTCAAAACGATCAAACCTACAGAGTCAGCTATATCTGGCAAAAAATATAGGATGATTTCAATGACAAATAATTATACATCAACCATAATCAGGTAGACATGCTAAATTGGAAATGCTATAAGGGCCTTTTGGGAGAATAGGGGAGAGGTCCAAGTAGATCCACCTCAATACAATATGGCTGGTGATGAAACCTACCTTCCAATTGACATCATGATACCCTGTCGTCAATTATCCTCTCTATGTACATGCAGGCCTGTGCTAACCCTCCATGATGGGAATTATTTTCAGATCGAAATTAGCATTTCCAGTATGAACGTGTAACAGCGAAATTATTTATTGCATTTATACAAGTACATAGTTATCTCCTTCATGGACGATTATGATTTCAGGAGGTACTTGTAATGACAGGCAACCGATCATTTCATCAACATGTAATCTATTTTCATAAATACTAGAGAAGCTGAATCTTTGAGTGAAAATGCAGTCCATTTTTCACTTCAAGTCTAATTCCCTCTATTGATAGGTTTGAGCTGTTGACTGTGTATTTACGGGGTATGTGAGACACAAGTTGACATAAAGACATTGACAGTTACACATTTTATATTTAGGGTCTAATTATATATTGGAGTCTGGAGTTTTATCATTTGCTGCGACTACGACTTCGACTCAGGTCAAAATTAGAGGACTACGGGACACCGACTCCGCATCCCTACCTCAACCCATCGATCAGAATAGATCAGCAGAAAACAAAATGATGTCACAAAACTGTATGCACATGGAAAATTAAAGCAATAATAATAATTAAGAAAAATAGGCAAAAAAAGATGCGCAATAAATGCAGATCAACTAACAATAGTATGAAATGAAATAAACGATAGACAAATTGTCATGCAAAAGATGTGCAACTGGCAGGATTCGAACCTACGACACAGGTTAACTAGAATTCTGCTATACCAGCCGAGCCACGAGCCGCTTACATGTGACCATAGAAATAAACTGTTTATCTGAAGTTCGCTAGAATGGAAATTGACTCAAGGTCGCGGCACATCCGAGGGAACTTGGGGAGTTTGGTCATGAAGAACCAATAAGAAGCTTCGATTTACTCATGTGACTAATTCTAACCCAATGATGCAGACGTTGGCAGGTGCATCTAAGTGAAAATGCGTGCGATTTATTTGCCGCTATTGTGCATTGCATGAAGCTTAATTTCCATTCTAGAGGTTTTATTGCTGTCAATTTCTATGCATGTGACTGTGTCAATTGGCAGAATCAATCCCTCACCACCACACATCAGTTGTCATAGCAATTATGATCAATGAATAGATATGTCATCGCAATTGTGACTGACGACATTGTGATTCCTTTAAATGAAACTAAACCTCGATAATAAAGGATCAGCACAAAGACAAAGGAGATCAAGTTTAAATTCCTTTTCTATACGGAGGATTGGATGATTTTCAGATCTGAAATATTCTAAATAGAGTAAAAGAAAATATAAGAAGCACCTAAAGCAAAGAAATTAATCATGGCGTTAATTTACATTATCTAATGCCATATTTTAAGATGCAAACAGGGTGTGAAACAAGCGCAATTTCGGATGATCTTCATTCTTCTTCACACCTTAGATAATCTAATAGATTTATTAGATGTCCATCAACACGTAGTTCAGATGCTGCTTACAGTCTTCTAAGAGCCTCTTACAAATCAAAACAAAGGTGTGCATTTTTTAGAATGTTGTTATTGCCTTCTTATTCTGCGAGGTTATTCTCGCAAGATTCCTTACTAAGTTCTAATGTATTTACTATCCACCGTTGCTTAACCCATAGTCGTCAGTCAAATACCGTAAAGTTCCATTCAGCCCACGAAACTCCATTGACATCAATTACGTGCTTGGCTAATCAATCAAGCAACTCCTTTTGGTTCGAATAGAGCACAATGCTCCTTAAAGTTGAACCTATATAGGACAGTATTGACTGATGAATTAATGATCGTTAATAATTCATTTATTGACACGAAACTGTTGATGCCTTACATAATATTCTGAATTAATATAATTCTGCTTGAAAGCAAGTTAAGTATTCAAAATTGCAAAATCATCTCGAACAATGATTAACCCTTGAAATTCGGAAACTAGACGTTCAAGAAGTCATTTGAATGGTTAAATCCAAGTGATGTTTCAATAATCATGAAGTGTCTATGTTGTTGCACATCAGAACAGTGGACCACAATTTAATCAAGACAAACACAATCTTCTTCATTACGCTATCTTCAAAGCGGTTGTAGACATGTAATAAAACGTGATAGCTCAATTATGAAGTGATGTTGTAGATTGGTCACCGCTCCAGGAAAGGGAATCGCGACATTTTCGCCTTTTAGCGGCAAAGTATCTTTAAAACATTGGATTCCTTCATACATGATAGTCGGGCGACGAAAGGTCACTTCATTACTGTTTCTGATTGAAGTTTATATGGCGAACACCCATATGATTGATTTTCATTATATGAATGGGCAATCATCGTTCAAAGTGATGCGATCTCACATAAAAGTTTGATGGCCATGTTACAGAGGAGGAGCTATTGACAGCGCGACATCCAATACTTCACTTATGATGGTTTAGCGCCACTAGTCCCCACTTGCGGGGGGCTTCGACGGTGCTGACACCGTCAGATTTTAATCTGGAGTGATGTGATCTTTTGATCAGTATGCCCTTCCAATGACACTTTCGGGGCTCGACCTGTGGATCAAAGGTTCAGTAGGCCAGACACTTAGTCACTGTGCCACGGAAGCACGGATACCACTATTTCACTTGTTTTCTTTAAATCACTTTAACCTTTTCTATTGTACATTTGCTCGTACGAGTCCTTCAATATTTAATCGTGAAGATTACAGAGCACAGATCGCACAGATTTAGAATTGAATGAGTTCCTCAGACTTGGATAACTTAAGAACAAAATTCTTTGGCAGAAGTCGCTCGGAATAGTGCAAAGTGTAACTTAAAATGTGTACTCTGTCTTCCTACGATATTTAATCGGAAATCTAGCCTCAAGCTCCAATGTCGACTGTCACAAAATGCGTTGACAATGTATTTCATGCAAAGCAGTAATTGAAAAATGGACCATCATATGCATTACAAAATAGTACAGTTTGTTGTAGGTATATGTAGCTGCATGTGCTGAATATGTTATATTTGAGCATCATTTTATATAAGCCATTATTGTAAATAATTTACCATAGGGCATTCACGTCTTTTAATTGAGCCTTGGAAGCACTTATCATAAAGCACCATGTTTTGATACTGATCCTAGAAAAGCGTGTTATAACAAAAATGTTGGCTTACGTATCCTGCATCTCTAACAAGGACAAGTCTAAATGTAGTTTAAAGGTTTGCTATTTACTTCAATGCTTGACTCCATTACACAATTTTCTGGATAAGACTTTTAGTCCAGTCACTAGAACGAGTTTCTGTCAGAAACGAGGCCAAAATTTAGACTTTTACACAAAAATATGCATCCAATACTACTGCAGATCTTCACGTATGGTGAGTTCTACCCGGTTCCTCTTCTTGTGAAGTGGAATCAAAGAAAACAGCGCGTAGATCCAATGGGGAACTGGTTGAAAGCTTTTCTTAAGCGAAACGCACTAAGTGTGGATATGAGTGCCTTAGTCAATGAAGCTAGACACACCTTGATTTAGCAAACATCTAAATAATGGTAAGCACAACATTTTTGCTAATTTCTATCTACGTATACTATCTACGGGCTATTTAAGGTAGTTTTATAGCAAAATAGTGGCATACGCAGTTATAATGCATGCTTGTGACTTGTAGACCAAAAGTGGATTTACATGTACATGTTTGAATTTAAGAACAGCTTAAGTTGGCATCAGTACACTTCAGTTGTGTGGAAAAGATGTTTGTTTTCGTAGTGTTTTGCTGAGCAGTGACTAATAGGAAAATATTACTGACGATCGATGTAAATTGATGAGAAAATCCATGTAATCGAACCACAGCTTTCAAATCAAAATTTTAACAATAACTTCTAGGGTTCATTTAACCTAGACATACAGTATTCATAATCTGTTATGGTAAATTTTTAATCATAGGATTTATCTTGAGTGTATGCCAAAATCTTAGGTCTGCATTCCATGAATCTTGGATATATCACCCAGATTAACAAAAGTCAACTATTGACCACACATATCTAAGCGATTGTGCAGTTGGAAAAATCAGCGATGGTGAATTCGATAACATTAACCAAGCCAGGATAAACTGGAAAATACCTGTGCGGTGAAACTGTGGAAAGCGACTTCATATGAAGGCATGGTGTGTTCATCATGTTAGCAATTGGTGTGACATTTGTCTTCCATCATTACATTGTCATTTCGATTTAATGTCTTATCCATTATCATACACTTACTAAAATGCGTAAATCTTCTTGTAAGCTGCAGGATTAGAATTTCCGGAGCTTACACGAAGCTTCATGTTTGGCGTGTTTACTTCACATGGTCTGCTTGTTTTCCTTTCCTATAACTTAACTTTTTTCTTGTCGTTATGTGATGTCCTTCAGTATTGCATGATAATTTTCGGTGATGGCCATAATCTGGTGCATCTGATGCATGACGGCGAAAAAGGCAGAGTCCATAATTCAGCTAATGTTAAAAGACTGTTTTGTAAAAACAGTCACATTCTTACCTCACGAAAGTCACGTACTTGCCTGAATTATTAGCTGTCTTGAACATTTACCATATTCTCTCTAACAGAACTCTAGGGCCCGCATTCATTTTGTGATTTTTCAAATGGGTTTCCATTGGAGAGTGGGCCTGTACTTTCTAACACAACGTCCAGGAGAGAGACTTTTGTGAGAAACCTTATGTGAGAAAACTCTTTCTGTCAAACGACTGTTATGGAAAGATATCTGAAAATGAAGGACTTGCATGGATATGCTCTATGTCGATCGCCAATAGATTTCTCGGAAATCGCAACATGGACATTGGAAAGCTGCAGGGTCATCATTGACGAACTTCTTTTGGCCTACAAGAATATGGTTTCCAGAAAGTCGCTAAAACTTCATATTCTGCGCTCAGATGTGTGTGAATTTGAAGACGATAGTTCCAAAATGAAGAATATCAATTCAAATCCATCAATCACCTGAATATCAAATTTGACAGTTATATATGCAGTTAGTGCAAAGCATCTATTGCACTGGCAAAAACTAGTCGTCGGCAGCTGACTCCTTCGAAGGATAAATAATTAATTTTGAAACCGCCCGTCGGCCGGGCACCTTGGAAAAATAAATAATAATTAGAAGGCAGATTTTTTAAAAAAATCCAATTTGTCAGACAAAAACTATTTCTTGCGTTTCAAACACCTAAAAAACAATACCTGCACAATGATGAAACACTAGAAGTTTCATGATGGGTATGAAATTTGTCTAGCACTATAATGCAATAATTGTTTTTTTTCACTTTTTGGGCCTCAGTCCGCATGTTATCCTTATTGCATCTCGGTAGTTGCTTCGTTCTTCCGTGTCCTCTCTTCGGAGGTCGAGGTCTCCATAAAATTATGCGTAATGCTATACCTTTTCCCAGTTAGCATGATGTTCACTCAACGTCATCCTAAAGGAGCTATTTACAGAATGACGCTGGGTGTCTGAGGTACTTTCCTGATGACTAATTTTACTTGATTTGTGATGTGCAATGAAATTGAAGCGCTTCACATTGATATTCACTCTTACTACCAGAGATGCAACAGGTCCGGAATATTCCAGACCGGACCGGCGACCGGCGACCGGCACCGGTATACCGGCGTCCGGCAGTGGACCGACGACCGGCGACCGGATCTTTCGATGAATATATAGAGTTAAACATTGTTGCCTATAACTTGATACCTCATAAGATTACAAGCGAATAGGCCTATCGTGAGGTCAGTTATGGAGGCTGTAGGCCGAAACCTGATGTGCGAGCCTACTAGGCTATCGCCTCATAGAGTAGACTAAGCATAAGATTGATGTATAGCTGTAGGTAGGCATTAATATAATGTACAGGCCTACGATGCACTATATTTAGGCCTTTATATATAGGCCCATCTTGTACCAGATAGGTCCTTTATAGTAGGCTAGACCTGCCTGTTATATGCTTAGCAGGCTCTAGCTACATGTTAGAATGTTACAATTCCTAGCCTAGGCTAAGAACACTTAATTTGATTTTGTCTAGAGCTAGGTTTATGCAGCATCATCTATTGAACGTACCTTTGTAACATCTTACGACAACAAGCTAGAGATTTAGAAGGACACGACGGTGGCGGTACTCTGCATGATTTTGTTTTACGTAGACGTATGGCGAAATGTAGTCTAAGCTTAGTTATAAGATTAAAATCCTTCAGTTCCCCATACGCTACACCTAATGGAAAGAGACATAGGTGATTACATTTTTATATGTTAATTTTTCACAACAATTAAAAGTTCTAGAATTTCATTGGCAGTGCAATGGGAAAAAATAAGCTGGAAGGGCCTAACTAAGTCAAAAGATGCCTAGCGCCGAGAAACAGCCACTGTTACCTGAGAAGATCGCGCGCCTTGCTGGTGAAAGCACGTGATCAAGTCATCAAGCATCGAACGGGAAAGTGCGTACCGGATAGATATCACAATTGCTTGCACAGAAGTTTTCACGCCTAGAGGAGAGCGCATACCATATGTAAATGTGCCTTGAAAACGGCTGCTAAAATTAACAATTTACTGATTGACATGATGGATTCAATATGAAGGACACTTCCTCACATCATACCGGATGAAATTATGCCGATGTGACCATCTCTGCCGGTATTGGCCGGTCTGATTTTTCAGACCGGACCGGACCGGCGACCTGCGCCGGTCTACCGGCGACCGGTTACATCTCTGCTTACTACCACTTCCATAGTCTAAAGAAAAGCTGCAGGTCATTCACAGAGCCTTTATAGTAATTGTTGATCTAAGTACTCCAATAGTGAAAAAGAAATTGGCTGATTTTTAGGCGATATATGTCCGAATGTCGCTTATTATATCAAACTCGGATAAAGTGGACAGATAAAATGCACTATAAATTTGCAACCAAATGGAGATCTATCTTCTCGATTTGTCATCAATATCACAAACGAAGTAATGTGCGACTTTAGACGTAAAAATGCTCGCTCGCACATGGAAACTGACTGTCGTCCATCCACTTTACTCAATTCTCAATTTTTACCGAGCTTAACCGACATTGTTTACTGACGTTTATCAATATCTGCTTCACACTGATAAATTTTGATTATGTCGTTCTCAGCAGTCAGGATGAAGAAATTCTTGCAGGATAGCTCAGATAGGCCTACACATATGGTATTACTCTGAGCCAAGGTTGGATAAAGCGTTGGGCCTGATAGGCCTAATCAAGATGTTGAGTAAAATTTTGGGTAGCCTGCCTTATACCCACGATCGAAAAATCAGAAGCCAAGATTGTGAGATTATTGCCATTTTTTATCCTTTTTGGCAGCTGTTTTCACA
The DNA here is from genome assembly GCA_907163375.1 of Prostheceraeus crozeri. Lineage (NCBI taxonomy): Eukaryota > Metazoa > Platyhelminthes > Polycladida > Euryleptidae > Prostheceraeus > Prostheceraeus crozeri. The sequence goes on along the minus strand of CAJQUW010004374.1, from coordinate 115,814 downwards.
TTATATAAAGTGATCAACTGATTTGTTAATATATGATTTTAGTCGTGCATTTTTCAATTGAATATCTTGTTTTGGATGAATTCATTCTATACATCTTTTAAGTCTGTATACACTTTTAACCGCGAGTGTAGGTTAACTTACATGAGTTACATAAATATCTCTAAAACGTCAAGGGGTATATCTGTAGGTATGCTGGTCAAGCTACTTCTGATAAATGTACTTGAGCTTCTCAACTTATTCACACTCCTTCATATCTTTCATCAAATTTATTATCATAATGCATGTGAAGATGGGCACAAATAGCTTCATAAAAAAATTATATAAAAGCGTGCAAACGTCCGCACGCATTTTTGACATATTCCATATTCACAGATATATAAAACAGAAAAACTCTATGCACAATGTTTCAATCATCACATTAAATTGTGGTTTAATTCAACAACGAGATTCTCAGTGTAATATCAACGCTAATTGAATTATTTTTGAAAACCATACATATTTTTTATTAAATATATATATATGTATTTGTATTAACCAAGATCTTGGATTCATTACCCAATATTTTGGATACCCAAAATTACCCAAGACCCAACCTTGGAGAAGCTACTAGTATATGACGACAGATAACTTCAAAACAAGAAGTCATGAGACGAATCTTAGCAAAAATATTGTCTCTGAGCTATAGTTAATCATAAATTATAAAGAAAAGATATACACACATTTAGCATAACGTATTCTTACAGACAAACTTACAAAAAACTTTAAAATTTATGCTTTGATATATATCGGCAACTTTGCTTGTATCAGTGCAACAATGTAATTGACACAACAGCATGTCAAGGATGTTCACATTTACTCAGTTTCAATATCAGTAATGTGATTCCGATGCACAGCGTGTGAGCAAGTTAAACAAGCTATCAAAGTCTTAAAAATTAACATGCAATTCGCAGCATGTGACTCGTCCTTTGACACCTTGATGGCGACATTAAAGTGACAAAAGTTGACACAATGATGTATATTGTTGACGATTGACGCCGCAAGAACTATAAATAGCGTTTAATAAAAACTTATCAATTGCATGTACTTGACTTCAACTTGAATCTCTACCGGTGTTGTTGTACAATTCATACATCAGGTATGTATTTTGATTTAGTGACCTGAGACACATGGATGCAATTAAATTTAAATTAAAAGCAATGTATTTCCACAGGAGCTGCTTTACATCTCTATGTTACTGACAATTATAAAGCATGTTTATCCTGTCAGACATTAAAGATGGGAAACATTTTTGTAACAAAAAGATGTCGCTAACATTTTCAACGATGTTCACACATTTGTGCAGGCATGCTCTCCAATACAGTGAGTGTATCACTGCCGGTAACCCCAAAGTACCCGGGTATACCCCTTCTGTGTTCATGCATATTAGATTGGTCAAACAGGGATGTAGAGACGGGGAGAAGTAAGACCAATTTCTATAAAATGTCGGTGGCAAAATTACGATTTTGTATAGTAGGTGAGAGCAATGCAGGGTGCTCGCTAAAAAGTAAAGAAATTAAACGAAGAGAATAAATAATTCAGGATGCGAAGTCATTTTCACAGTGACTGTCCGTGTTTTCTTGAGCCTAATTTGTCGAATATGATGAGGGAACTAACACCCTCTCTGCTGTCATATTTTTTCTTAATTTCTGGTGAAGAGAAACTCTATCACCTGGTCACACGATCACATATTGCACATTTTGAGCGTAGAACTTTGAGGGTGAAATTACTGTAATTTTTAAACCTCAGACGAAGGACCTCTCGAAACGCAGTGTCATTCTATCGAATTCTTTGCAAAATTTCGCAAAATATGAAAATTATGAATGAATTGAGAGAGATCGCAAACATAGAATAAGTATATAGAAGGTAGAGTGTCGACTCAAGAAAGTATCTGCAAACAGTGAAACCTTTTATATGAAGAGATTGAGTTTTTTTGCGGAGATTACGTTACTGCGGTCCAAAAAATCAGTTGAGAAGTTTCTAAATAGCTAAATTTTTACAAATCATTCCTGTGTTTATCTATCTATACTATCGGCGTGAACCCAATATATAAGCAGCATGAAGCATGTTGGATATCAAAAGGAATGAATATTTGGTGACAACAGTGACGTCGTGTGCTCCCAGACCACAGGCCTTCGCTCGGCATTGGAATACTATTTCTATACCAGACCTTTTCTATGTTACAACATTAATTTTCACAAAAGCTGAATTTTTTATAGCAATTTCTTGAACATTTTTTAAGGCCAAGTGAAAGTGCACATAAGAAGTGATTGCTCATGTCGCCTAACCGCCTTACTCAAGGAGCTGAGATTACTATATCCCCTCTCTGTCCAGACCACATTTTCTCGAGAAAAAAGGAGGCAAGGCCAACAGTTTCTTGTGCTTCTCACGGCCGGTCAGCCGCTCACATGTTTGAAATTTTGATGCATTAAAATGTATTGTGCATTTCTTATTTCTTTCTGTGTGAGCACTTTCAATTTTAATACCAGGTGTTGGCCTACCTTGCTTGACGACTGTCATCTTTTCGGTATATTCCCTTGGGACGAAAGGCGTAGTTATGATCTCATCTGCAGTGCTACACATAGCGTCACATCAATCACGTAAAAATAATTACGGAATTCTACCGAATCTGGGTGTTCGAGTCAGATGCATTACTCTGCATTCATTGGAGAACGCTCATCATCTGATCGCAGTCTTGTCTGAACGTCATCCATCTGCTACTGTTGACGTAGTGGCCTCTCTCACATTGAGCGAAGCTAGGAACAATTGGGTTGCGCTTCCCTTACTATATTTAGGCACCGCGCCTCGATCAAGAATTGCGTAGAATTTCATTGCAAAAATTGGAGAAGGCAAAGCATCATGTCTATCGGGAAAGCCAATATTTACGCGGGCGCGTGCGCTTACTGCCTCACACGCACACAACTCTCTTTCGCTGTCTGAATATCAGTGCTCCGTCTGGACACACAACTAGCTTGTGTGTCTAATTGTTCGAAGAATAGAGCTGTGATTCAAGCACGTGCTGTTAAACTGTTCACTTTTGAGGTTGAGAGTCTGATTTTGAGACGGAAAGCTGTGCACAGCTATCACGAGAAGCTATCGAATTTAAATGAATGATGACACCTTTTATTTTTATAATTGTTGGAAAATTATTTTTGAGGATGCGCCGAAGGCCTCGCAGGTACGGAGAAGACGCCACTGGCTGACAACCATCTTAATCAAGCGGAACCTAAGCTGATTTTCAAGGGAATTTCATGAACCGCATTACGATGCAAGTCTTCATGAAAAACTTGAGATTTCATTGTTCATATTGGCTGAAATTTCCAGTTTTTAATTCCATTTTCACGGCATGATTTCATTATTCACTAAAATTATGTTTCATTTCTTGAATCTCAAAAGTCTTGTGGACCCATGTGCATCTTTCAAAGTTAATTGTAATAATTGTCTTTGATTATGTCATTTTGCTCTAGTTGCAGGTTGCTTGTAAGAAATACACCTAAGAAAATACTCTTATTAAGAAGATTATTGACACTTATTAGAAGCTGTCATGACACGGATGATCTGTAAAATACTATTATTCCTTCTGCATTGCCATCATGATCAGTCAACTCCCTTGTAATTTGTTCAAAAGTATAAAAAATTGCATATCTCACATTTGGTATCAATACCTAATTGGGTTCAACTCGAGTTCATTTAATAAAATCAAATCTGTATACACATTGTGGATTTAATTAGTACTGAATTGCTACTCTACTTAATATGCTTACCTGAATATGTGATCGTAAACAAACAAAAGACGGGGTAAACAAGAAAATTGATTTTCTTTTTCAAACTGCTGTTTTGCACCAGATTTCAGCCAACAAGATATCCCGTTATTGTGGAATGTCATCGAAATCAATGACGGATGAAGTACTGTGACACTGTTCACATCAGGCCAAAAATGACAATCAAATTGTGTATTGAAACGAATTGCGCCCAAACATGTCCCGTGATACTGAACGTGTGGGGAACGCAGGGGACGCGGCAACAAGACAGTGACTGTTGAATACTGCAAATACTTGCAGTACTTGGCCTTCAAGAAGTCTCGATCTCAATATAAATTTCATCTCTGAAGTTCTGTCATGGTTCATAAAACAAGAGCGCTGACAACTTGAAAAATGCAGTTACAAAGTGTTCAAGGCAGAACAAAGTATCCGCACTCTCTCGATAAACATCTATTGGTCTATTACAAATTAAGTTATGAGTAAAAGACGACCGGGTGTCCTCGTTCGACGTTCGGCGGTCCAGTGCCTTCGAACGGTCGATGTAAAGTGCTAAACGGGCTGCCATATCCATGTAAGGCAGCCAGATTAGCACCATAGCAGCAATGTCAAGAAAGCATGTTCATGACAATATTGAGCACTGCGGGGACGAAAAATTAAGAGCAACTACAAGTTTTGGATGCTATCTGTTAAAAGTATGAATACTGAATAGTGAGATTACTCGGAAGATTGGCAAAAAGAAGGGAAGCGCGCATGCGATTCCTCATTTTTCAATTCGCTTGCTTATCATGCTGACTTAATTGTTTATTCATGATGAAACGCCTGCGCCGCCGATAAGGCGTCCAATTACCACTGTTCAATCTTTCAGCTTCTCATATTTAAGAGTGCGGAGAATGCTACCCACCCATGTAAAGTAGCCACATCAGTATCGCAATGCCAAACGCGCGAAGCACTCCGCAATTACCACAAAGATGGATTCGTCTGTCACTGTTGCTCTAGAGGTGACGTGATTCTACCTCAGCCATTGCAATCTTGGTAGAGAGAGGTGGAGAGATATGTCTCCCTTTGGCTCATGTGATTGGATAAGCACGCGCATTGCGTGAGGAAAGTTGCATCAGGGAACAGACGATCTACCGTTTTCACATTGAAGTCTGAACAATTGTCAAAGTGTACAATACTTGTATTTGACTCAATGTTTCCCCGTAATAAATTCATCAAATGGAAATATTATTCACATCGTTTGACCCCTCACGATCTGAATTGCTGACTGTGTACGTTAAATGTGGTGTCAATGATCTAGTTCGTCAGAATTCAGGCTCCAATTTGCATTACGTTCAACAGAAAATGGATCTTTCTGCCCCTCGGGATTAGTTCTAAACGTGACCATCACTATTAAAACATGTCATCTCTAGACCAAACAAGGCAGACAAACCAATTCATCTCTTACAATCATGCTATTTATCTGTCCGATCATTATAGCGCGCGTGTCATAATATGCTAATTTCTCGTTTTTCCAAGCTTTCTTTTGATGCTGCGTATTTCGGTATTGAAGGGTCCCGTCTCGCCAGATGTATGCCATTCCACGTGGTGCGCTCTATATTACAAAGTGCAACGCACCCTCCATTGTAAAATGTTGTCCATTATTGATGCCCTGCTGCAGAAAGTTGCGCACAATCGACACTGATCAATACACAGTGACCCTTTTCTTTGCGTCAAATTGCACTTAAATGGCAGAAACAAAACGATTTTTAGCATGAAAATAATAGTACTTTCTATTATGAAACTCCCGGCTTCAAGGTCTACTGCACTTTTTAAGCCGACTGTTGTTATTCGTGCCTGATAGCCTCACTGAAATTAGATGACACTGCAAGAATTTCACTAATTTTTGATTCCAGTGCAATAAAATTATGATAACAAACTAGAATGTACAAAATCTGTTGCTTTACTATCTATTGAAAGGGGTGTTATGTTATTATCAAAAATCGTTTTCTTTTTTTAGTTCGATTTGACGCAAAGAAAAGGGCCAGTACACAAACAGCGGGAAGTTCATGAACGTGCAGTGCATTTCCTATAAATTTTCAAAACAAACTTATGCGCGAGATCTCTCTCAGAGCAGCTGCTGACGAAAGTTCGCTGAATTGTACGTATGTGAAGTTCCTTGTTGCCAATGATTTAACATTATTGAATAGTATTTCAAAATGACACACACTAGCAAAATGTAGTGGATGAAATTTCGTTTTGTTATTGCTTCGAATGAGAGCTCTTCCTTGTGTGACATGACTATCTTAAGCAAATTGGTTACTTCCTAAGGTTCATATATTTAAGTATGAATTGAATGCTATTGCATGTCCACATGAGTGAAGGTATCGCAGTAGGAATTGGGAAGTTGACTTCCTGTGCTTGTAAAGCTTGTTTGAAGAAAGACTTTTCATGCAAAAATTATTAGATACGAGTATCAATTTGAAAACACAAATACGACTCACTTTGAACATGATTGTAAATATGCTGCTTCCTATAGCTGCAGTGCAATTAGTGAATTCATTGATGCGTTGTCATTTTTGAGCTACGAAACTTAAGATAAGCGCAGATTGTCGAACTATATTCCAAGCAAGAGATATCAGTAGGAAGAATTGCTTGAGGATTAATACGCATAGAACTAATAGCTTATTTTTTTGTAAGGACTTATTTCGTAACTTTAATCATGGCATTGCCTTAGGGATAACTTCAAATCAAAATGTGAATGAATCCAATTATCAAGTTATCATTCTGAATGTAGTGTGTAGATGTGCTTATCTTATGCATGAAAAATATCCTATCTGTCAAATGCAAGATCATATATCCTTAACAGAAGATATGCACATGATATAACATTCTGAGAAAAAAACTCATTGGCACAGTGTTTAAGTGCCTGGCCTAGAGATCTTTCGGTCCAGAGGTCGAGCCCGTACGTGTCATTGGAAGTCGTCAAGAAGGGCATCCGGACTAAAAGATCACAACGCTCCAGATTAAAGTCTGACTTTGTCAGCACCGTCCCAGCCCCCGGTATGGAGGAGTTGCGACTCTAAACCATCATCTATAACATTCATCAGTAGAATATTCAAGCCATGAATATTGCTATGAATATTCAGTAAATAAGGTTAACTTCAATAGACAGGAAAGTGAATAGAAGTTACTTTGTATACAGCTGCAAACGAAGTGCTTAGCCCTCTTCATTCACAAATTATCTTCAAAACTAAAGTTTTTTTCAAATATTTTATTTTTCAAATGTAATTTGCGAGCATTCTATGCATCTTACAAGGTTGGGAGTTGTGCCATTAGAATCGCATTGATCTCCCTTTTCTTTTGGTTATAAATTGTTGCCGGTTGTCCCAAAAGATGCGAGTCTCCTCAAAAAGACACAATGTGCACGAAAGGGTTAAACAGGCTTGATGAACTAGTGAAATTTTAGGTTAATATCAAGTGATGTGCATCTGTAATTTTAGGTGTTATATCAAGTGATCAAGCAAAACTGTAAACAAGCTTAGGGATGGGAAAATATGACGATATTGCACTTAACTGTAATGTAAATTACTGATACTAAAATTATAATCATGCACGGAGCTGTCAGGGAGGAATCATGTGACTGCTTACAGCAATTTTAGGTACTTCACTCAAAACTCTACACATGGTGGGACTATGTGGAAAAGAAATTACTTCTAGTGTATTTCAAGTGTATGCGTGATGGTTTAGCGTCACTACTCCCCCATGCTGAGGCTTGAACGGTGCTGACATAGTCAGACTTTAATCTGAATCGTTGTGGTCTTTTAGTCCCGATGCAATTCCTGACGACTTCCAATGACATTTTCGGGGCTCAACCTCTGGATCGAAGGATCTCTAGGCCAAACAACTTAACCACCTTCCAACGAAGACCATTTCAGGCCTTGTGCAATCAACTAAATGAATCGTTCTGTTTGAAACTGATAAATGAAACTGAGGCACTTACTTGTGACCAAGATGACACTTTCCACCGTGGAGTGCATGCTGTATTATTGCAATAATCAAGGCCTTTTGGTTTCTTTCTTCTATCACAAGACTCTTTAGGAAGCACTTGACGACCAATTGCACAATAGAGTTTGTCTTTGATTAAAGCCCGTCCAATAGAAACACACGAATCAGTGCACTGTAAAGAACAGCAGAAACTTGTAATGTAGAATTAATGTCTTTAAATAGCATTCAACTTACTATTCCTGGTCCCTTATTAATTTGCCACTCTGGACATTTGATCAATCCTCCACACTTCTGCTTGCGATTAGGTTTAGGGAGATTTAACTTCAGACACACGGAATCATCATAGACTTTGTAGAAATCATTTTTTATTCTTTCACATTGAACCTAGAAAACAAATTGTTTTGTATTGAATCAGCAATGCTCTCATCAATATCATAATTATCAATAGAATGCATGATGGAAAGCGACAACAATTATGTTCAGCAATAATAAATATCGTTCGCAAAGTGTTATGCAATTAAAAACGTCAGACTTACATGAAGTGACGCTGCATTTCCACTGGTCTGATAGATTTTTTAACAGGAGTGACAAAATATCATTTATGCATAGCAATTAAACAAACTTTCAAAATAATGTAGCATGAAAGCATGGACATAGAATACGATATAGAATAATGAGAAAAATGCATAGGACCATCTATCATGGAATACAGTAAATACTACAGAGCAATCTAATCAAAGAGAAATGTTTAGAAATAATCAAATATGCATTAACTCTAGAATAAAAAATTAGACAGCACGAAAAGCGGACGGTGCTCAAGTAAACTATGATAAAAAGGGTAGTAAAACTTCGCCAACACAACCATTCAATTTTAATTCCTGCGAAGCCAGTGGCAAATCTTTTATAATTAGGTATGATCATCCAGGAATGTCCAATAGAAACTTTAACCGTCTCTACAGGTCATCACTGTATAAACTGCCCGAACACGATACGAAATGATTAAATGGATATGACGATTTCACATAAAAGGAAAATATGCTGTAATGGGCCTATGTAAAATATTCAAATTGATATTTTGCGTCTTAAAGAAAGTACAGATGGATGTAAATAGATTTCTGATGAACTTTAGCTTCTGATCGTCAGAATCTGCAGGGTGCACGATCGGAAACGGTTTATCACTTATTCAAACTGGACCGCGATATGAAAATAGGCATGTGTAAATGATTGACACTGATAAGACAAAAAAAATAAATAGCAGGCACATGCCAATGCTTTTACATTCCCGATCGCACTTCGTCTGACCATGATTCGAACACACGTCAGCTAGAAAGTCAAACAGATTTCCTATCGATGTAGTTTATTCATAGATTCTTAAATAAACATTAGTTAGAACAACAGAAAAATAGGATGGTACAAAAGTATAAAAATAAACGTATAAAAGAAAGTCATGAAATTATCAAAAAGTCACGTCTTGCTACATGGCGCCTTTTACGGAAAGCCGGAAAATCTAAGTTCTCCGGCTCCGATCACGCCTGCCGATCTCAGCAGGAGAGCCCTCGCGTTTGCGCGCTGTAGGGTTAAAAATTTCCTATCCATATGACTAAATTATCTATACAAACGAGCACTTTGCTTATGTTATACCTACTGTATGTGTCTGGCACTGCTCTTGCAGAGCGGACACAGAAACTTAGGTTTCTAGTTGACTCGGTCGGGATGATATAGAGTTGGCGCCTACTTGGACTTGCATGTATCACTCTGTAGTGCATTAATGTAAGCTGCTAAACAATCCCGAGTGATGATTTATTCACCCGAGTGCAATAAGAATCACAGAAAATAAAGCAAAAAGTCATTATGTTATGAATAATTTAAAAGCAACTCTGAGCTTTAGCCAACAATAATAAAATCATCACGATTACGACTACAGAATTAATTTTCTATGATGAAGAGAATCATGCACGAAACTTGAAACGTGCTTTTCAATTAGACCTTAAATCACAATCAACTTCTCTACCTCAATGCATTTGAAAAGGAACATTTAATAATTCGTTGTCATGAATAGATGTTTAAAACTGCTTGTGACTTTATCAGACTTCATAATTTTGTTCGTTAACTGCAATAAGTTATCAAACAATGATTTAGGAACTAGTCAATGCTCAGTAGCAATTGCACGATTAAAACATCGCACAAAATCGTGAGTATCTGAAACTCATGCGGTGTATTTAGTGAGTGAAAACACGTTTACAGTAGATTGTATTGAGGATTAGCAATATGAAATGGATCACAGTGAATCAAGAATTTTTCAGATTAACAAGGCATGGGGCAGTTTATAGTCTTGAGCTTCTCACTGAGGTCAATAATGCAAAAGCGACATTGAAGGAATTGCAGCTATAGACGCTTAAGGCGTTCTTGGTACGGTGTCCAGGTTACGCTGCGAATGTTCTAAATCAAGCGCCGTTCTACATGTTCGATCAATTTAATGCCTTTGCATAGCGAGGGATTCAGGAGAATATTCAAGTTGAGGACGGATTAACATTTTCTTACGTGTCAAAAGAATTCAATCATCACAAACTTTATATTGGTAAAGTAATTTCAATGAAGATTGGGTAGACAATGTTTTCTTCACTCAACTTGAGATATCAGCTTTTCATTCACCGGAATACCATTCAGCAGGTGCGAGTGCATCAATGCATCTTTTTATGATAAGAAGAAAAATAATGAAAATAATTTGATAATGTTGAAAATTATAATAATATAGTAATAATGAATAACAGATAGCTTTTTAGAGCATTTCAAGAATTAATAATCTGAGCAATTCTGACACAATGCATAGTAATTGAAGGTTCATGACCAGCAATTACATGAGCGCGAAGCCCGAGTTTAATCGAGAGTGGTGTAACCAAATTGTCGACACAGTTTTTTGCCAAACTGACATTACCTCCTCGATGCATGAGTTGCATGAAACATAGATTTCGGACCGCGTGACCAATGATTTCTGAAACCGTTTCTAAATTATCTGCAGGCAGAATTTCATTATCATTATCATTAGCATGCATGGTTTGAAAAGTCAATTTAAATTTCTTTACAAATATTGTACACATAATGGCCTTAGCATTAATTATGATAAGACTAAAATCATGACTCACAATATAGCTACTAAAATAGACAGAATTGACATCGTTCTTGATGAAAAATTGACATCCATAGAAGTAGTTGACAAATATAAGTATTTAGGAATGTGGATATCAAAAAGTAACAAAATTCATTTGGAACAATTGACAACTAAAGGAAAGCAAGCCTCTTATCTAGCAGCTAAACAGCTAAAAGAGTTTGGACAAGTTACTGGAGATATTTTAAAGAATACATTTGAGATGCTTACGTTATCAAAAATGAAGTACTGTGCCGAATTCTGTTTCTTTAATAACTTAAAAAGTTTAGATCAAGTTCAATATCAATTTTACAAAAGATATTACCATCTAAAGCAGACTACACCCAATTATTGTCTCATTGGTGAATTTGGAATATGTCCTATGGATGCTCATTTCTCGAAGGCAGCTATGTGTTATTGGATAAAAATAATTACGAGAAATGAAAGAAGTTTGATAAAAGAAGTATATGATGCAATATATCTCAATATGACTTCAGATGGTCATGATAGTAGATATACATGGTGCTGGTGAATAAGGCAGTTACTTACAAAACTCAGCCTGACAAATCTATGGGACGAACACGTAACGGCTGACAAAGGAAAATATTTGAGAATTGCAAAAAATCGAGTGACCCATTACATTAGAGAAAAATGGATATCTACAGCAAAAGATAGTCATTCTGGCCTGAATTATTTAGAATTATGTGGTTTTGAGAATACTATGAAATCATATCTGAATTTTGATATTGAATACAATGACATCAATATATTATTAAAATTTCGAACAAAAAATCACAAATTAGATTTCTTAACTGGCAGTTACGGAAATCGACTGCGATATGAAGAGCGTTTATGTGAGCTATGTGATAATTCGAAAGTGGAGACTCTGTATCATTTCATGATAGAATGCTCACTATATCAAAATTTACGACAAGAAACAGCGCCTTTGTTATGCAACTGTAGCAATACAACAGAATTCAATAAATTGATGAATATTTTAACTCCGAAACTGGTAAAATCCATCGCGAGGTTTCTCAAAAAAGCAAACGACTTGCGAACGATAACTAAGGAAATCACTAATCAATAAATATGAAATCTGGAAATTTATTTTCGTCAATTCTCCTCTCCTTCCTGTTCAGAATATATTTTAACAACACCGACCGCACGCTGTTTTCTGCCATCAAACTATGTTTTTCGTGTATATGAGCACACATGCTCCTGTTTTCCAATGTTCTTGGAAATAAACATTTTGACTTTTGACTTTTGACTTTTGATCTAATTGGTTTGTCGGTTTGTTATAGACTCATAATGCTTAATTTCTACCCAAGATTGCTGCATTTAGGCAGAAATCCATGACTTAGGTAGGAAGCATTCTTTGTCAACTTACCCAAATGTTTTTTATCTCTCTGTTGCGTTTGTCTCATCTTTCTGTAGCTAACTTCATTCATGAATCATGATTGACTATCAGTTGTTATTGGAATGATGGAGAGAATGGACTTTTATGACATAAAATGATCAACTAGAACACACATTGAAATGCTTTCTCTTTACACATCACAATCCAAGAACTTTTCTGCTTCCATATCAGCAGTTCAGACGGATATTCTGATCTTTGAAATATTCATCTCACCGTTATGTATCAGGGAACATAGTTAAAAGATATCTAAGTTTGAAACCCATTTATTTTTGGATCTAGTTGCTGAATTGTTAACAATGTGAAGATGGAGCTTCTGAAATTACATAGAAATCGGTTCAATGTGCGGCATCACACTTGACTCAACGTCATACTTGTCAGTCTCACAGCTGTGGGTGCAAGTGAATTAGAACACGCTGGGCTGTGACTTCTTACACCGTAACTGTGGAACAAGTAGGCGCTCCTGTGCGACAATTAATAGTAACACCGTGTTTTAGTTTCTGGCCACAGACCTAGGATAAGGGTCTGTGATTCAGGCGCCTCCTTCAATCACGAGGCACGTGCCAGGATGTACATAGAGAAGTCACACTCTCACCTTTCGGTACATGTATCCTTGTCTTCCACATGTTGATGAGCAAGAACTCCACTTTTCAGCTACCCACTGAACCATGCCTGAGGTATATGCACTTCCGCCTTCACTTGGAGAATCTGATAACATTTGATTCCGAGATTCAACCGATATAAAAGGCAATCTGGCAGCGTATTCACGAAAGCCTTCTGTAGGATGACGAAGCCTCAAATTTACTGCTGCGGTATTGTTTTCAGCAATACAGTACCATTTTCCAACATCTCTATATTTCATGCGTTTGATTTTCAGCCTGCCTCTGTAATTCATGCGAACTCTGCGACCGCGGTGTCCGACTACACGTTTATTGTGAGCCCAAGTGAGATCTCTTGAATCGTATCCAGATATAGGGCATTTGATTACAATATTTGTCCGCGGGAAAACATAGGCCGTTTCTCCAACCTGAAATTGCATGAGATCATGAACTAGAAATACCCATAAAAATAATCTGCACAGTGTTTGGTCCTATTAATCTCTCTGTCAGTGCAATGAAGTATGAATGCGGAGTTGAAGTTTCAAACCAGGAACTATATGATCATAGAATAAGTATGTAGTACGTAGAGTGCCGACTCAAAAAAAGTGTCGCCATAGAGTGAAAGCTCCTATCAAAAGATTAAGTTTTTTGCGAAGATAACGTTCATGCGTTCAGAAAGAATATTTGATCACTTTTTAAGAAGCTAAATTTTTACAAATTCTTCCTGTGTATATATACTATCAACATGAACCCAAAATATAAGTAGCATGAAACATGTTGGATATCAAAAGGAATGAAAATTCACTAACATGTGTCTTAATTAAGCGGAAATTAAGCTGATTATCAAGAAAATTTCATGAACTGCTTCATAATGCAACTCTTCATTGAAGAGTTGAGATCTCATTGTGCTTCTAAGCTGAAATGTCAAGTTTTCGATTCAATTTTCAGCGGCACGATTTTCTGATTCATTAAATTCCTAAATCTAAGTAGTAATGTGGACCTATTTACATCTTTCAAGTTAATTATGATCATTGTCTTTGATGAATGATATGATAGCTTTTAGTTGCAAGTAGCTTTTGATATGATGACACTTAAGATAATACACTTATAAATAAGGATGAGCATTAAAGTAATAGCAACCCATCAAATTGCTATTTTAACAATCATTGTACCTCTCCAGGGCTGTCATGACACGGAGGATTTGTAAAATACCATTATTACTTCTGTTTTGTTGTCATGATCAGTCAAATCCGTGCAGACCTCTCCAAAAATGCAACAATTTGCATATCTCACATTTGGTATTGGGTCTCAACTCAAGTTCATTTAATAAAATCGAAACTCTTTACACATTGTGGATTTAATTGATATTGAATTGCTACTCTAACTAATATATTTACTCTATGTATATGATTTTTCTCACTTTGATCAGAGATCACTACAAATCGCTTGACTGCAAAATCCTGGATTTTTGGAAAATTGCCCGGACCATAGAGTACGTACTCGTATATTAGGTAGAGCAGCAACTCAGCATTTATTAAATCTCCTATGTGTATACAGTGTCGATTTTATTAAATGAACTCGAGTTGAGACCTATTTCCATATGTGAGATATGCAAAGTTCTACAGCTTTCGAGAAATCTTCACTGATTTGACTGATCATGATAGCAATACAGAAGGAATAATGGTATTTTAAAAGTCCTCCGTTTCATGACAACCTTGGCGCGGCAACGTGGATTATTAAATTAGCAAATCGATGGCCTAAGGCTTTAATGCTCAGCCGTATTAATAAGAGTATTTTCTTAAGCGTGATGATGTTACAAAGTACCTGCCACTGAAAGAGCAAAGCATCATAATGAAAGACAATGATCGCAATTAACTTTAAAGGATGTAAATGTGTCCACATTACTATTCAGATCCAAGAAAAGAAACATAAATTTATTGAATCATGAAATTGTGCCGATGAAAATTGAATTAAAATATTTTGAAATTTTATCCAAGAACCACAATGAGATCTCACCTTATCTATGAAGACTTGCACTTTCATGTGTCTCTTGAAATTGCCTCAATAATCAGGTTTTATGATACTTATATATTAGGCTTTTTGGACCGCAAGAGCGTAATCGCCACAAGATCTGAATCTTTTCATATAGAAATTGCCACTGTATTCTGATACTTTTGAGTCGAAACTCTACCTACTATATACCTACTCCATGGCCCAGGCGGTCGATGTTCAAGATAATTTTCTTTTGTGTCTTTGTAATTAAGCTTAGCAGTTACTTTATGCTGCGTTGATACACAGTCGAGTTTTACAGGTTGTCTCAAAACGAAGGGAAAAAGTTTTTCGTAAAAATTACGCCTTAAAATTACGCTATTTCGAAGACAATTAAAGTTTTCGAATCTTCAGAAAATGAGGTTTTTTGTGATATACGATTTATTACTCAACAAAACAAAAATCGCTTGATTTGAATGACTTTTAAAAAAAAGTAAGGTTTTAAGTAACAAAACGTCCTCAAAATGCCTTCCACCAGCTTGTAGCATCAAATCTACACGTCGTGGAAAAGAAGCAATGGCGCTTCTCAATTCTGCAACGGATATCCGTGAACATTCTTCTTGAATGCAATGTCGCAGATGCTTCAGGCTTCTCGGACTTTGATAGTGAAAGACTCTAGCCTTCAGGGTTCCCCAAAACCAGTAATCCACTGGTGTGAGGTCTGGCGACCGTGATGGCCAAGTTCGTTCGCACCCTCTGGAGATTACGTGGTCAGCACCAAATGTCGCCTCCAAGTATCGCCGGACTTCAGTTGCATAATAAGCCGGAGCACCGTCTTGCATGAAAATTGTTGATTGTATCCTTCTTCTTCTTCTACCCAACTCGGGACGAACGTGGTTCTGCAACATTTCGAGATAATTTGCTGAATTCACCGTTTGGTCAAAGAAAAAAGGTTCGATGATGAATGAAGCATTGAATCCGATCCACACGCATAACTTTTCGGGATGAAGGGGCTTGGTTAGAAATTCTCTAGGCTTTTCCTCATTCCAGATCCGGCAATGATACCGACTGATAGCTCCATCGAGATGGAAGTAGGCTTCATCACTCCAGAAGATGTTAGGTAGGAGATCCTGGTTTCTCAAAAACCACTGTCCAAACTCAACTCGTTGATCAAAATCAGCTGGTTGTAAGTCATGAAGCAGCTGAAGTCGATAAGGTCGCATGCTCATGTGGCATGTGGTTCAGAATTCGATGAACTGATGCAGCTGGAATGCCGGTCTCATTTGATAGTCTTCTGACAGACGTCTTACCATCAGCACCACGAACTGCGCCTTCGACAGTCTCCTGACGGTCTTCCTCTAAAGACGACCTCCCATGACTCTGATTCAAGACACTTCCAGTTTCTTCGAATTTCGAAACCAACTTTGATACCGCAGAACAAGTGCAAGGATCCTTGATCAAATTGCTTTCGCGTTTCAATTGTCTAATCGCGTTTGTCGGTGCATTCCCGTTGGCATAGTAACAGCGAATAAGATCAATTTTCATCTTGAGATCCATGGCAAAGACAAATTCTTGGAACACGAAACGACTTTCAGAACTTTTCGTTGTGAATGATGAAAGCTGACTACAAGAATTGATCAGTCACGTCAGTCTTTGATCGAGAGAGGCATGTGCAAAAGCTACGTCACAGCTGTAATCGACTGCAAGGACAAGCAACAATGCATGATCGAAGGGAGCAGAAATCATGCCCGCTCATACAAAGACCATGCCTGAACATTGATGAACCGTTGCTTGAACCGTTGAAACGTTATTGACAAAAGGAAGAACAAAATATGTTGATGCTATTTTGAAGAGTTGATGCTACAAGCCGGTGGAAGGCATTTTGAGGACGTTTTGTGACTTAAAATCTTACTTTTTTAAAAAGTCATTCAAATCAAGCGATTTTTGTTTTGTTAAGTAATAAATCGCATATCACAAAAAACCTCATTTTCTGAAGATTCGAAAACTTTAATTGTCTTCGAAATAGCGTAATTTTAAGGCGTAATTTTTACGAAAAACTTTTTTCCTTCGTTTTGAGACAACCTGTATTTGTTGGTTTTCGGTGTTTATATATTATTATGTCTATCATAACGAGCGCTAATATCATTGGACAAGTACCAATGTTATAACCAGGATGTGAGCTTCTCACTTAATAAAATTCAATTGATCAAATCATGGGCAATCGATACATCACATGCAGTGAAGTACATATTCATGAGATAATTGATGCGCATATTATGATGAAATCGTTGTTAATTACAAATGTACAGTATAGGGTTAATTGCCGTCTTCATCCTCATGCATTTGCGCTAGTGCCAGAATCTGACGTAGGTTATCGAGGAATCGTCATCTAAATTGCAAAATTTTGAAATATCAACATATAGAATCTATCAATAGAGAATGATTTCAAATTTTTTGCTCTAAAACATGAATGCAAGTAAGGACATTGTGATGGAGGTTTCTATAGTATAGCATTTACTGATATTTCGAAATTAATCTGTTCATGATATATACAATGCGATGTCCTCATCAAAACCTTATATTTTATTGTCATCACAAACGCATAATCTTCTACCTAAAAATGATGAATAACAAGTCATAAAATATGATTTCTGTGATAAAAAATTCAAAGCATTTCATTGGCGGAAAAAGATATACATAACACGGTAATTTGCCTTGATATCAAAAGTCATGTGCCGAAATTGAGAAACTGCACAGAGCCGAGGCGTTCGATTCTGTTTCCACTCTGAAAAACACAATTCAGCATCGACGAGAGGTGTGTTAAAAAAATTTAAAAAATTAATGTTAAATTAATGTCAATAAAGCGCATATCATACACACGAATACATGTATATGTAATCGCCTTTTGATCGAAGCGATCAAATGAAGGAGTTGAAATGCTTTACTCATTCTTTTAAATATGTGAAAATCACAATATAATAAAGGATTTCAGATGCCTAATTTAGATGCGTGATTTGAAACAGTTAGCAATTAAAGGCAGGCTATCTCCAGCCTGTCCTAACAGAGCAGTTCATTTCCCAGCTATAATTCAAGATTTTATTTGGAATCTAAAATTTGATTACCTCCTGAATGCAAATCTTAATATGAATAGATTGCAATCCATGACATTTGGTTGAATTGAGAATGTATATTGCATTCTAATTTTGGTAATTCGCCATTGACCTATGTTGTTATGGTAAATGTAATGAAAAAATAGACGTCTTAGGTCAATAAATCATATAATACTCCCAAATTTTCGAATGTCTCTTTCTCAAGGGTATGAAATCACACTGACAGTGGGCAAGATATCTTACAAACAACAGAATTAACATAGTACAAAATTCAAACACAAATAACTCAGATGTCCTACTTCTCACACTAAATAAACATTGATATCTGGGCGATACTTAGAAATGAAATCCTTCTCAGATATCTTCCGCTCAATCGTATTAGCAAATCCTCGCCTTAAAATAAAAGGGGTCACAAATGAAAGGTCAGGTAACATACCATGAGTTTTAACAAAATGTTTATGAAATAAACTCGAATCAGTTGTAAGGTGCTCATGCACACGTTGACGAAAAGAACGAAAAGTCTCACCGATATAAAAACTTTCACACAAATTACATGTCAACTGACAAACAACATTTTTCATGTAACAAAAATTATTATTCTTACACAAACAATTACTCGTACAAAATAATTTTTCTTTAAATGAAACACTTCTTTTCAAATTAGGCTGGGTCACAAATACTGGCTTCAAATCAAACAAATGATGCTGGAAACTTCTAAACTCTTTTTTTATTTTAGTTGCCTGGAAATCATTAATGAACGGTACCCTTAAATATATTTGTTTTCTGTTTGTTTCTTTTCTATGTCTTCTTTCGCTTTCATTCATTGGTTTAGGTTTCATGATTTTATATTAAGGCGAGGATTTGCTAATGCGATTGAGCGGAAGATATCTGAGAAGGATTTCATTTCTAAGTATCGCCCAGATATCAATGTTTATTTAGTGTGAGAAGTAGGACATCTGAGTTATTTGTGTTTGAATTTTGTACTATGTTAATTCTGTTGTTTGTAAGATATCTTGCCCACTGTCAGTGTGATTTCATACCCTTGAGAAAGAGACATTCGAAAATTTGGGAGTATTATATGATTTATTGACCTAAGACGTCTATTTTTTCATTACATCTGCTATATTGCATTCATCTCATGTTATAAAGCCAAAGTCATATCTACAGATCGAAATACTTCATATAAATGAGCAGCACCCTCAAAGAATTCTTATAGAATATTTAGCATTTAATATCATAATAAGAGGGAATATTCAAATCGGACTGGTTAGATTTCGAATATTTTGATTCGACTTCAAGTTGAAATTGGTGGGGACATTGTTCAAGGCCCTAGCATCACGAACACTGAGATCTCATGAACATCATAAGAATCATTCTGTACGATGTTTACCAGACACTGAGGCTGAGACTGAATCGCGAAACGTTTGTCTCTCTGTATAGATTTTGTGTCAATAAAAGTTTACGATTATATCACAGGCAGTGAATTGCAATTTTTTTCCTTCAACTTGTAATGATCTAGAAGATTTACCAAATATAGTATATACCAATATCTAGAAGATATACCAAATATGTACGTGTCAATCAACGGATCTGTTATTCGCTTTTTGATTTTTAATTTTCACTCCGACAAAGAAGGTGATACCAGGCTGCGTGATCATTCTATATGCAATTCCTTGAATACCGTGAATCCAAATTAACTTTTACTTGATATTGCTTTTATTGATTGAATCTTTAAACTGACCCCACTCACATGCAGAGATTCCCGGCTGCTTGAAAGGACCACTCACCGCCTGATAAGCGAAGTCCTAAATTTCATATTCCTAGTATTCATGATCCAAGCCAACTTTTGAACTGATATATTTACAACTGTCTGGCATGTCTGGCCGAAAGTTCACAATATTGATTGCAATTAAATATACAGTTTTATTGATGACACCGCATTGTATATATCATGAACAAATTGATCTCACAATATCAGTAAATGCCAGACTATAGAAACCTCCATCACGATGTCCTTACTTGCATTCGTGTTCACACCAAAAAATTTGAAATCAGTCTCTATTGATAGATTCTACATGCATATGTTGATATTTGAAAATGTTGTAATTCAGATGACGATTCCTCGATAACCTACGTCAGATACTGGGACTAGCGCAAATTTATGAGGATGATGCCGGCAATTAAGCCTTATACATTCGCAATTCCAACGATTTCATCATAATATACGCATCTTCGCATAGTCGCATAAATGCATGTGCGCATAGTCTTTCGGCTTTAGACTCCAGTTCTGGATGTGTGCGAGCCATGTCTGTCGACACATCAAAAGTCTTTGACGAGCTTCCACACAGCGTTATTTTGAATGCTTGTAGCATCTTCGGTCTTCCTAAGAATTTGGTCAATTGGATATCGTCTTTCTTATGTGGCAGATTTCAACGTGCTATTGTCAATGGGCTTGAGTCAAAATGGAGTAGTATTCCCAGTGGAGTTCCACAAGGCAGCGTCCTCGGACCAGTGCTCTTTGTTCTCGCCGTTAACGACCGTAGTCCTATGTGCTGCAATACTACACTCATCAGGTATGATGACGACATACTGCTCCTACATTTCCTGAAATCTTCTTCGCAAGACAATCTTCAGTTGGAATGGGACAATCTTGTACTCTGGTCAAGATCGTATCAACTTCCCATAAATGAATCCAAAAGTGTCGTGATGGACATAAGAGCTAAATCTGATTTAACAACATCAGATATTCATATCTCTGATAACCACCTTCTCCAGAAAGTTGAGCATATTACATTCCTGGGAGTCAATCTCAACAACTTAAAGTGGAACGTACATGTTACCAAGCTTGTCAAAAAAGCGTCGAAGCGAATTTTCATTATTCGAAATTCACGCCGGTCAGGATGTCCAGTTAATGAAATGAACAGTTCATATATATTTCTTTCATCTGCTCCGTCTTAACATGCGCATTTCCTTCCTTCTGTAATATCCCTACGTATCTGTTAAATGCATTGATGCGAGTTGAGCGTTGAGTCTTTCGGATAATTGGTGCTGATATGCCGAATGATGACCTTACGAGTGCTTTGACTGCGTCAGGTGAAAGTCTATTCTGTGAAATTTCTAAAAACGACGACCATCTTCTTCGACCATTGTTTATCACAGTCAACACATCCGCCGGGCATCTAGTCTTTATGCGCCTTCTGCACGAACAGTTCGCTTCAAGAACTTTATCATTAAATTTTGCAAATAGCATTTTTATGTCACTTTTATCAGTCTTCTCCATTGCTGTTTCCTGTATCTTATTGACATCGATGTGTTGATATTTTGTAATGTACTCTCAGAATTCAACAGAGAGACAATTAAGAGCTTATCATTATTATTATTATCTATCATTGCATGTGATGTTTCGATTGCACTTTGGTCATTCATTCCTGTGTTTTTGTCATTTAGGTCTTTTTTGATGAGCTTGTTGAAGTCGGGCTGGCAATTCGGGAGCAGAGTTAGCACTATTTTCATGATTTGACCCTGCAAATTCAAACGAATGCGCCGTGCTCAACTTGTACTGATCAAAGTTAACACAGGCTAATTAATATTCACGCATGACACGTAATTCAGATTGACTTCAAATAACCTAGATTTTCATCATTAATAATTCAGCTTAGCAAAATCAATCACAAATAATCAGATAATTTGAGTGAAATTTATTTAATAACTTACTGCATAACAATAGATTTACATACATGTGTGTACAGCAATTATGCAATAATTATAACAACTATGCATTAATTATAAAGTAATTATGGAAAAATTGGAATTAAATATGCTTAATATTCTCACTTGGCATGATCACGTTCAAGATATCGTCAGTAAATGTAATCGTCGCTTTTTCATACTTCGAAAAATGAAATATTATGCCAGCAAGCATGAATTACTATGCATTTACAATGCATACATACGATATGTAATTGAATATGCGTGTCCTCTGTTACTTGGTTACCTAAAGGACTAGAAAGCAAGCTCAAGAGAATACACAGTCGAGCGATTAAGCTAATGGAAATTGAGAACGAAAGTCAAATTGATTCCATCAAAAAGAAGAGAGAGACTATGAGCAAAAAGTTGTTTAAAAATATAAGTTTGAATGGTCTGCATCTTCTATTCAAGTTCATACCGAAACGCTTGCGGTACTCCAGGCATCTTGAAGTGCGCCTCTGTCGCTCAAATAAGATGAAGCGATCTGTCTTTCCTCAGACAATAATGCTCATGAACAGTGACATTGGTTGTGCGCGGAAATAATTTTCTTCCGATTTCCGTTTGATTTACAAGTTTAATTTCTCTTATGTGCATATCAGCTGCTAGCTGTAGAATCTGAAGGTTTTAATTGAACTGACTAATTGTCATTACTGCTTTGTGACTTATACTTCGAATAATGTATCACGCATTTTACGATTTCGATTCTTTCTGAAATATATACAGTATTATTATTATTATTAATAATAAAATCACTCAGAAGTATAGAGGAAAAACACAAAATTAAGCCCAAACCGGTTTCACCTGATTCCCAGGCTTTCCATATTATATATTTTATTATGCATTATATATATATATATATATATATATTATATATCCTGGCAATTGATAAATTTATCAAATCTCAACGGATGTAACCAGTAGGAGACATGTTTCGGCCTGTTGGGGGTAGGTTTGAACCAGCGACGTTGGAGCTAGAGGACGTGCAAGCACACCCTCTAACCACAAGGCCATCGAACCATCTGTTGACAGCGTGAATTAGCCAGGAAGGCACTGCTTTAACGCAGACACCTGGAGAGCGGATTGTGTTCTGCAATCACTTAATACCACATCCGAGATTGAGGCGCTTCACGCAGGCGCTACTCATTACATGTTAAGACAAGTCAATTGCCAGGTTACTTGTCTTAACATGTAATGAGTAGCGCCTGCGTCCATTTATGACTCTGCCCCATCGATTCATTCAACATAAGATCCTGTTGAATATAAAATCGGGCTGGAATCCATTTTTTCACTCAATTGCAGGACGCCCAAAAATGCAATCTTCTAAAAATGTTTGAAGATCAGTAGGTTCTAAGGTTTGACAGGATCCAAGGAGGACCTGTTATTGGTATAGATGTTGTCTGATTCCCACAATAGAATCAGGCGCCTCTGTACGTGTTAATAGTTACTTAATTGAAATGTCAAAACTATGCAGCAGCAATTTCTCAATTGCCTCTCAATATTGGGGTTGTGATTTTTCTCTCAATAAAACGATTTATTGATATTGCTGTTATAATTATTATGTTAAACATTGTTTTATTCAGTAAATACTTTCCAGCAACAATTTAAAAAAAAACCGTGGTTCTATCATTTTAAAGTCACATGTACTTCTGTGTAGCAGCGCCTATCGGGAAATATAGTCCACGTAGTATATTGTCATCTTTGCACCCGGGTGTCGGATTATTCGATTCTGACTATATTTCAGATTTATGATGTTTTTATTCACGGCTCGCTTTCACGCTGTTCCCGATTGTGAGACGACAAATAAACAGTTTCAATGTTATAGTACAGGTAATGGCTCTCTATCGAGTGATGAATTGCTTACCTTGTCAGTAAACATACATGAGAACTTCGATAATTATTGTTTTTATGGGTGTCAAAGCCACGCGTGAGGTCATGAACTATAATGATGTCAATGTTCAGTGTGATAATGAGCTTTGCGAAATTATCATCATGCACTTAAGATGTTATTTTAACATGTAAGTGTCAAATAAGTGCATCAGTGTATTTTATTATACATATCTAGGTTTGTCTGAACAATTATTATATCAGGTTCATTAGAAAAAGAAATTTAATTGACTGGAAATCAAATTTAGAGATTGTGTAGAATACTATTTGAAGGTTATTTAAAGCATTGTGAACTCTTATAAGTAGATCTACTAATACGTACATGAATAATATATGATTCCAGACTTTCAAACATTGGCTTGTTCTGAGTTTATGATCAAGAATGCTGTGTGATTGAAAATCGTGATCAGACTATAATAAACATAAAAATTGCTGCATCTTTTATGTCAAATCACTCAGAGATGCAGGCATGCGTGCGTATGTCATGTCATCAGAGCCATATGGTTCATATACGAATAATCAGATGACATGTTCATGCGCTGTTCATACATGAGCAATCTGATATTGAGAAGCTTGTTTTCTACACAATCGTGCTTTACACAGTCAAAAGAAAAAAATCTGCTCACAGTCAAAATAAGGTTTTACGAGCGATTTCTCGTTAGAAAAATCGACAAAAGGGAACACGCATGTTGAATTGCATTTGCTGATTATTCCTTGACAGAAACTGTAACACAATTCTGGATTTTACCATTCGGATTCGCTCTTTTAATGCCCAGATGTTCCAGATGAGTTTTAAATTCCTTTTATGCCGCTAGATTTTGTACAGTAATTTGTTTGCAAGTTATAACTCAACAATGTAGCATACCTAAAGTTTGGTAAATCTTATTAAACTAGGCAGTGAGATAATGAGCCGCCATCGATTAATTGACGATTGCAAAATTATTATGTTCGAATAAAAGACATTTTGTCCGAAGAAGGAAATGAAGTTGTTAATCATTGAAATAAATTCCTATAAAAAATATAAATTTTTCGGTCAAGCAAGGTAACTGAGATATATGGAGGTTCTTGATGAACTCATCAGTTTTATGCTTAGAAAGAAACCGCAGGTTCAGATTCAACTTTTTACCAAAGAAAGAAACCGTTTAATTGAAGTTGACTAGAATGGAAATTGACTCAAGGTCACTATGCTATTTACTATCAATTTCGAATACTCGTAGTTTCGTTCAAAAAAAATTAGGGCACTATCTCAGGCAGACTAGAAATATGACAGCTTCTAAATGGTATTTTTTTCTCTCCAATATAGTAGAACGCCTTCAAATATCGAGGTGGAAAGTTCAGCAATGTTGCAGAGCTCTACATGACTTTACTATAATCATAATTAGCGATTTATTTGAACAGAGACAATTAAAAAATTCTTCAATGAGATTCATGGAGGTATTTATCGAGTTCTAAATTTTTTATACTTATGCTTTTATCAATGAAATTGATATCTATGAATTCTATGATATTTATATCAATGAAATCTGTGTGATCAATCGATTGATATCTGCTAAGAAAATCTATCTAGATGATGCTACAAAAATCCCCGCACACTAGACCTTATTGCATGCTATATAATACAAATAGCACACACTCATTTCGACAGTAAATCTGGCTTCCTTTTTCTTTAGACAGTAAAAAATTGGCTTCCTGCTTCAAAAGTTCAATTATCGTGACTTCAAGAAATGGAAGTCATGGAAGTCATGGAAGCCTTTTATAATAATGTGACTGAAAATTATTTAGCTTGAAATGATATTGCAGATAATTCCATGCTTGGTAAGTAGCGGTTGCAATTGATAGCAGTATGACGTCATAACATTGAAAGAAGGTATATTTGTTGATTTGAATCACTTACTTGCACTGTCAGCCTTCTTGATCGCTTCATTTGAACAACGGTAGCATTATTTGCATGAATGAAAATCTTGCTTTTCTTGTTCTTCGCTTTACATTCTTCACTTAGAGGAATTCTGTAGTCCATGCATTTTTGCCAGGTTGGCGGGCCCCTTCCATATAGTCTGTAGCATTTAGAATATGAATACCTGGTCTTTATGCCTTTACTGGTCAAACGTAGACACGTAACTTTCCGCCTTTTTGTGCCTATTCCGCAAGACCCACTATTCGCATTACTGCACTGAAAGAAAATAGGCAAACTGGATATTTTTACTGAGATGAGTAAACATCCAACGGTTACAGAAGAGAACCGAGTGTACCGGTTTTTGTATAAATATGTAAAGAAGCATGTAGATGATAAAACGCATAAATACATTATGGCCTTTGGCAGTGAACCTGGTAGAATGTACGGAATAGTAAAAATACACAAAGCTGATGAGCCGATGCGACTAATTATTATTACCATTAGTTCAGTTAGTTTTAAGTTAGCCAAATACTTGGACAACATTATTAAAAAACACATTGATACTACGTACATGCTAAAATCAACGCAACACTTTATTGCCAACATAAATGAACATGAAACTTTGTTCAATGATAAAAATATCCTAGTAAGTTTTGATGCCGTTTCACTTTTCACAAATATCCCATTCGATGAAACTATTCGCTAAGCGGCTGATTTAGTTTATAGAGAGAACTCCCTCAACAAACGTAAATATAGTAAAGATACTTTTATAAAATTATGTAAATTTGCAATGGAAGGACATTTTCTTTTTGACAACAAAATGTTCCGACAGGTCGATAGTGTAAGCATGGGGTCTCCCCTTGCACCCACTCTAGCAAACGTCTTCCTTTCAGAATTGGAACGGAATTGGTTTAAAGTGGACTGTAGTCCCATCTTTTATTATAGATACGCAGATGACTGTATATGCAGTTTTGATAATTTAGGTAAAATAAATAGGTTTACGCAATTTCTTAAACAACAGCATCCGAATTTGGAATTAACCTCTGAAGTAGGAGGCTCAAGTATTTCTTTTTTAGATGTTAGCATAAGTATGTCGAATACTTTAGAGACCAGTGTGTTTCGAAAGGACACGTATACTGGGTTGTTATTGAACTTTGGAGCCAATTGTCCTAAGCAATGGCATAGAGGCTTAGTATTAGGTATGATTAATCGTGCGTACATGATTTCAAGTAATTGGATAATTTTTCATAGTGAAATTAAAAAAATGCTTTTAACAGCAAACTGGATATTACACTTTAAAACATCTTTACGTTTTTCAATATAGATTCTACAAACTACTTCGTTATTTTATCTAATGACGTGTACACGCGCGCTTAGGCTTCCATTGAAGCAAAATGTTTAAATCCAAAAGTGATATTTCATTTGTTCTTCATTCAATTTACTAATTTTGAAATTACTAAGAAATCGATTTAGTGAGTTCTATTTATGAAATGTTTTATAATGAACTTAAAACTTACTTTTCCCCATTTAGTTGTTTGAAATTCCAGTTGACAGTCCTTCTCAGCACAGATTTCAAGGTTATGTGGAAGTGCTCTCTCTTGACAAAATCGAGGATTCAATTGCACCACTCCTTTGCCGATATGTCTTACACAGGAAACACTGCGAAAACGAGTTCCTCGACCACAAGTACGAGAACATGCTGACCACCCTGAGGTACTCCACATCGCAGGACAGCTGAGAAAATCCTGACAGGTTTCACACAAGATGAATTTTTTCTTCACATTTTTACAGACAGTTTCATTCCTCCACTCATTGCGCTCGTTGTCAAAACAGCCAAGAATATGACACTGCTTACCTGAAACATCAGGAATTAGTTGAAGATAAAAAATCAAGATGCAGCTACGAATTAGAAAATTCGAATGTAAAACAACTTGAGTTAGTGCTGAGTGTATGCTTCCTTATGATCATGTACATTTGCTGAAGCTCAATAAGATCGGCAAGCCATCTAAGATTTAGTCCACAACTATCACTAGAGATGGAAGCCGACCGTCGGATCGGACTGACTTCTTTGGATCTTGTGCAAAGAATTCATAATTTTGAAGAAAATGTTATCCTCTATATTAGCAAGTGACATTCCAGGAATGTTTTTTGAAGGAATCCGATAATACCACAGGAATGACATGGAAACATCATTTATTTAGAAAAAATTATGTAATGTGGCAGATACTTTTCTTGCTCTGAACACTGAATATTCAAATATTTGTTTATTAAAACTAACCATTACTCTAATTTTTATTGTATGTTCAAATTCTTTGTTCCAACAGCTGTTAAACAGCAATTGTAAAGTTCATCAAACTGTTTTGTTGGATTTTCGAAACAAATTATCTGCACATTTCGCCGCAATGGAGCTTTCCGAAATAATATCGCGCAAAAACATGTGTTTTCAATAATTTCAGATAAATGTTCTCTTGCCTTTATTAACTTTTATGATGTAGAGTGTCACCATCGATTTTATGACTCAGAAATCGATAGGTAGTATAGGTCACATACATTCAAAACCTTGCATCAACAGTAAACCAGCTGCTTCTCAAAGCTAGATCATCCGCGAATATCAAGGAAATAAGATGAATGAGGCCGCTGTCACACAGAATAAGGCGTCTTCCATCTTCCATTTCTGATTTCCCTTTAATTGCATGCAGAAAAGGATACAACCTATCACACAGAAAAAGTCATCAACAATAAGTCATCTTCCATCGTCAATCACGCTGTCACACAGGAAAAGTCATAAGGCATGAAATTATGCGGCTGATATAGTTCATTTCCATCATCCATCAGCCGCGAGACTGTTCTAAAATTAGGACAGCGTGATGTGACGTCTGAGGGAAGATGTCTGAGAGAGGGTTGACGTCTAAGAAGCTGTGATTTGCAAAGAGAAACAATGTATCAGAAAACATCTCTTTGTTCACCATGTCGGACGAGGACAAGGATGTAGAAGAAAAGAGCTTAGACAGCAGTCACAGCAACGGTTAATAGTAAAAAATAGGGCTGACTGAATCGGAAATTGATTTCCACAGTGTGACTGCGGTCTGTGGAAGATGGAAGGCGGAAGACGGAGATGAAAATCGTCTCATCACGCCTTATGGAAGACGCCTTATGAAGAATGTGCAAAAAGGCGAGTGACATGGAAGATGGAAGACACTTTATTCTGTGTGACAGCGGCCTGAAGCGGACATTTTCCCATAATTAACTCGCAAGACGTTTCAACTATTACTAGTTTCAAACCTGATAAACGTGAAATTTTTGAAAACGCAAGTTGCAAAAATTCAAGTTCATTGATCGATAAGTTCAAGTTTTCAAAAAAACATTATATAGAGTAAAATTGGGACATTTCAGTTTTTGCCATTGATATTTTTGAAGGTCATGAATTGGAGATAGTCCGCATATGAAGCATTATCAAAACTATGTTAGTCTCTCTTCATATTGTATGCATTTCTTCATTCAAAACAAGTTTATATAGGTTTGCGATTAAAAGCAGTTAAAAACCACCGGCGTTAATTGTAACAGACACATACAAATTGTAAACAGATACATTTGGGGTTTGACAGTGTTAACATCAACGGCCAAATTTGTACCATTGTCAAATATGACACTAATTTTGTAGATTGAAGTTGCATAAAACTCAAACGGTAAGCAGATTAACCTGCTAGTAAGTAAAGAATTGGAAAGTTACGTTATTAGAATAATTATTCATAGTGTGAGTGTAGGAGGTCTCATGGGGCACAACACGTTCAAAAGTAATTCAAGATTTATTATTTTGATCTTACATTTCAGTGATTTGAGGAAATTTGAAGGAGGAGAACTATTGTTCTAATTCCCTTGACAAAGTGGATTACGAAAATTCAGGAGACACATTTTGTTATTTTGGGAAAGGAAGAATGGTATCGGCCAAGCAACATACTACAATAATAATCAATAGCAGCTAACTGATGACAGACTATCCAAACTATCTAAAACTATAATACAGTAAACTTTTTTATATTGTTTGTTAATGATGCACACATCAAGTGCAGGTTTTCACATTCATATCGAACTTAATTGAAAATAGTTGGTAAGAAGTTCACCAGACTACTATCTTAAAGAAATTTATTTGAGTACTGATGCAGGTAATTTACGTGTTGAACCTGAATGCAATTCGAAATTATAGCTCAAATGACAGGCTGACAGGCACATTTGTTTTGATTTGATATTGTCTTAAATATCATTAATCGGCAAAGTGATTCCTTATCTTGAAACTTGAAGAAAGGTTGTCTAATATGCCATGCATGCATTGTTTTAAAGCTCTTCTTCATGGTGGACATCGAACAATTGCAATATTCGTAAAATAAGAATACAACCGAGTTCTTGACGTAGTTTAGCTGAGCACCAGTAAATCCAGATTAACTGCGACAATCGTGCACACGTAATGCGCAAACTTAAAGAAAAATGAAAGCCATAGAGTAAGCGTATTCGGTAGAGTAACAATATACTCTACAACAGTATTAATGTAATCTCTAATGTGTATACAGCTCCGATTTTATTGAATGAACTCAAGCTGAGACCCAATACCAAATGTGAGATATACAAATTGTTACATTTTTGGAGAAATCTACACGGATTTGACTGATCATGACAACAAAACAGAAGTAATTATCGTATTTCACAAATCCCCCCTGTCGTGACAGCACTGGAGAGGTACAACGACCGGTAAATTAACAATTCGATAGGTTGCTATTACTTTAATACTCATCCTTATTTATAAGTGTATTATCTTAAGTGTTATCATATCAAAAGCTACTTGCAACTGAAAGAGCAACATATCATTCATCAAAGACAATGATAATAATTAGCTTAAAAATGTAAATGGCACCACATTGCTATTTATATTGAAGGAATGAAGCTTGAATTAAATGGATCATAAAATCATAGCGATGAAAATTGAATCAAAAACTTGAAATATCAGCCAAGAAGTACAATGAGATCTCAACTCTTCCATGAAGAATTTTCTTGATAATCAGCTTAATTTCCGCTTCATTAAGACACATGTTAGTGAATTTTCATTCCTTTTGATATTCAATAAGTTTCATACTACCTATATAGAAGCACCAAATCGCTAGTATGTAAACACAGGAATAATTTGCAAAACTTTCACTTCTTAAAAAGTGATAAAAATTTTTTTGGACCGCAGTAACGAAATCTCCGCAAAAAACTGAATCTTCTGATGCAAAAATGTTCAGTGTATGCAAACATTTTTTAGTCGACACTATTCCTACTATATGCCAACTCTATGATGAAAATTACCAAATAAAATATAAATTCAAATGCAGAAATTCTGTTGACCTCATCCCTGCATTTACCCATTGTATATAAATACAAAAAAACTCATTCGGTACTCTCAATATGACATGATGAATGCAGCTAATTCTTCAAAGAAGATCATTCATTTGAATTATGACATTTTTTAGCACGCGCGCATACTTTCGCATTAAGTTAACATCTAAAATTTAGCCGAGATATACATAACGTGTAAGATAAATTATCGTTAAATTAAGACTACTTTCTATATAGACAGGAAGCTATCTCTGATTAGATTTGCATAGTAAGACGACAAATGATTAGAGTGAAGGTAACAACAAAAGTCCAATACTTGTTGCTTTATACAAATCATTGGTTACTGTAAATACTGTTAGCAATGTCTCACCATCTCTCAAAATTGGTAGAGGGAATTTCTCACTACATTTGTTCGCACAGATCTGTACGGCTGTCAAATTCCCTCTTTGAGCTGGGAAAAGGAAAGCAAATGTGTGGATTCAGTGCCTTTTCTGTTGCTTTTCTTCGCTACAACATCCGTATCTACCAAAAAAACTTTTTACGAAATTGACCAAACGACGGGAGATCGTAATGATTTTCAACAACTGAAAGCGCAGCAAAAAGAGTTTATTGTAAGATCGACCACCGAAGGCGCTGTACGCCGAAGATCCGTCTTTCACGAATTTAACTTCAATACATTGACGACCGTAACCTTTGGAGAGTTTCTGCTGCGCTTTCTTTTGTAGAAAAAACTTTCTGACAAAACTACTTGAAAATCACATCAAAGAATCGATCAATTAATGTGCTTTGGCATGTTGGATGTGCTAGACCTAAATTCTTGAATTCACCTTCTCCTTCACTAATAATCAAGACTTATAATGTTTGAGTGTACTACTGTAAATTGTAATTCACCAGTAGCATGAAAATTTTTTTTAAAAAACGATTAATTCCCTTGGAATAATCGAATGATTTTACCACTTAATGTGATTTTTTAGTAACCGCGCATCTTCCAAGTATGCCGAATATACTAGTAGTTGATCAGATTGGACGACTTGTAATCCCATCATGCTTCGAGGAGGACATAACTAATATTTGAGTGGACAGAAGTTTTTCGAATAGTCCATAAATAAACTTGTTTATTCAAATTTATACATATCCATGTACAGATGGAAAAAAAGACAATTTGTTGCTCGGTTGCTGCGAGACTGCAGCCATTCCTGTCGTATCAGATCAATTAGCTGTTCTATTCACCATGAGCATCACATATCATAATCAAGACAAAAGTAATCAAACATCGTTAGGATATGGGTGATTTTAACCGATGTAGCTTTTTAGACTGACGTTCCAAGCGACTAACGTCAAGGGACAGCTAATAAAGGCATAGGCCCTAAATTTTCATCATTGCAACTCGCCATTCATTTACCGGGGTTGCAACTCGACGTCCCTGTCGATAAATTTTGAAGACCGGCAGCAAGTCATGAGGAAAGTTTCCAATTTTTATTGTTTTCTGCTTTTCCAAAAAGTTCTTTAAAAGAAGGAAAGGATTGATGTTCAAAGGGAATTATTTGGAAGTACAGCATAAGTTTAGGTAATGAGTCTATTGCAGTGTTCTCAGCTGCTTTTGTTGTGGAACTGTACCTGAAGTTTGCCCATCGTAATGCGTTGGTCGAAGTTTTCATAGTTGGCTTGACAGTAGTGGGAGCTCATTGACACTGATAAAGTACAAATCTACAGACAATTATGAACGCATACAATTCATACAATAAATACATGCAGTTTGAAACTGCCTTATCTCAAGTAAAGTCTTTAGAATCGCATATTCTTCAAAATTGTGTATTTGAGCAATTTGATAACAGACGAAGCAAAAAAATTTGGAATATACGCCTGAATTAAAGCAAGACTAAATTTTGCGCTCATAGGATTTTGTCTCTTATGTGTTAGTGGTCATACCCCATCCTCCCTGACAACAGAATAATTACCGGTTATGAGCAGCATTCGGATTGACTCAAACATCACAGAATCCAAACGCTTTTTTAAACCTCGATTGAAGCAAATTATGTAAGTTCATTTTTAACTTATAAGCTCAACTTATGACTTCATTATTAATCATAATGCGTTGTTATTTGTTGTAGTGGACACGAGGATGTCAAGGAAGTGGAAGCTGAAGATCTACAAGACCATCGTAAGACCAGTACTGATGTGTAGTGTAGAAGTATGGGAGATGGGGAAGAAGGAAGTGAGGATGATGGAGACAACAGAAATGGAAATGTTGGAACGAATTAGAGGTGTTAAATTAAGAGACAGCCTGACGAGCGAGCAAGCAGATCAGAAGGGAACTCGTGTTGACCAGCATCTGAGAAAAAGACAAGAGATGAGATGGTATGGACACCTCATAAGGATGGAAGTCGACAAGCCGCTGTGTATGTGGTGAAAGGAACTCTAAAGAGAGGACGGCCGCGCAGGTGATGGCGCGATAACATTCAGCAAGATATGACCAAAATTGGACTCGATGAGAGAGAGAGAGATGTCTATGACAGAAGCCGTTGTAGAATCATGATGCAAGTCCCCGACGCAGCTACCTAGGTGGAGCAGTAGGATGAAGAAGAGTTCTGAATTTTCCAACATCAATTTGATAGCAATATTGTCAAAGAGACAAAAGCAGTCTTAAAATGTTTCACGAAGATGCTTTTTAACATGGTGTTATAGTCGTACTTTGTAGTACTTCAAAAACCTTGTTTTCTAATACTATTTTAAAGCTGCACTTGTAAACATATACTGTGTTTCAAATATGGTTATGAAATCCTCTTTTATACTGTGTTATTAAAGTCAGTTTCACAATACGCTGTGTTTCTAAACCTTCACTAAGATTTCATAAATCATTTAGAAATGTTGAGAGGTGCCTTGATATAAATTCGCAGTGAGTGTAGATTAAGACAAAAGTAAACTAATGATTTTCTGTCTATCGATCGCCTGCTAGGGAGACGAACGCGATTTTCTAGAATATCGTCATGAAATAAAGTCGATGCCGACAAATATAAGTAGAATGATAGAAACATAAGATTTAGCAATCTTGCGAATAGCATGTTGTCGACAAGTTTTAGACTTTCTATTGAAGGGCTGAAGACATAAGCATAGTGCTCCAATCCGGAAGAATCGAAGAAGTCGACTGTTTCAAGTATCTCGGTGTTTCCTTCACCACAGAGCGAGATACCTTCAAGCAAATTGAAGAGCGAACGTCACTGGGCTTTGTGGCTTTTCGCAAGCTCACGAAGATATGGAAGGACAGGTCCATCACCCTCCAACTGAAGATGCGACTCCTGAAAGCCATAGTCTTCCCAACAGTATTGTATGGGTCGGAGTGCTGGATCATGAAAGAGAGAGAAAAGAAGAAGCTACTCGTATTCGAAATGTATTGCCTGAGAAGAATTCTCGGAATTACCTGGCAGCAAAGAATTTCTAATCAAAGAGTGAGAGAGATGGCACACATGAAAGGAAACATCGTGGATAGAGTGCAAGACATCCAGCGAAGATGGTTTGGGAACGTAGAACGGATGCGAGAAGAAAGGTTGCCCCGACCGATGCTTTGCGGGAGTGTCCACGGAGAGAAACCAAGAGGAAGACCACGAATTGGATGGTGGCAGCAACACAACAACCTCATCTGCTGCAATGACCCGCCTTGCAAGAGAACGCCAATCATGGAGGAATTATCGACATGCACTATGGGACCCTACCTGATCTTCGTCGGACGGGATTTAAGTCAAGTCATTGAAGCAGTAAAATATGTTTTAATGCGAAAATCTGAGACGTGAAGTAGCAGTCACTTTTTTGCTTTATTAGGAATACCAGTCTCATCGTTATTTGCTAATATCACAAAATATTGGATATTTACTTGAAGACCTTCTGTGCATAGGACACAG
The DNA here is from genome assembly GCA_907163375.1 of Prostheceraeus crozeri. Taxonomy (NCBI): domain Eukaryota; kingdom Metazoa; phylum Platyhelminthes; order Polycladida; family Euryleptidae; genus Prostheceraeus; species Prostheceraeus crozeri. The sequence goes on along the minus strand of CAJQUW010004374.1, from coordinate 80,988 downwards.
CAGAATAGCAAAAGCACTACTTGATGAACTCAAAGTTTTGCAGAAACTGAAGGGAGACTTAGCAGTAAGGAACTCCTTCATGAAGGGAGCTTCAAAAGGTACGTTCTGGAATACCTATAAGTCAAGGCTGCCTTGAATAAGGGCACCTTGGAAATGCCTCCCTTGGTCAAGGCGGCCTTGCGAGAAAAATTAAAGGAGGTTCTGGAATACGGCCCATTAAATTAGAATATTGAAACTAGAATATTGACATAAATCAACATCATTTAACAATAAATAATCATAAATAAGTGTGCCACAAAATGAGGTAATTGTAGGTTACAGAACGAGTGATTGATCGAGGCCGCAGGACGAGATCAATCGAGAGTTCTGTAACACAACTGCTGAACGCTGTCATTTGTGGAACAATTTGCAACTGATATGCAAACGTGTTGAATAGCACAAACATGTATGCAGGCGCATAGATATCTGAGTGCTAAGAAAAGAGATTGTGGGTGTCAAGTAATCAACGGCGTCTCCATTAAACAACTACCTTTAAATAACTACAATCAGGTGATATTGAATATTTCCACGTTTGACTTAAAATTGACAGTTTTTCGACCAAGAGTGGCTGCTGTTAAGTAAAATTGGCTCTTATTGTTCTGATTAGCGCCGTTGATATACTGGTAAACATGCATCTTAATGTAAATTTGCTGAAATAGACATGGATATTTGACATAACTGTTCAATGGATGATAGATATAAATAGCAATAAGAAAAATAGTGAAATGTCAGATATCGAAGTTACCAGATATCTATGCATAGCTAAGGTGCTTGGTAGTGTTGGAAGTAACACATCTTTGACCGGCATAGTACTGTAACACATGTTTGACATTGCATCAGTCCTTCATTTACAATAGAAGAATTCATGTGGTCACAAAAAGAAAAATGATGGCTTGCAAGTAATTTGCTGTCACAGAACTTGCTGATAGTGTATCTGCAAGCAATTTGCAGATCGAGTTGGAAGAAGTGAAAACGACACTATAACAGCATAGGCAAAGTCAGTGTACAACAATGCGTGAGATAGCATGCATTTTCCGCATTAAACAGGAATACAAATTTCATCATGATCAGATTGAAGGATGTTTATCATTAATTGTGTGGTGGTGCGATTTGTACTTAAAGACCTTTTACCGAGAATTTTTGCTTTAAGTGTCATCATCAGATCATCAGATGGCGTCTATACTGCGCTCTTATTGGTCTTTGATCAAGTGTGACAAGGATTGCTTTATTGTTAATTGATATTACTGGCGTTTAATCACGTTTTATAATCCCCGTTCTTATAATCATCATCTTCTAATGCTGGATTATTGTTTTGGTGCAAATTTGAGAGCGATACCCGTCAAGTTATGTTTCTAATGCTTATAAATTGCAAGCCACGATATTATCGCAGTTATAGGATATATAAATGTTCGCTTTGATTGCAATATGAAGTCTTGCTCTGGTTTTCCGCGTGATTCCGTTGAGAAAACTTTAAACGCATCAGGATTCAATTTCACCGAGCATCACTTGCAGCTTTTGCTTCAATGTCAGTGTTGCGTAAAATATTAAATGCATTCGTAATTAATGAATTGCTTGTTGAATTCTTCCTAGCACATCATCTAATGATATCCAGTAATTCATGTCTCAAGTTTTACAACAACTCGCGTAAACAATAATTGAGTACAAGCTCTTGTATTTGAGAATGACTCATAAGCTGCTAACTTCATGAATATGATGCATGAGCATAGAGTAACCCAAAGAATTATGTGCACATTAAAAGATTTATGCCAAATAATATACATTTGCCTGTAAATGAGAAGTGATCAACGATTAGCAAGAGCAGTAAAAATAAAATCGTAGTCATCAAAAGGAGGTACCATCGAGCGACATCGAAGCATTTAGGCATCCACGTAACTGAGACAAGGGATGATGGGCTTCGATAAGCTCGTAACTACTGCAGTTATTAAAAACAAGCATTAGTCAGTCTATGCGCTTTAGTAAGTTGCTACAAGTAAGCTATCTGTACTCTGGTGAATCAAAGGCAACTCAATTTGTTATGAAAATCATAAATGCATCCATCGACTACTGATTGATAGGAATAAATTGTTTGGCTCTATTCAATCTTCTGCACAGTGTCATCTGAAATGATCGCTTCAGAAATAGACCTTCTTATTCTAATCACCATTTAATGCAACGAGGCTGTGATATTAGTTGAAGATCGACTTGAAACCATTTTTTAACATTTGTGATGATTCTTCAAAATATAGACTACCAGTTGCATCATTTTCAGGACTCCGACTTCACATTCCTGACTTGGCTTGTGTCGTTTTGCTTAGCCACATTCGAGTACATGCCATGTTAATCCACTTATGCCACGTGAAGTTGCGAGTAAGCCCGCGGTGATCGATGACGTACGTGTGCTACTGTGCATGTTTCACAAATAAAGGCATGATAACCTTTGTATGATGGTTCACATGAAAAAATCATAAAAGACTGCCTCGGAAAATGCGTCATAAAGTTAAGCATCAGGATATTTGTTTGAAATTGTCAAATTACATGTGCTTACGTGTACTTATGACTGAATATTTACTCATTGCATTTACTCATATTACTCATTGCAATATTTACTATTGCTTGCGTACACAAATATCCATTAGCAGATATCCATTGATTGATCTATAGGGAGTCAAGCGGTTAACCGGTTAATTAAATTTAACCGGTTAAAAAATAATTAATCGGTTAACCGACGCTTTCCAAACTTTTCTGCTACATTGCAACTACCGCCAAAACATGAGTGGAAGGTTCGCCAAAACATGAGTGGAAGTTGCGAGCCGCAAATGGTGGATCCGGGAAATGATTCGCCAAAGAAGGAAGTTAAGCAAATTAACTATGCTTTTGAGCTCATCTGGATCAAAAAAAAAAACTCAATCCGCTCATTGGAACAGGAGTTTGCTCTTTACGATTTAGATCCATCTACCAGTCCTGATTTAGACCCGTTATGCTGGTGGAAGACAAATGAAAATCGTTTCCCAAGAATAGCAAAGCTTGCTAAATTATACCTGCAAATACCAGCAACTTCAGCAAGCTCTGAGCGCCTTTTTAGCTTAATGGGAAATATTTACAATGAAAAACGGATGAACTTGAGACTCGAAACAGCAGAAGCCATCGTTTTTCTGCATCACAATAACTCTACCTGATTTCTTCGTTTTCCCAGACAATTTGTTTTGATAAAATACTCTTATACGTATATTTTGTTGTTACAATAGTTGATATCTGATCATCCAAGATCCATTCCATTATGATAACAAGGAAGTTTTTAATTCCAGATAAGATTGATGTTTTGATTAGCAATAGAGAATAATGATATAGCCTACCGGGTATATTGTTACTTGTGATGTGTTACCTAACCACATCAATTGTGATAAGTCTTGGCTCATTATAAGTAATTTAAAAGTAGAGGAATATCAAGTGATCTTGTATAAAAAGTAATTCTAATTGATATCAGTCTTCTACACATGACCATCTCCAAGGAATTCAACATATTAACATTGATGTATCAATAATAACATAAATATTTTAGTAACCTAAAGATAGCTTTGTGTAGCCGTTGTTTTATATTATCTGGCCACATCCTATATAAGTTGTGAATTACCATACTGGTACCTCACATTGAATGTTTTGTACAGATTTTATGGTAAAATATACATTATTATTATCATTAGTGGATTTAGATTTTATAATTTATTATTTTGAATAATTAACATGGAATTAGGCACATTCCGTGAAATTGATTTTAGGTTCAAGTTAGCCAGACGGAATAAACTCAAATATTCACGAGGGTATACTAAAACATAACAGTATTCTTGAAAATAAAATATTAAGGAAGTAGACCTACAAGCAATCAGTAGAAAATGTTTATGTCCATAAAGTAAGCGAGCTTACTCAACTGGTATAACAGGCAAACATGCATATACTCATACACTATACTCAGTGCGACTATATAAGCCTTGTATAGTCACATGGAATTGAAAAACATCTATTACTAGTATTACATCGGTTAACCGGTTAACCGGTTAATTTCTCGTCGGTTAACCGGTTAATTTATAATTAACCGCTTGACTCCCTATTGATCTATCTATCCATTGATAGATAGGCCAGACATTTTTCCGAAATACAGAGATACTAGAAGGGCAGAAGTAAGAGATCAGAAAATAAGATGCATTTTATAACTGAAGACAAGGAAAAAATTAAAAAAGTGTTTTTCATCAGTCCTTTAGTCAAATTTCTTTAAGAATTCAAGCTTACCTTTGACGCATCCGTTGATACAATGAGTCCATTGGCCGGTATGCAGCCATTCGAATCGAGGCCTTTTATTTGTATCTCTGGGTATTCGTTTGCCCCGCTTGGCAGTTTCACATGGATGCTGATTACACGGCTCTAATGCCGGTGGTTTGTCCACTGTGAGTAGAAATAGTGAAGTGTCAAAAAAGGCAGCAAAGTCATCTTCAAGACATGCAAGCATCTTTTAAAATCAATTCGATTGCGAATAACACATATTATTTTTCTTAAAATGCACGGAAATAATTAGTCGGGAATAAATTAAGAGGGCGCATTAGCATGTACAGGGAGTGTCGTCCGCTATGTGTGCATCAAATTGGTTTTTACACAAATGGGCATGTAAAATGTGCACGGTTGTATGAATCATGCTACCGTGCGTGATATATGAAACATAGAATTTGACAACAATGGAACCCCTAGAAAGTTGAGCTCCTTGCACTACCGTTACGGAAATCGCACTCACTCAGATGCACCTGTCAACGACTGCATGATTGAGTTTGAATCGGTCACCTGTGCAATTCTAAGGTTCTCATCATAAGTCATTTATGCTTAAACAGTTCCCCGGATGCGCTGCGAACTGAAGGCAATTCCATTCTAGGTACCTAAACTTCTTTTCTTCCCGGCCCCACATTTTCAGAATTTTCTCGCTACTAGGTGTTGTCTCATTTCATGATGACCTTCGCAAAAGCGCTGAGTGTGTAAAATTCCTCTGGTTTGGAGAAAATTTACAGCACTTGCTTTGTCGTTCACTGTAGACAACAATTCCACGAAGTTCATGACCACAACTGTGTCTGAAAGTTGCCTTCGAATCTTATCTCCTGACTAGTATTCAGATGACCAATCCTTCATGCCAGGGTTCAAGCAAACCTCTCTCAGTGCTGTTTGTGATATCCTTCTATGACAGTACCAACCTATCCTTAACCCAATGTGACCAAATTTGGTTGTTCGACGAAATTTCGTGATTTGGAATAATTGGAATATGTTGGGGGAGGGGGGAAGCAAAAGTACCCCATTCTAGTTAATTTCAGATATGCATTTCAGATGTTGTCTGCATGTTCTGAAAAGGTTTTATTTCCATCTCAGCTGATTCTATAGGTCGAATCAAATGAGGTCCGACAATACATATTATCAAAGGACTATTGTATGCACTCATAGCAATATTACGCCGTGAACCCGCGCGGCCATGAGTGACAAGTACAGCATCTAAACAGTGACGTCTTCCGGTGGCTTGTATTGCTTTCGATGACAGCATCGCAATATGTTGTAAAAGTTTCGATGTCAGCTACCTGTACTTAATAGTGCACTTATATTTCGTGATTTTTCTCATTGTGAAAAATTAATTTAAAAATGAAATCAATCTGATGAAGCATTTTACAGTGTACCATAGTTATGATGTAAGACGTCACGGCCCAACGTATGCTTATTCCCTTGCACCCACGGTTGTTGCGACTGATAAGCATGACAAGCATGACTAGTGCGAATTCTTCGCAACTGTAGTGCATGGATTTATCTTCACATTCAACGGATTTCTATGCTAGAACTTTCTACCATTGATTTTTAGCTTAAACTATCATAGGAATCGATGCTCAACAATTCCGCAATCACAGCCACAATGAGAGTTCTAAGCATAGATATCTATGCTTGTTTCTTTACAAATAGTCGACAGCCAGCACGAGTTTCCGCAGGGAACGAGGCCGAATATTAGACTTTCACAGATTGATGCACACCCTATGCCTACTACGAATCTGCGCGTCTGTCGAGTTCTACCCGCTTCCACTCCTCGTCACACAGGATCAAAGAAAAACACATCGTAATTCAATCATGAGCAGATAAAAGTATTCAGCTAATATGAAAGTTTCTGTTTTCTCTGATTAAGTGAAAAGTAGCAAGTCTAGAGTCACAATTTTTGGCATGTTATATCTCCAGATCATTTCCTATCATATTCATACACCACTGTCTATGACGCCAAGCCTCTTAATGTCGGTAAACACAAGCATTTTGACCAATTTAATTCACATTTGACCATATTCTTGCATACATCGCCCATGAGAAGCATGATAATAGCACATGCACATCATAAGAAATGGTCTGAAGACATTCCCTGTCAAAAATTATGGCTCTAGCATTTCAAAATTGATAATCGAAAGCATAGAAGCCTACATTTTAACCAAAAATGTCAATCTGCTTCCCATTGGATTAACATGTATTTTTCCTCTCCCCCTGATATCACAGCACTCACCATAAGCAAATGTTATGTCTGTAGCAACGCAATATATTATTGTTTCGAAACAGATTACCAAGATAGAAATAGCCTTAAGTTATTCTAAAAGTTCGAATAATACAAGCATTGAAAATCAATGGCAAAATTCGTTCCCTGAACCTAACTTGAGGATACAATGACAAATCACTTTATCTAAGAATATCTGACTGGCTGGTATGATACATATGACTATCGAATTGTCTTAATTCCAGTGGTTGCAAAGTTTGTGAATATTCAAATGAAAAGTTGTTGATTTAATTCAAAATATGAACAAGATAACTTATAGAAGCAAATATCATTGAAATTGATTTCTGAGAGATTCCTTACCATTTTCACATTCAACATCATCAACGTCAGTAGCTACACCTGTTGGATCATCGTATTGTGTGCATCTGTACGTCACATTCCGAAAACCTTGATCACAGGTGTGACTACATTTTGATTTTGATTCAACAAACCATCTGAAATGGAAAATACAGGATGCGTTATTTGAATGCATTCTACTGATGGTTTCTTTTCAGTTAATTCCAAAAATAAGTTGCATTTGATGCGCTGCAAATGGAAACATAATATAAGCATGAGCCACTCCTGCAGTCCGCCTCCCTCTCAATTTTCTCCCCTACACTGTTATTTATAAAGTACCAAATACGCACTAGGAAGTGTAGTGAACCTGAGAACTAATTACGACTAAGAAATGAGTCTCAAATTCTAGTGCTCTTTAGGTTCGAAAATATGAGTACTCATTCTAAAACTGCTTGGGTTCGAAAGCACAATACTTATTCGTACTCATTTTAGTATTCATTTAATGAGTTACTTAACACTGACTAGCATTCCAATTACATCAAAAAATGCCATAGGGCATATCTAGCCCGCTATATCACATACGCACATCCATCTAGGAACTGCTTTGGTAATTAAACGCAAATGTATTTGAATAAAATATGCACAAGACTCAAAGCGCAGTCGGACATCATGGAAAACGTTGTCATTACTCAAAGCACAGTCGCGGAGGACGGTAAGCGTTGACAAGAATCAAATAAAAGTCGGTGGGGATTGCAAGCGTTGATTGGATTCAAGGCATAGTCGGAGAATATGAAGGCGTCTGCATGACTTAATGCACTGTCGGTGAGGATACTTTTTGATCCAAATTCATGTCTAAGGTTCATTTGGAGGATATCGATAAAATGTCACAGGTTGGTTTGTAGGATCATTTATTGCTTCACTGTATCCACTTCGATATGCAGGAACACAGTCCGTCATTTCAAGTTGTGAGCACTCGCAACCTGAGACAGAAGCGACCCGAGTGAAGATTTTGGTGCAGGAACTATGGATAACTGTGTAGACTAGTTGATTGACGCCGTCCTTTCCACAGTCGCTATTCATCACACCGTCGACAGTGCACTCTCAGTAGGGAACAAAAAGACTTACTCAAATATCGTGCACCGTCACAGCTGTATGTTGAAAACAATGTTGTAACAAAAAGTAGTAACAAAAAGTAAGTAAGTAAGTATGTTGGGAATAAAAAGACTTATTCACATCTAAATGTGCGCTGTCACTACAAGATGCACATTGAATCATTGAATTTGGCCTCGTGTCACTTCCTTTATGGATATTGATATTTCATCATATTAGTGCTTAACAAGCATTTTAGCAATTCTGTGAATTTGAGTTCGGTGATTCCAGTACTCTTCTCTTTAGTACTCAAATTCTGAGTTAAAATGACTTAATGATTTACAGTGTATAACCTCAACCTATCATCCTACATATTTATTGAATTGCAGTATACTATTACATAACCAGTGATCACCACCCAGTCAGCTCTGCCCAAAAAACCCGATTTGTGCACATATCAAGCTCTATCTAGCAATATTTACGGTTATCAAATAATTGCTTCGTGAACATTTTTTACTTTAAACTTAAGATAGCGCATGGTAATTCGGGCAACATTTTTGGTTTTTCTTGATTCTATGCCACGAAGGCTTTAACCGACCTTTGGTATTCTGGCCAACGTTCTACCATTTATCAACTGAAATACGGACGAGCGATAATGCGACCTTCGTCTTCAACTGAAGAATCCGCGCAGCCAGTGGATTCATCCAAGACAAACACAGAATCAAACGTCAAATCAAACAACTAAAGCCAAAAAATCAGTAATGCAAAGGCTTTTGCCGTCGCTTTAGAATAGAAATTGTGTTAATACAATAATTTCCTACCTTTGTAATTTTAAATCAATTTCAAGCGATAGGATTATGTAGAGCATACGCAATAGTTTTTGGTGTGTTATTAGCTTGGTGAGACTCGCGCTGTACGAGAAGAAAAGTTGATAAATGATAAAAAATAAAGTGTCAGTCGAATTACCCTGATTTAGTGCATTGTTTGAATGACAGTTGCTCATCTGTATAACAAGCAGCTAACACAGAGATTTCTTAACAAAATGATTTTACTAGTACACGTTGCGCTGATTTTCTCTGTAAAGTATAGATATGCAATATCAGAATTTGTAGATTCTGTAGTAATGAATGGGCCTTATGATAATAATAAGCGCATTATTTCGAAAGCCTCAAAACAGAGAATTGTGAGGCCGATATTCAGATAGTATTACATTTTCAAAAAAGTAAGTATTGTTAAAATTTGTCTCATTTGTGACCTAGCCAGAGCCAGCTCATTCATATCCAGAATCCAGAAATCTGCTATAGGTCGCCAGAAGACGCTGAACCCCGAAGCGAAGGAAACTTCACCTATTGTCAAGTAAGTTTTAATTTTTTAATTGAGATAAATCTGTGTCAACTTCGGAGAGCTTAATCTTTGATTTTTCCCTTTGACTCCCGAAAAATTAGCTCCCGACAATAGTCAGTTATGCTCTATTTATCGTCCAAGCGTCATTGAAGCATTTCAACTAGCTTGCATAAATCATTATTTGATAATGATCGTAATTTAAATGAACGAAATAAGATAGTAATGTCAACAGCTAAAGATTCTATTGAACTAGATAGCGACAAGCTATTTTATTAGAGACTCCCAGACGCTGATGAAGTCTATTTTTGCATAGACATCAAACGGTTGTACCACAGTTATCGTCTGCGATGCATTGTAACTTTTATCTTATATAGAGTCTCGAAATAAACACATTTCAAAAACACAAAATATGCTAGATTATACAAGTTGGTATCACGGCAACATTTTCATAAAGTTTACTTGTAATCGGTGTTATTATTCGTTCATTGTAGTTACGGTATTGCAACATCAGAATTTGTAGATTCTTTAGTAATGAATGGGCCTAATGATAATAGTAAGCGCATTATTTCGAAAGCCTCAAAACAGATAATTGTGAGGCCGATATTCAGACCGCCTTACATTTTCAAAATATGCCATTCGATAACAAATAGGACTACAAGCTATCAACATACTTGAACAAACCGCGACTGAAGGTGCGAATCATTGAAATGAGAAATGAGTGTTGTCTCTCTTTTTTTCTCTTTTTTTCTCTTGCTTTATTGTGCATTGCGACATACAAAGTGATTTTGAGTAAGGATTTACCTGAGGAGGTACGTGATTGAGTTCTTAAATCCATCTTGTAAAGAATCATCAAGAAAATCGTGATCAAATGTTTCAACACTAGGAATTATTGAATGTAATGATGCATTTTACATTTTTGTTCTTGAAGAGATGAGATTACACATTTCTCATTCAAGAATGTGTAGGTACAAATATTGTAACATATTCACAGTTGTGTATATAAGTCACCGCAACAGCTGTCCGAATATCAGAGCAAGCATTTGATTGACAAGTAAAATCACTTCTGACTTTCAAATCAATGTGCTTAATGTTTAGGTTTTAGAACTGTCACATGATTCCTTTTTTTTTACGTAACTCTGATGCAACGCTGCATTTTGTCGAAGAGTGCTTGTCCTCCAAGTGCATCTTGTCAGGAAAATGAAATTGCAAACAAGCTTTCATGAGTTAAATGACATGTTATAGAATATTGTAATATACAACTGAAATAAGAGTCAAATTTCGCACCGTTTAAGGGTGAAAAGCAAGTAATTGCTATTGTTAAGTGAAAATTAAAGAGCCTGTTTGACTATTCCAATGAACTGTTGTGGGGCCCGCTCGATTTTTGCAGACAGTGGGCATTCGCCTGCGGGCACGGGCATCGACATGTTCAATAACGGCCTTATCTGCAACTTTATTCTCGGTGAGTGGATATGTAGATAGGGATTGATGGCATCATACATTACATAGGCCTAATTGATGTAGACTTAGCTTACTCTGTAATTGAATCTAGCCACTATCGAGTTTAGTCACTTCGTATTCTTTAGTCACAATTTCTGAAGGATAGACCTAGGCCTATGTTGCCTGGCAACTTCCAAGCTTTGTATAAGCGAAGCGTCAAATGGATGAACATCGACCCCTAGCAACGTGGCGCAAGACGACGATCCCTCAGAGAAGTGCAATTTGAGTATTTTGAGTTTGCCAGTTTCGCATGTAATTTGATGAAAGAAGCGTTTTCTCAAGAGGTTTAAGTAACCTCCTGAAGTCAAGACAGATGAACTTTGTATCAGAAACGAATAATGCTCATCCGGTTCTTTCCATTCAGTTTAGAGGCATAACCCTGTTATGCTTGTAGGTCATAAAACTACTAATAATTTGACAATCTAATGATAAAATTGCTGTAATATAAGCACATTGACGCATGCATGTACACGTGTGAGATAAAAGAATCATCACAAGCAAGCCGTGTTGGCAAAAAATTTATTACATATTAATTGCTGTTGTCATTTTTTCCTTGATCAATTTCAGAGCTATGTTTAGAATCTTATCTCTTTTCTCCTCAGTAAGCCATTATTTGTATGTCAAACATAAATCATAATGGCTTTGGTTTTTACGGCTCGAACTTGTTCCAATCTCTCTCACAAAACCCAATGATTGCAGATTTAGGGAAAGGTTGGAAAAAAACTCGGTATGCTTTTTCGACAGACCTACAGCCATTTCTGACATCATTTCATACTATTTCGTAAATGCTTGGTTCATCATAACATGGCAAATGGCATAGTTTATGTAATGATATGCCAGAATGCCTTGTCTTGACTTAGGATCCATCCATGATTAGCGACGTTTTCATCGACTTTAATGGTTACACCGAGTAACTAAGAGTTTCAGATGACAAATATGTCTGTTGACAACAGAAGGTCTGTCGCAGAACATTAAATATCTAAAGAGAATGACAACGATGATGTCAATAAACGACACCAACATCCCCGACCGCACTCGCCCGACCCAGGAATCGAACCGAAGTCCGCGGTGGAGACGAGCTTCACTAGGCCACGTTGACGGTACAAAAGGAATGCGAGTGAAGGCAGTAGTCATCTCCAAGTGATATCGACAGCTTAGTGTCCTATTATCATTATTGACAGAATGTTACCAGCATTCATATACTGTATCGACACAGCATATTAGCATGTCATACGAAAAGCTGGCTTGCATTCCTTTTGCACCGTCAGCGTGGCCTAGTGAAAAAGTTTCGAGCTCGTCTCCATTGCGGACTTCGGTTCAATTCCTGGGTTGGGCGAGTGCAGTCAGGAAATCAACGGTGTTGGTGTCTTAATAGTTGTGATTCTCTTTAAATATTAAATTTGCGTGCATATTTAATATCTTAAGTCGACTCAGATAATAAGACGAATCAGTTCATTTTGCTCTAGTTGTTCTCAATGAAATCAAATTGGTAACAATCTGTGAAGGTTCTGAGCACGGAATACTTGGAAGCAGAAAAAATCAGAATATCGCCAGAGTCGAAATCGTCTATCGTTCATCATTTCAATGAGCTCATTAATCGACTTCAGGGGATTTTACGCTTCACAGCCCGGTGTGGGTAGGGTTGACCTTCAAAAATGAGAGGAAGCTGACATTTTCATTTAAACAAGACATCAGCTTTCTTCTCAAGTTTATCAGTGGTATCTATAAATAAACATGTTTACGGAAAGAAATATGTCAATTACTGCACTACCATTCAAAACGAATTCGTTGTCGATAAACAAGCTGTATTACCAATTATTCCTTTAAAAACGCTAAGTTACTTAAATATTCGCTCACCATAATTGGCTGGTGTGTCATCAGCTGCAGAGTCAATCACAGAATATTAAATAATTCATTGCACTGATGGAAAATGTCTCTAATTAATGAATTTGACAAGGTTGAACTATTGAAGTTACGTGAAACAGACGTTTTCAAATTTGAGACATATTATCTTTGACATTAGAGAAAAAGTGAAGTGAAATTTACGCACCTGAAAATTTTTGTCGAAACAAGAGATTTATCGTTCATCGTGGAAGCTGTTGTGCAGGAAATTAGTATGCAAATCTGAAAAAAATATGAAATTGCAACAAAATTTATCATAAGTATTGCATTCTATGTTATCAATGACATGATGTATTATCACATTAGTATTTTGAATGAAGGAGAACAAACGAAGAAATGCTGAATTCCATGAAGCATCATAGTCGCAGTAAGAAACCTGAGAACAAATGGATTCAAGTCAAGAAGTAGCATTTTCCATTTGTAGTCTTAGTTATCGTATACTTTAGTACATTGTAATTGTGGAAAGGGTCATTGTGTTTACTTCCATTTTTCCATCAAGAAGAACAACCGAAGAAATGGTGAAGTGCATATAGTATTATTGTCGTAGTATGAAACCTTCGAAAACAAATAATGAAGAAAGAGTTTTTCCATGTGTACTCTTGGTGATAGTATAGTGTGCAACATTATTTCAATTATATTCTGTATATAGTAATATCGTAGTTCTATTGTTTACTTCCATTATCCATTTTTCATACAGCAGCAGGGGGAGGAGGACTATGTTGGCAAGTATGGTTTCGGAGAAAGAAACACAGATGGTAGAGAGTGGGTGCATGTTGCATCAAGGAATGGACTTACCATCACGCAAACCTATTTCCAGAAGAGACCCTCTCACAAAGTAACTTTCAGTAGCGGTGGCAACAAGATCGATTGGTTGGTAATGAGAAGATCGCAGATGTGGTGAGTAAATGACTGCAAAGTTATTGCGGGTGAGCTTGTAACGACCCAGCACAAACCACTGGCATTTGAGCTAAGGTTCAAGGAAAGGAGGCATAAAGCAAGAAAAGGACGCAAAGTAATAAGATGGTGGAATTGCGATGAGCAGATATTGGAGGAATACAACAATGACATTTTTGAAAGATTCTATCAATTAGGAAATCAGCCAGGTGGAGTTTAAAAGAGTGAAACAGTTTTAAGCGGGCCATTGTAGGAGCAGCAGAGAAGGGAGTTGGAAGGACTTCGGGGAAGTGTGGAATCAGGAGAGAGCAACAGTGGTGATGTACCAAGGAAGTGGAAGAGGTCGTAAAGCAAAGCGAACAGCTTGGAAGGTGGTGGAAGAAGTAAAGAACAATGAACGGGAAAAAGAACGACTTACGATGGAATACCGCCTGCAAAAAGAGAGGCAGAAAGTAAATTATACGAGTTTATAGAACATGATGCGGTGTCAGAAACTGGTGTATCGACGTACGAAGGCAAGGGACCGTAAAGCGAAAGATGTGATTGGATCTATGGGTTCTTTGAGTGAAAATGGTGTGGTGGTTATTAAAGATAATGAAGTCTTGCGGACATGGCAAACGTATTTCACAGGTTTGCTGAATGCGAACGCGGAGATAAATATTGATGAACCAAGTACCGTGCGGAAACCGGGTGTTGGAAAAGAAATTAAAGAAGTAGAAGTTCAGTGTGCAATTAAGAAGATAAAGACAGGAAAAGCGGCAGACAGTGACGAAATAACAGTAAAGATGATAAAAGCAGCAGGTCCAACAGGCATCACATGGCTTACGCGAATCTTCAATGTCTTTTACGGAACATATGTGATTCCTGATGGAGGCTATCCCTAATCGTTCCTATGTGGAAAGAAAAGGGAAGTGTGCAGGATCCTGGAAAGTATAGAGGAATAACACTAATAAGTCAAGTGCAGAAGATCTTGGAAAGAATTCTATGTTGTAGGCTTAAAGGACAGCTTGGCCATAAATTTGTAGAGAAACAGCAAGGATTCCGGGAAGGGAGAAGCACGACCGATGGGATGTTTGTGATGAGACAGTTGATTGAGAAGACATTTGAAAGAGACCGCAGCATAGCGATTGGGTCTGTGGATCTGGAGAAGGTATACGACACGGTACCCAGACGCTTGGTAACACTGAGGTGGATGGAGGCTGATAAAGATGATGTGCGGGTGATCGAAGATATGTACAGGAATACGAGAGCGGCGGTAGTGATCGGAGCGAAGCTGTTTGATGATTTTGAAGTGCACATGGTCCTGAGACAGGGTAGTAGTTTGAGCCCATTTCTATTCAAATGGTAATGGAGCTAGTTAGCATGGAAAGCAGTGAAAAGGACAACATGAAGAAATTGTTGTACCCGGATGACCTGACGGTAGTAGCGAAGGATGAATTTGAGTCAGAGGAGAGGCTGAAAGACTGGGAGAGAAATTTTACGTGTCATGTCTCAGAATGAGCTTGGCGAAGAAGGAAGTGATGTGGATAGGTAGGTAGCGGAAGGACTTGGCTGTGGGTGTGAGAGAAATGGAACTGAAGCAGGTAGATAAGTTTGTACACCTTGGTGGATTGGTTTCTGAAGCTGGTCGGGTCGATGCAGAAGTAAGAAGAATGATACAGGCCGAAGCTGGGGCATACAGGAAAGTGGCAGGAGTCCTGACGGACAGAAAAATTGGTCAGAAAATACGGGGAAAGGTTTTGGAAACATGTGTCTTGCCAGCACTGACATACGGACTAGAAACGATAGCACTAGCCGATCAGCAGCAAAAGATGTTGCAAGTTCGTAAAAATAACTGGATAAGGCGCATCTGGGGTGTAAGGTTGGTGGAGAAACGAAGAATGGCGGAGCTGAGAGAGGAAGTAGGATTGCAGAAAACGGTGACACAGAAAGTGGTGGAAAAGAGACTGAGGTGGGCAGGGTATGTGGTAAGGATGGGAGACGAAAGGGTAGTAAAACAAGTGGAAGAGATGGGTGACACAATGACAAGAAGAAGGGGACGGCCAAGGATTCGCTGGAAAGACTATATCAAAAGAGACCTGGAACGCACAGAAAACTGTAGGACTTGGAAGGAGAAAGCGAAGGACAGATTGAAATGGCGGCAAATTCTCAAGGACGCGTCAAAAGATGTGATGGACTATATATAAAGTTACTACTGACTGCGCTTTTGATTATGAATTGTTATTTTTCTGTGTATGACATTTCCCTACGCCTTTTCTGGGAAAATCGGGTTGCTAACATAAAATAAATCCAATTTTTCATTTCATCCATTAGTTAATATCCATTTTTGATTTCCTTGGCTATTGGTGGCATCTGCAGTCTGTACCAGGGATCTGGAGTGGAGCGCTAAGCAAATCGATGCGGTAGCCTTATAGTTCGATATTATTTATCACAGGACTAAGTATTGTTAAAATTTGTCTCCTCATTTGTGACCTAGTCAGAGCCAGCTCATGCATATCCAGAATCCAGTAGTCTGCTATAGGTCGCCAGAAGACTCTGAACGCCGAAGCGAAGGAAACTTCACCTATTGTCAAGTTTTACTTTTTTAATTGAAATAAATCTGTGTCAACTTCGGAGAGCTTAATCTTTGATTTTTTCCTTTTGACTCCCGAAAAATTAGCTCCCGACAGTAGTTAGTTATGCTCTATTTATCGCCCAAGCGTCATTGAAGCATTTCGACTAGCTTGCATAAATCATTATTTGATAATGATCGTAATTTAAATGAACGAAATAAGATAGTAATGTCAACAGTTAAAGATTCTATTGAACTAGATAGCGACAAGCTATTTTATTAGAGACTCCCAGACGCTGATGAAGTCTATTTTGGCATAGATTTCAAACGGTTGTACCACAGTTATCGTCTGCGATGCATTGTAACTTTTATCTTATATAGAGTCTCGAAATCAACACATTTCAAAAAAACATCAAATATACTCGATCATACAAGTTGGTATCACGGCAACATTTTTATAAAGTTTCCTTATACTTGGTGCTATTATGCGTTCATTGTAGTTACGGTATTTCATATATTCATGTTAATCGTTTCTCCGTTTTCAGAGTGCTCTATTCCGAATATACACGAATAATAAATCACATGAATAGGTGAGTACGACATCTAGAAACAGCATGCTATACAATGCACACAAACGCACGATCTCGATAGTAATTTGTATTCGAAATTTTCCTGAAAACTACACTAAATAATTCATTCACCTGACAATGGACATCATCAGTATGCGACTTAACTAAACATCGATGAGCTTATTTTACTGACTGCATAAACCCTGAGACAGAAACAAAAGCTGTGTTGTCGCACATCCATGAAGTCATTTAAGGTACAGTTTCAAACTATTGTGAGCAATCACGTGCATGTGATCAAGATATGAATGAACTCGAGGCTTTTTATCAACATTCAATGATAGCTCCTTTGTACATATACCTGATAATTGCAGATGTTTCAAAATGCTTGAGAGTGCATGATACACAATTACCTGATATTACCTGATATTGAACAGAAAGCATGTTGTCCTGACTGCAGACAACATACATACAACATACACTCATCGTGAAATTGATATTTTGTGACACCTTGTCATATGATTCTTCGGTTGAGAATACAATCTCATATGCAAAGAGCACATTCTGCTTATATATAAATTTCAACAATAGGCTTATCGCAATATTTTGTGGCCGCAAGCATGAGCTTCTGCAGAAAACGAGGTCGAATTTGAGTCCTTTCAATATGATATCCAAGCGTCTGCCGAGCTTTACCCGGTTCTTCCTTTTGTGAAATAACATCAAATGAAAAGCAATGTAAATCCAAAAGGTAATCCAAACCGAAGTTTTCGGTAAAAATACAATTTCTGTAGTTTTCTGTATTTTTCCTTATTAGATTTGAGGTGAAAAACCAAATCCTCTTATGGTACAATCAAATTTATAAAACGTATGATAAACCCCGACGCTTCGCCTTTTCGGCTTGATAACGGGAAATTAAACTGACACAGTATAAACAGCAAATATCATGGCATAAAAAAAATTCACATGCAATTATGAGCCAAATCAATAATAAGATAATTTTCATAAGTCAATTTAACTGGTTAGATCATATTGCTAACTAGTAACTGCGTATGCATATGTACTTGTTATCAACGCTTGCTTGTAAGTGCCCTTACGGCCATTGCTCTACGTTTTCTGCTGTACTTCAGAATAAACATTTATGACTTATGACGTATAAGTAACTTTGAAATGATCAATTATGAGATTAGCATACATCTGACCTTCATTTACATCACAACATTTGAGAACATGAATATTAGGACTTCATAAGAAGGGAATAACTACTGTAGACACGTCAGCCATGCACTCAATGGTCAAGTGATCGTATTTAATGCTGATTAAGTAAACAATTAAAAATTCATAATACTCTTTAGAAGAATGCCGAAATCACAATTTATCAAACATTCAAAAGGATTAGTTACTCAATGCGTCATTGACACTGACCACTTCAATGTACGGTATTCTGTTGATCAGATAGCAACATCCAATGTTCATGCATTAACGAATCGAAAATGACAAACTTTCTCTTCTTATTCTTCTGACAAACGCTTATTATGACACTTTTTCGTAATGGTTTCATGCAGCTTCAATTGAGAAAAGAAGGAGTTCGGGCACTCTGTCATTCCAAGCCCTGAGCGTGTTTACCAGATCGGCTTGCTTCTTTTAAACTCCGTTTAATGAAAGCATGATTTCAGAAGGCGATGTGACATCAGTATCCATTGGAACCCTCCAGGTCTCTGAGGGCTGAATATGTAAACATATCACTTCGTCGCTCAGTCGCTCACTGTCTTTAAACTCTTTACTCTGATTGACCTATTTGTTTAACCGTCATTAATTATTTCTCGGATTGTTGAACAACTGAAAAAAGTGCTTCCATAACTCTCTACCTCAGCTGAGGTTCAAAAACATGGTGAGCTTCAAAACCATGCAATAAAATATGCTTTCTATATAAGATTTACTTATGCAACTGATTAACATTGGCTGTAATAACATATTCCCAGCTATCAAAAATGCCCCTTTTGTTTTTATACGGATTTGATTGCTACCAAGTGCTCACTTATACGATAATGCTCACTGCCTAGGATAAACCAGGGTTCGCTTTTTGCCGGCTAAAACTGGTTTTTGCCACTAAATGGTAAAAACCGGCAAAAACTGGTAAAAACCGGCTAAAACTAAAATTCCGAAAAATCAGTCTATTTCTTTACGAAATGATTGACAGCAAGTTGGGGTTTAAGTATTACGGTGCATGCGGGTTTACAGTTTGCAACTCTTATCTTCCAAAACATGACATTCATTCTGTGATGGAGCCACATGATATGTTTTTATAAACGATGTTGTCTTTCTTTACGATTGCTCTGCCCTTTTCTTGTGATTTAAGAACAAATGTAGACTTCTGCACCATTTTGGCTCTTTGGTTCATGTAACAGAAGTTGTTACTCGCAGAATTATCATCAAATGAATGGAAAAATGAAAATGAATATATGAATGTAGCTGGTTTATACATAGAACTAAATTAAGCAAACCGCTTTCTTCGTGTGGACGAGCTTCAATAATCCCACTGTCATTCTTCTAGGTTGCGAGTGTTCAGCAAGAATGTGGAGTGTATTATAATACTAGCTTGTTTCATCAGATCTAGATTCGAACCCAGGTCTCATGAACGCAGAGAAAGCACTCTATCAAAAAGTCTCTGCACCGGAAAATCTCATCTCCCAAATCAAGCAATGTGCAACAGTCACTTAGAATGCATTTCTACATTTTTTAGAAATAATGCTAAAAATAATGCTAGAAATAATACTAATGCTTGTGACTGTAGCAGGAAATCATGATTTGTAAGAAAAAACAATTAAATAACATAGTTCGCACCGGCAATCTTGATAAAGTGAGGTATAATGTATGTCTGAACCAAAGTAGGTACATAAGAGACATAAGTACATAAACACTTTGGTCTGAATAGCTTCAGTTATAATCTCAACAAAAGAACATGTCCAGTAAGCTGTAAAATTAATATTGTTAATAGAATCTGAGAGCGACAAACAATTTTGACATTATTGTTAAATACAAGTTTGTTTAAAGTTCTTGAAATTTCCATATTTTGAGCTCAAATCAAAACTTTGCTTTCGGTTTTAAATTCATTAAACATAACCTTATCCTGTAAATATGTGAGGGTAAATTACCATGACATGAAAAATGTTGAAGGGCAAAATGTTTAATCTAGTCCTTCTGGGAGTGCAGGATAAATTTCATAATAATACTCGTGTAATCACAATGGGTATGGGACATTTGCAACAGATATAGAAGACAAGCTATTCTATGAGATCAGCAGGGAGGTTAATCGTAGAAATCCGAGACCAAATTTCTACATTTTCCAACCCTTCTAGCTTACTGGAATGCCTGTTTTCGATCTTTTATATAGAGCCAAGTGATTTCCTTCCAGCATGGACGTCTGTTGCATCTTACAATGAATGAAATTCGTAAAGCAACAACATGTGTGCACGCTTAGAAGAATAATGCACAACAGATAACAATATTTTTCAAAATAATTCATATTCTTACACATACTTGGAACATATTCTTGATTGAAATGCGATATTAATAGGTTTGAATTGTGAAAATACAGGCCTAAATGTTATGAAAATAGCAAAATGAACTTATTGCGACTAACGTTCATTAATAAAGTAAGGAGTGACGATGATCCCTTATATTGTATGTACCCAAATAACTTAAGTAGCAATGCTGGAAAAATAGTTTTAGCCAGTTTTTGCCAGTTTTAGCCAAAAAATTGTGATAAAAGCTGGTGGTTTTTACCTGGTTTTTACCGGCCAACCCTGAGATAAACGTACATGTAAACGCAATATAATGTAAACTGTCTTTACAGCAGTGTTCCATATATTGCCTCTAAAAACATTGCTTCCAAAGATAGCTTATAACCGGGCTTTTTAACAAAAGGTCAACTCTGTCATAAAGATAGCAGTATCAGCCTCATTTTAAACATGTTTTTCAAACGGTGCTCCCAACATTGGCCCTTCATAGCTGTGGGTTTAGACATGCTTTTAAAATGCATCTCCTATATGCCATTATTGAGATTCCAGTGATTGATGAGTGTAATATAAGTAGGCATGTTGATAGACACCTTTGAGTTAATAATCCGACTGTTTATCCATGTCATCAAAGTATAATCCTGGCTTTGGATCACTGATATCTTTGTATTAGTAGTTAGACTAGATGGCTAATGCTATGTTGTCTTGAGGGATGAAGCCATCTCATTGGATTACGCAGATTCTTCAATGAGGACTTGTGTCATACTGTCGCCCGTCGATGGCTCAGTTGACAGAGTGTAGGCCTAGAATTCCAGGGGTTGGTGGTTCAAATCCACCAAGACCAGGGATTGCAAATACCCGGGTTTTCTTAAGCACCTGGATCAGGGCACCCATGCGGATCCCGGATCCTATTATCGAAAGTGATAAAATTGCATGTAATTCGTTTTCACCATAATGAAATATTGAATAGCTTGGTTTCTGAGATTAAGT
Organism: Prostheceraeus crozeri; assembly: GCA_907163375.1. Taxonomy (NCBI): domain Eukaryota; kingdom Metazoa; phylum Platyhelminthes; order Polycladida; family Euryleptidae; genus Prostheceraeus; species Prostheceraeus crozeri. The sequence goes on along the minus strand of CAJQUW010004374.1, from coordinate 59,721 downwards.
TTAAATTAAGCGTTTCATAATACATACTAATGAAGTGATGTTGAAAACCTCGGATTTTGCTATCGCCAACTGCAGTCGTCATTCTGCTTCTAAGTTGTTCAACCCTTTCTTGCCAGTACCGTCATTACTTAATGTCAATGTGGCTGATTGCAAGCATTTAAAATAACAACGGTAATAACGGTAATACAATCTGAGACTGAGTATAGATAAATGTGTATCCTGCTCTTTCTTAAGACATGATAACTAAAACTGAATTTCTGTATTAATTAAGTGTATATTTACCATGATTGTCAATCAAAAAAGAGATTTATCCAGAACAATTTCAATAACGATAAGCAAGTGTATTAAATTAGAGGAAAGACAGCAAACTTGCTGTTATTTGTGCTTATTTAACTAACAAGCGTATATCCCACTATTACAAGCTTATTAATAATTACAGTTATTGTTCATTGTAAGTTCATTGCAAGGTAGTTGGACCCATGCCATAAATCTGGAGAAGCACAATGAATCTTTCTTTATGTTATTAGCATTGAAATTCATGGATGTCCATTCATTCCTTGTTGTGGAATGTGGATTAGTAAGGCGGGTGCAGTGGTTGCAAGTTTATAACTGTAACATGACAATTAAAATGAACAAATCATGGAAAAGTTGCTTCATCTTTATTGTACCTTAATAGATGGTCATTCTATACGCAGATACAGATAGTCCTGGATAAAATATTTATATTCGGATTTATATTCGCATTCTTAGCTGCCAACCACTCCCAGCTCTAAGTGAGTAACGAGAAAAACAAGTTGAGCCTCTATAATTTCTATAACTTCTGTCCTTAAATAGGATTTTCCGCAGAATTAATGACCATCAACATTTTATTATAAACCTTTTTAAAAAATAACAAATAGTAAATTTTATTATAAACGGTATGTTAAGATCCGGATCGTGACTCGGTGCAATCCTTGACCAAGACGCATAGTTATTTTCCGTCTGTTAAACTACTTATGAAAAGGGTTAAACAAATGAAAAGGGTGGATTCCTTCAAAAATGGAGTCGCTTTTAGCAAATACATAATAGGCCTGAAATGCAACTTAATAAACTCACAAGCTAGAATCCTGAAAAATCAGAAGCATGATGTTTTTTGTTTTAAAACATTTTGAAGAACATGGCTTTTTACCCTAACCTGAGCAAAAGCCGTGGTCTTCCATCGTCTTTGGCTGTTGAGGCTAATGCACTTCGTTTATTTCTTCAACTGCGATGGAGAAGTTTCGCGTGTCTGAATGAATTCAGCTTCTCTAAGGCCCCTGACAGAAGCGACAAAAATGGTATAATAAATCATCACAATCTATTTATACCGTGTAACACAATTTACCATGTGTACCACAAATGGATTCGGTTTATAAAAACTGTTTCATGTAGTGTACTATCTACATTGTATATCTGACTCGGATTTGATTTTGTGGCTCATAAGGTGATAGTGCATTTGAATTAAAGGAGAGAGGCGCTATTTACATTGAGATAACAAAAGCCCTCAGCTAAAAGATTTGTTCCATAAAGAGTTACCAACACCAAATCCTTGCGTTGGTGTTTGGGCTTGGTCAATAGCTTCATGGCAGTTAGCTTTATCTTCAAGAAGAAATTTGCAGAGGTCATCTACAAGCACCGCAAAGTCACAAACTACTGTAATCTCGTCAAATAATTATTAGATTTTTCGCATTTCATTCAACATGGAAATAACAGGTAAAATTTGAATATGACACACGCCTGTCTCTCTAGTTGTGGTATCAACTTAGAAGAAGCGCAACCCAGTAATGCATACAAAGAATCTCAGTGTGACGCACCGGTATTCTAGCGTCAATCACAACTTATATAAATGACTTTGTGAAAGGGGTCGCCGAGTTAGAGAGTTACGAACCTGATTGTATTACTTTAAAGTGTCCAAGATATCGGGAGTTAAAGATGGACAAATACCACACGTGGATTTGAAATTCAAATGTGTGGAAAATTATAACACACATTTTTGCAGTGACAAGTATAAAGTGGAAACACATAATCGAGCTCAATAAACTTCAACAATAACTATACAACTTCATAGGCCCGCATGTCTATCTGTTTAAAGGTGCTATCACACTTGAGAACTGAGGGCTCACTTTTTAGTCAATACTGAGGCTTAAGCCGATGTTCTCATTATTTATTCAATCGTCAATCCAAGTTCTCATTTTATCTAAACTCTCAAGTGTGATACAAACCTGAGAGCGTCAGAGGACAATGTAATTGTGCGTATAGTAAAAACTCCAGGCTAGATGCGAGTGCTATATCAAACGTGAGAAGATGTTCCCATAGTTTGTGTAACATCGAACTAGTTCTAGCTCTCGGAGATTTTCTAGCATTTTGCATCACACTATCTCTCAGACCGTATACTAGTACAGATGGAAAAAATTCTGACGCCCTCAGGTTAGTATGAGGCTTGGCATTGGAATTACTTTGATTGACTTTTGAATAGATTACTCTCAGCTCTGGCTCTCAAGTGTGATAGCACCTCAAAAGTGTGCATCAAAGAAGAAATGAGTTAGGTTTTGATGCCTGAGTTCGATAGAAACCTAAAAACAACATTGAATACACCGCATCAATTGCAATTCTTGAGAGTGAACACTGACTTCCGTTGACTTTTATAGACATCAATAAAACCATTGACATTCTGAGTGATGTCGATGTTAATTTACCATTCTCACGAAGAGAACAAAAGAACAACCATGTATTGGAGACAAGCCACTGGGTATAGCGGAACATTCAGTGTAGTTACATGAATTAGCCTCTGTCAGCTGACGCTCAATCGAATTGATCACTGTCTTCTCAATTATGGACAGGAACGTGTACCAATTACTCATGAAATGTAATTAATTGCTGTTGCCTATTCAAAATCTGCCCAATGATTTTAAATACACATGTTTGCTTTGATACAGGCTTGATATAGTTTTGATGTAGGCTATTTGGCCAAAGCTGGCGGGTTTTCTTAAGGTAGCATCAAAGTTTTGAAAGTTGTACAGTGTTTTTCAATGTCAAAACTGTTTTTCAATGTCAGATCATCAACTTTTCAACTTCGTTCGCACCAAGCTCCTCGTTCGCAAGATAACTCAATTCTCCTGTCACATAAATTCTAAGAAAGCGTTGCCTTTTGCAGTAACCTTACCATCACTTCATCAAGAATGGAAAGGTGTAAAAGAAGCTATTCTTACTAATGATTTAATGCGGTCTATTTCCGCCTAAATACATACTATAAATAATATTATGATAAAAATGTTATATTAGAAATATAATATAATACATTAGTATTACAATTTACTACTTCACATACATGCATGTAATGAGCACGCATAGTTGAAATGTCTATCAAACTGATGTTCGATTCTGTCAACATTCTAGTCACTGCAATTTCAACATTAGTAAATCAATCATGTATGTTTTCACAATTGATGGCCGAACTGACATTCAAAATGACATTTCTCATACGAATAGCGCCATTTACGTCAAAATATAGACACTTGATCAGTTTCAATATCAATTTCTGATATTGCAATCGAGCTCTCTTTTTACAAGTATAACTAATTATTCTCGATTATCAAACACTGACAACACGCGTCATTGTTTAGAACTGAAGTAGATGTATTAGAAGCACATTAACTGAAGCGCTTCACTCATATATACTGTACATAGTGGGTTGTTTTTTAGTTGTAACTGCAGAAAAAGTAATTAAATCAACCATTTAAGTGAACTGTTTATCAAGAGTGGTTCTCAGGTCAAGGTCATATCTGTGTTCATCGCCTAACGTTGAAAAAAGTCAACCTTTCGAGCATGTAAATATTCATTATCACTAAATGCGAGGAAGACTGGAGTGGCGTAACAAAAGAGGGCAAATTTTGAAAAGTAGTTAATCATCGGCGCTCATTGCTTCTTTACTACAAAGCCAGCATTTTCATAGTACTTTGATAGACAAAAGTCCGATGCTGCAATTTAGTACTTTCAAAATTAAACATCATTTTAGAATATACACAAAACTTTATATACAAATTGACATGAAGTTATAATAACTTGCTAAAAAGAAAAAATAAAAAACAAAATCACTTAGTTGGAAAGTTGTTGACAGCTAGCTGTCGCACGTGGCTGCTTTGAATTTATTTATTTCTGCACCCATCAACCTTTTCTTACTGACAAATCGCCTTAAAATATCGAAAATTCCGTTTTGGAGTTGTTGATTGACTATCAAAGATGCATGCAACTAATTGCTCAGCGCGAAACCATAATGTACATGTAGCACTTAACTGAATTTACACACCATTTAACTTTGTTGCATGATAGCAGTTCAAAATTTGATTGGACTATGAATGTGACTGAGAACCAGATAATTACAGCATGCAATTTTACTGGACTTTGTTAGTGACTATCTGCAACATTTTTGCGTCTTTTGATGAAAATTCCGTCGAATTAGGCTATACAAAATTTCCATAATCAAACATGAAAAATCACTGCTATCAATAATGATTCTAGGTGCAGCAAAATATACAGTATTTATGCATGTAAATCAAATATGAGTCTTTAGATGTTTACAGAATATCGAAAAGGTAAGCTAGGGGCCAAAATGTGTGATGGAGGATTCACAATCCTACTACTACAGCAGTGTATAAGCCTTATCACCAAGATAATACTGTGACAAGTGAGCAATACAACAATAGAGTTATACAAAGATCGGCAATGATGAAATTACATCCCTTTTTTCTGAGGAAAAATGATATCATTTTATTTTTGAAAAATGATGTCATCAAAAGTTTTATTCCATTATATTTTCTACTATAGATTCTTCGCATTTTGTCAAAGTTACATTTTGTATTGAAGCAAATTTAGTATATTTCGCTTGTTCTAGCCATGTCCTTCCGCACTGGTTGATTCATGTAGCAAAAAAGCAACAGCCTATTGTCTGTCAATCTTTCTATCGCACAAATTGTCAAACAACTCATTAATAACACTGTCTTGATGTTTTTGAAGTCATGACTGTAATCTAAATATGTTTGGTCCTTTTTTCGTACTTTCGATACTGCTGGCCTAACCAATTGCATATTTAAGGCATATTTGTAATTCGAGTGTATATAGCTTAAATCAAAACTTGCGATGTCTAATGTATAGCCCATGAGCCTTACCTAACTTTTGATCTTCCATTATTTGGAATAAATCGATGCTGCACGCAATCTGATTTCAATTTCATTGCTAAGAGCAGTAAAAATAGCAGGGTAGCAGTGTAATTCGAAAAATTCGTATGACTAGATCTAATCACGGTGTAGGCCTAACTACATTTCAATAAAAAAAAATGGCATATTTTCATTATAAAAAATAAAATGATTTAAAATGATATCATTTTATAACATTCGTAAAATGACATCATTTATATCATTTTAAAAATAGAATGATATCATTGGCGATCATAGGAGTTATACAACATAATGAGAGTAATACAGCAATAATGAAGAATGGCATATGGCAATGACTGATAATTTTATTACCAAAACCTACTGTCTTAAATGCGCCGATATTGCTTGATACTTTTTTGGAATTATAAGGATAATTTTTTGACAAAAAGATTATAGTTGTAAATCTACAGGAATTTTCTGGCCTTAACGAGTATTTTTACGCATTCATATCGTTGTCTGCTAACAGCATCTGCCAACAGTACACGTTGCGTAATGCAATCACTACCGATCCATGTTATTTTATATCACAGACTAAAAGAGTGTTGAAGAATTCCATTTCATTTCCAGTTTGTTTTATGCTACATATCATTACGACTGATGTTTGTTTATCTGAATCAATTTTTGCAAATTTTTGTGCATCCATTTTATATACATGCCACATGAATGTGTTCTTTGTCCTTGTAGAACAAATAAAGATTCTAATTCTACATGCAATTGTCTAGTTTAATAAATTATTCATAAATCTGAGTTATGCATTTACTTTTATAGCATTAACGTTGGGAAGTCATAATGCTGACATTGCTATGATATTCTATTGCAAAATTATCTATTGTAAGCATGCATGCTAGGTCTATATCAGTCTTTCTCATCGTTAACGTGTTTTACAGAAGTATTTCTCCGTTGACAGATTGATAGACAGGAAAACGTGATGTATCAAGAGTCGATGAATCTTAGAAGTTATGTAAGCAAATTGCAATGAAGTAGTTAGTCTAAAATTACTCAGGAGTTATTTTATTGAAGTTAATATCTTATAGTGAATGACCAATTACTCCTCAGTTATGATGATGTGGGGGTGAATTGCTGCAAATGCTCTGCCGGTTAAACTGATTTAAATTATTGGAGTTTTATATTACGATCGCATTATGTCATAAAAATTGTTAATTCTACTTTTACTGTATACTTGACATGATTTTCGGTAACGTGTTCATTTATTTCTCCACGGATGCTAGACCTTTTTCACTATGAGAAGACGAAAATATAGAAAGCACTGTAATGATGAACATTGATGGAATATGTGGCATGTTATTTCAAATGGATTTCAAATACCGGTAGCGATAGAATTCGCGATAAAATTGCTCAATACTTTCTAATATCTGCTGAGCTGAACCATGACACAATATATACATGGAAAATAGCGCCATCTCAGGTGTATTTTAAGCCTACATTAATATGCATACTTTTATTGGGCATAGATATTTACGATATGTAAAACTTATCTATTTAGAGTCTACATGAAACCCTATAATTCGCAAGGATAAATTTTAAGCATGACCTATGCTCGATAGACCGAGAAGAAGAATTAACAGGCACTTAGTCGGCCGGTGACTTCTCCTCATGCACGTCACACGGACAGTACTTGCATCAGTGCAAATTGTTAATGTTGTTCCCTGATTGTTAAATTGTTCCCTGATTTGTTTGATGATTGATACCGGTATTCAGTGTACAGCAGACTCGTCATGGCGCCAACTAAATAGCTCCGCTATATTCCGTGAATAAATCATGTTCAATAATTTTACATTTAAAACTTTCGTACAAATACGCTCTTTTTTAGTATTACCCACACAGCAAATTATAAATATGCACATTCTGTGGCATGGAAGCACCTAATTTACATTCAAAAATAACAAAGCACTCGTCAAAACATGCATCAAATTTGTCGCCATAAGTGTCAAAAATGCACTCCCTGCGGTCTACATTTTTAGTGGTAAATGTACGCTTGTAACACTAACACCTGGCATATAGCCTATGTACATATAGTTAAAATAAAGTCAATTATCGCAACTTCTGCATCTAGGCGATTTCATCCTAGCTTCACAATCGGCTTCCTTGCATAGCTAATGTGCTGTTGTGTCAGTGATAAATGAACATGTAACAAATAATTAAGTCAATAAATCTCGGGCAAATATTTGACTTCAGCGCAATTATGCTGAATAAACAACTGCACGAAACTGGTGATCATTTCATTTGAAAGTTGTCCTGTTTCATGTCTTGCATTAACGTTGTGAAGCGACAATCTATGACTCTCTGTAATGTATGTACGGTCGCCAGTAGTGAGAGTTTCTTCAGGGAGCGAGATCGAGAATGAGATTTTCACTTCTATGAATGACGTAAGTGCACATCTCATGGCTTCTGCGATTCTGCCTGTCTATTGAGTTTCGTCTGCCTCCTCTTCTTGTCAGACATGATCAAAGAAAAACACATGCAAGCCCAGAGGGAAACAGACAGACTTCAAGTTCTTGTCATAATTGAGATTTTCCATTTTTCTCTGATTAAGTGATAAGTGGCAAGCTTAGAGCCATAATTTTTGGCAAAGAATATGTTCCAGGCATGACCTAATGTGCTCATGCATTTTTGTCTATGGAGCTGAACACATGTACATGCATGAAACATCCTGATGTCGGCAAACACAACACTTCGGCAAATTTTGGCCACATTCAACCATGTTATCGCATGCATCACCCATCTGAAGCATGAGAATAACACATACACAGGTTAGGTAATTACTTCAAGACATTCCAAGCCAAAAATCGTGCTTCTAAACTTAGTAACTTATAATTATCTTTGAGCAGCATTTTTAGTGATAAAAGGACTAGTGAAAATGAAGCCTTACTGCTACAATGTATGTGAATTTATCCCAATTTATTTTGCAGTCAATAATGTAGCTTACTACCAAAAACAAGGACTTCCGATGGTCACCAGCGTGCCCAGTGTTCTGGCAATATTGTTCATGGATAGACTAGAAAATCAAATTCTATTATCACATCCTATGCTGTTGTATACAAGATATGTAGATGATATCTGTGTACTAACTACCAACAAAAAGAATGCTTGAGTATCATAGAAACGATGAATTCTATGAATAAGTAATTGTTCACGAACTTTAATTCTGTAATTCCAATTGAACAAAATATCAATATAGTCAAAATCGAGAAACAGAGAAGATTAAAACGATGTTCTGACGAACAAGGCAGAAAAGAGTGCATCACTGAATTCAACAGCATCCTGCAACTAAATGACTACCCACCCAACATCATAATTCTTCTTTTCAATTTACAAGCCTACATTATAAAGTAAAAGCTAAACGTATGGACAGGCCTTCGGCGTCCAGCGTCTTCAACGGTCAATGTTCGAATGGTACAGATGCAGCCCTTGTGAAGGTTTACGAGCCATATACGAGTAAATGATATCAAGAACTATATTGCATGTATGATTGGCTGTTGAACTGTGAAGTTACATTGTATAGAGGTGATTCATGTTTCCTATTGATTGCTGGCTTAAGTTGTGTGATTGCTTTGACTTCTGTTATTGTTGTACCTCGTGTAGTGGTCAGTTTGCTAATGAGATCGACCTGAAAAGTCTCGATATCGCCAGCACCATTATGTTTGTCTATCATTAAGTGTTGATAAAGGGCGCTCGATGCACTTTTGCTTTTAATACAGATTGTTTCATAAAAAATGGATCACCCTTAAACATCGCCTTAACTTCAACTTTGTCTAACTCCGCCAAACTTGAACGAATTTCTCTGAAATTTGGAAGATATGTCAGATGTGCTTACTAATATCATTGTTGGAAATTTCAAGCATGAATATTGAGTTGTTTTCCTGTTGCAGATAAAAAAGTAGTAGATAATTTGATCTTCATTTAGCAATGTTACACAAAATCATACCTCACTCTTATAAAGTTACATTTGTTTCCTTTGTTATGTAATATGTTGTTCTACAAGCCAAAAGCTATCAAGCAAAACAAAAATAAAGAAAATCGGTCAATCAGAGGCAGTATAGCACCATTATTCATCAACAATAATGTAACTGCTACATGTGATTAACTGGACTTCATGTTCCATAGCTTCCTGACTTCGTTGCGGTGGTGTTGGCAGCACTCCTGACTGCTTTCAGCTACAAATCTATCTCTTACCGGTTGAAAACAATACAAAGCACAAATGAACAATAACGAGATCGCATTCACAAAAGGCAAAGTGTCAGGGTTTTCTTTGCGAGCTACAAGCAAGCGACTAAATGTCCCTTACACAAATGTGCATCGATGGCATAATGATGATTTTCGACTCTGTCGTAAAGAGGGCTCTGGCCGTCCACGCAAAACATCCAAACGTAGAGACCGCCTAATTTTGAGATTTGTTAAAGTTGATCCAAGTCTCTCGTTAACTGAGATGGCTGCACTAGACTCGTCTATTTCTAAGTCCACTATTCGTAGAAGACTTATTGAGTCGAATTTCAAGAGCTGTAAGAGGCCCTCTCAGATCGAATTATCAGATCAGCATACAAAAAGACGTCTCAGATGGGCAATGAGTCATTGTCACTGGCGAAATCAATGGGATCGGGTTGTCTGGTCTGATGAGGCATCAGTCCGTCTGAAGGATAGTGATGGTCGATTGAGATTATGGATAAAATCTGATCAGGAAATTCCGAGACATTTACATCGTCCCCGGGTGCAAGTTGGTGCGACTCTACTGATTTGGGCTGGCATTTGGACCAATGGCCGCTCTGAACTTCACATACAGCAAGGAACCATGAATTCTGAACGCTATGTGAATGTTTTGCGAATGAACATTGGCCAAATGACAGATCAACTTTGTGATCCATCGACTTGGTTATTTATGGATGATAATGCTACGTGTCACAGGAGTAGTAGAGTCAACTTATGCAAATCTCAATTAGGGCTTAGGACATTATCTTGGCCAGCTCGTTCTCCTGATCTGAATCCCATAGAAAATGTATGGAGTATTCTAAAACGTAACGTTCGTCGTTCACTGCTACCTACAGATGGCGTATCACAACTTACGTCACTGTTAAAAAGAGAGTGGAGAAAGTTAGATCAGTCAAAAATCAACGATATCATCGAATCAATGCCTAGACGAATTGGTAATGTCATTGACAATAAGGGTGGGCCACAAAATATTAGCTTCTTAAGAACCGTTACAGTATCATAGCTTATAAGATTATATAAGGACATTTAAATATATTAGTGACATGAAATAACATGAAAAATGCTTTCAGTATCATTTATTTAGTCAAATTTTAGGATGATCCACTTTTTATGAAACGGACTGTAGCTCGTTAATGTTCTCGATGCCTCGTAATAAGCATTGTCGCTGTTTTGCCGATATAAAATTCATCACACTCTACACGTGTATTTGTACACAATAAACATTTCCCGGCAAATATCTCTTACATTCAATGCAAATCTCGAAATTACAAAATTGGTTATTTCTTTTTGCTTAAAAAGTGATGCCGATTTCTTGCCATATTCGTTTGAGATTATTATAGGAAATTACAATCATTGATTAATTTACTTACTTGGCGATTGCACCTGTCGTTCACGAAAGGCAATTTGAAGTTAACAGTTTTCTGTGTTCCTGGCTTTTTCTGTTTGTTCTTAGGTTTTGCCTCTCGGTAGTCGTTTTTATTATAACCATTATCTATTAGAATATTCTGGAATTCGCTAATATTTTCTTTCTTTGTGATGTCGTCATTGCAGTTTTCACTAATTGACTGAAAACTATTTTTTATGAAATTTTGTTTTACATGCCATGGTATAAAGGCACCCTTGTGTAAAGTAATGTTCAGATGCTCAACTTAATGCTACCAGCAGTATATAACATCGCTGTTTGAGATCCCTATTTTCATATCTAGAAATGGCTGCCATTCTCCAGGTTCGGGTGTTTCTAGTGTAAACTTAATCTTTTTATTTATTGAATTGAAAGTAGTCAATATTTCATCTGTAATTGGACGTGAATTATGCGGGAATCCAAAATTACATCATAACAGCTTTCAACTATAGTTTCGATACTTTTTGAAGCCCGAGACTAAATCAATTAGTGGTTTTCAATCATTATACATGAAGGAGGAAATTTGATCCCATGATAACTAATGTGAAAACGTCCCATTAATTTCATAACCAAAATCTCAGGATCTTCATGTTCTGGAAGGTCCTACTAAATTTAAAACCACAGTGTAAACTGTAAACCGTAAATATCCTCCAAAATTAACAGCTAAAATTAGGTTCACGGTATTTTACAGTCTGAACTGTAAATATCCGTAAAAACAGACGCTTGTTCTATCTGATATGAACGGACTTTAACTGTTTCGTCATCACTCACCACGTTATGACGTCATCATTTTCACAGTTATTCTAAAAATATCTTCTGTGAAGTTTAACGGTTATTTTAGCTGTTTTTAACGGTGTACCGTTTACACTGCATTTTGCCAGTTTTTAGGCATGCAAAATTTCTCTTGACAGATTGAGCTAACTAAGATAAAATTCAGACGAGATCTTCGGCGTCCATCGCATTCGGTGTTCAATCTTATAATAAATAGTCTGGAAATTGCGTAAGCAGCAGCGTGAACCTTCCATGGTACACGAAGGACAGTGCGGTTAGCTACATCAACACTCAAGTGAAATACATTGTATGTGAGGCGAGAAGGCCCCAAGAAATTCTTGAAGAGCTCTTTGAATTGCAATGTCATACCCGTGTCGAACAAGATCCAAGTTACGACGGGAGCTACTGACACTTTCTTCCTAAATTCGCGCACAAAGTGTTCAATAGCATGGATTTGAAGATCTTGAAACGCTGAATACAAAAATCAAATTCTTAAGTGTCACAGCCAGTCGCTTTCGGCTACAGGTAAGATTAAAGGATTCTCATTGGAATCCAATGGTAAATTTCAAGAAATATCTATGGATTGTGAAACATTTGTCAATTTTCGTACATTTTCTTTTGCAGAAAAGAAACTATTCATCAGCATGCCATGAAATTTGAAACATGATTGAGTTCAGAACATCAACTTCGATATAAAAGTTGAAGTGAGTCACATGATTCAGTATTTGATGTCTGAGAGCCTCTACAAAATGAGTAAAATCGCCGAAATCAAGTCAAAACATGAAATTTACTCAGTTTGTAGAGGCTCTCAGAGGTTCAGACTCTGTGGTTTTCAGTACCCACCTTGTAATGATTTCTATAAATGTGCTAAACAGCCTCGTTTTTCTTATCAAATCAACATAAACAACGCAATGAATGAACTAGACAAATTTGAATGTAACAAGTGAAATAACACATTCTAACATGCAAGTAAGTGTATACATAAAAAAACAAGATATTTCTACATCACTTACCACATTTTCAGCCTATATTCATTGTTGAAACTTAGACATCCATTTTCTCGAAGCTACTTTTGTATGACTTAGCTAATTCTATCATTTGCCCCTCGATATAGTTGGACATTTAACTCTTTGGAAGAAGTTAGTTTAGCCAGGCTCCTATATGAAATTATGATTCATATTTCATCTGCTGAATGAAAGTGCTAAACATAACAGACAGTCTCTGTGGTCTAATTCAAAATTTTCACAAAAGTGATTTAGCTCACTCCGTTATTTGCCCTTCGATATATAGTGTATGTATGTAATGTCATTTCGGCCTACTATGCATCACAATTCTCATCCAGTAATCAATCTTAGTAAGATATTAATCAGATCTTAATCCATTAAGAGATATGTGTTTTGGCTGTGCAAATGATTTGATACAAATCGAAATGATTTGATTGGAATAATGTTTGACATTGAACACAAAATCCTATTCTTTGCTTTATATTTCTCGAAATTCCAATCTATTATTTTTTCATTTCCGCTTCATGTTGCACACCAGATCACTCGTACACCTTGTTTCACAGGTTTCTTTTCAATTGAACTTACATCATTTTAACTGCTTCGTAGTGACAAACTCCAGATGCTTACTCTGAAAGTTCACATTTTGATAATTCTTTATTTATTTTTCTAAAAGACAATTTTCAATTAATCATGCTAATCAACTCTACCAGTCCACATTGACAAAAATCCAAGGTTGCTTTGTGTATTAACATTCAATTATATTATTGACTTGCAAATTCGGTTCATAATCCGTCGGTTGATTAGGAATGAAATAGACGAAACTTCAAAATTTTGAATATCCGATGAGGAAGAATAAATGCTGCATCACAATCATTTTTATCGTTATCAGTTTTTCTGATTTATTTATATTATTCATGGTTTTTCATATATATGCAACTTGTCCATATAAGTTATTAACTAAATCACCAAAAATCTACAAATTCATTAATAGTGAAAACATAACTTTGACTCGCTATTTCTCGCTAAGTTTGAAAAACCATTAAATGAGATTTTTATCGAATAAAAAAGCAGAGCTTTTAATGCTTCGATGATATTGTGTTTGTGAATATAGTAAAACTTTTGTAGTTTTCTATAGATTTTAATATCATAGCATTGTCACAATTGTAAGGTAAGTAATTTGCTTTCCTCAAAGGCTTCAAATTTTTCAAAGTGTCAGCAAAAACATGTTTATAATAGACACTTTGAATTGCTGTTCTATTCGGCGTCAAGTCATGTATTGGAACCCTTACATGACTGAATAGGCTGTCCAAAGCACACCTTACGTTGCAAGTTCACGTCAATGCTTTCATTTACATCAGTATCATTATCGTTAACGCATTAACATATATGCAAACACAGAGGTGAGTAAATTAACCACGTGAGGACATTGGTTTTGCTTCTATTCTATTCTCTGCTGTACTCTTAAATTGAACAAGCACGTGTTCCTTTACCATTAATTATAATCACTGGCCTCAATTTGGCAGCTGAACACCACTCAACTTTACTTATCTTAGGCATTGTAACTTAAATTTTGACTTATGCTGAAAATGCTTTTTCAAGCCGGAGAGTGTTTCTCTGATCAAACTCAATCGTGGAAAATCGATAGCGTCGTTAAACATAGTCTCGAATGTCTAATTTTTTGAGCCATCTGTATCATAGCATTCCTTGGAAAAACATCTAGCTTCTACGAGAATATCAGTCTGATTCGATTTTTGAGGTATTTCAATGGATGTAATGAAACTGAAGTTTTAAACAAATTCATATTCGGTCTACAAAAACAAAATGATTCATCGATAGTGACACCTAAGATTGAAACTAAATATTATGTATATTATGAGCAAAACAAATACCGTATTCAAGCGCATAGCACTTGTTCGACAGGCATGGCTAAAAGAAATGGGACAAAGGGCCTATCATTCCCTTGTCACTCTACAAATTAAAATTCCGAGAATCTCTGACTTGAATTTAGATAATATTGATCTGCAACTTAAAATTTCAGCTTATTTTCTCATTGGGTATCTTACTTACTTGATTACTTGATGACCGAATCTCAGCTGTTGGCTAGCCAACGCCGCAATTCTCATCTTCCCCATTCATTTCTGCATTTCGCGATCCTTGTCCAGGTTCTCCTGTGCAGCTTTAACTTAGGATCGCACCATCTAATTTGAGGTGTACAATGCATCTCTCGGTCTGTCGTGTCTCCAAGGTCTCCATTTCGTTATTCTGGTGGCCAATCTGTTGACGCTCCTCCCTATTACATAACCAGCCCATCTTCTTTTCGAAATGTACACTATGTCAATGATGTCCTTCACCTTCGATCTCTTTCTGTCTTAGGTCTTCATTCAATATATGTCGTATTAGTCGCGTTCTTGCTATTCGTCGCTCCATTGCTCTTTGGGTGACTTGAAGAATCGTGTGTGTATCTATACGCTATCTATTAGATTTTGTTAATTAATTAAATCTACTATGATTGAACCTCTTCAAATCATCACACATCATGGTTCCAGCATCATTGGATTTAATTCATTATTCTAACTAGCGTTCATTAAAAATTTTTTTCTAGTATCATTCGGTCATAATGCATTTTGAATATGGACAATATCAGGCATCTGCAGCACACGTGTTTCGAGAATAACACTAACTATTCTGTCGGCTTTATATTCTATGTACCCTACTAATTTTAATATTTCCCAAAACTCAAAAATGACCAACCAAAGCTTTGATGAAATCAGGAATAATATATTATACTGTTGCTGACCAAATGGTGAACCATTCGAGAAGCATTGAAAGTGGCCCACTTAGTCAATTCAGTTGCCCATGCAGTATGTATTTAGATTTAAATCTGTCTCGCTATTATGGAAAGTGCAATTATGCGGGAGTGGATATCAGCCAACATGTTGTGGTTGTTAATCATATAAAATACTATTCACAAGGGGCTACAAACATGACACTGGGTTGCTGCATGGGAATTCAAGATTTTTGTAAATTTGCAAAATCGGACTAGATGCGATTAGGTCTTAGACTATACTTAATATACCGGTGACATACTACTGAACTCAACTTGGTCCATGCTTCAAAATAAACATGCACTTTCAAGGACAACAGAGTGAAAAATATGAAGAGATCGGATTGATCCCCACCATCCCATTGATTACCATCGGTTTTTCTTCTTGTCTACTTTCTTGAATTAAATGGCTCTCCATCTCGTCAATTATTTTTCAAGATACGGTAGGCACAATCTTTCAGAAAGGAGAAATCTTTATCAACTGAAGGAGTTGCTGCCACTACAACATGAAGCAATTTGAACACAGTGGTGCATCCTATATAACGACGTGGTATGACATTTGTGAATATATTTCATGAGTTTTGTCTGATATATGGGTCGAGTGCTACTCTGCATGTGGTCACTACTGCTTTGCAAATGCATTTATAATCGATGTTGTATATTCGACTACCTCACTACTTTTCATTCACACTTGTAATTAATTGATCTCCTGACATTTCATTGATAAAATTGTTTTTCAATTTGTTTAATGAATAGTAATTCATCAACTTGCTTCTAAGATAATTCTAACTTCGTTGATTCCATCCTGAATTTTACATGTACATGATCTGCCAATAAGTGATATCTTCAGAAAATATAAAATCGTAAAACAACTTTGTAATATCATCTGTCTTTAGTAATTAGTTGAAAAGGATATTTTATCATATCTACAACTACAGTGTTTGCAGTGCAGAATGACTTTTAGGAACAATTTTCTTATTCTGACTTCTGCTGTTGACTTCATCAAGGTGCAATACAATTTGCCCCGAGTAATTTAGCGCTTGTGTCTCAACTAATGTTGTCAACAATAACAAATCAATTGTTTTGACTTTTTCAATTCTTTGAGAAAGTGAACTTTCTCTACGCAACTTCAGCCCGTCGAGTGCATTGTCGAATATGCCTAGTTGCAGTTCCTTGAGGGTCTATGGAAGTAGCTCAGCTGACTTTCTATCCTTCATATTTTGTCGTTTTACTGCTGATTAAAACTATTAACCCAACTGATGTATGATCGTGTGTATACCAGATACACATGTGAACAGATAAACGTATGATCAAATAAGTACAATCTGATACTCATTTGCCACATGCCTTTAAGTAAAATCAGTTTACCTAATAAAGAAGCAATTTTCAGCAGGGGCACATGATCGAAAAGCGTGACGAAAAGTTGCAACATCAGATCATTGACATATCAATATAGAAGCGTTTTGCCATTGGGTAGGTTGTGTCCCAAACAAGTGCTCTAGTCACTTTATGTGCTGCAAAAATAAGAATCAGTTTTAGTTTCTAAATTGGAAAGAGTCAGGTTTTTAGAGATATTTATTATTATTTTTTTCAAAATGTACAAAGCCTTTCGACTGCCATCCAGCAATCATCTTCAGGTACAAAAGATTATGGTGAGTAGAGCTTAAAATATATGGAATTTCAAAATGATTTTTACAATGAGATGATGTGAAGGACTGTGCTGTAGATGTATATGATAAACCACTGTTTTGAGGAGTGAACCAAGGATCATCTACGAGTGCGAAGCACGAGTAGATGTCTTGGTTTACTCCGAAAAAAAGTGGTTTATCAATATTTCTATTCCGATCATATAAATGGGCATCTATCAATGATCTATCGATGTCCATGATCAATCTGATCCTATATCCCGAACATAGTCATGGAAATCTGTAATACTTAGAGTTCTAAATTTTAAACTAATTTTCAATAATATAATATGCCTGAGAAATCAATTCTCTGCCACAATTTCACTATTGTCTAACTGTCAAGCCTACGAAGAATGAATGATTGAATGAATATTTTGACGAATTAGATTCTCTTATGATGGACTTTTTCAATGATGACTGTACACAACAAGCTACTTCTGCATCAACCTCTAGATTTGCTACAACATCATCAGAAGAAATACAAGAACATTTGAAAAGAAGAGTACCTGAGGGAACCAAGAAAAAAGAAAAGTCATGTGTAAAGCTGTTCAAATCATGGCATAGTGAATGGAAAATAAGACTGGATGGGTGCAAGGTGTTCCATGAGCTGGAAGAGATGAGCGATAGCGATTTGAATTACTGCTTAAAGTTTTTTTTGGCAGATGTGCGTAAACAGGACGGAACGAAATACCCGCCAAAATCGTTAAAGTCTATATTTGCAATGATACAACATTATTTACAATACGAATGCGGCAGAGATTGGTCATTGTTCAAATCTACAGAGTTCAAAGAGGCACGCGATGTCCTTGACGCAGAAATGAGAGTCAGCGCAGAAGAAGGAAATGTTGCAGCCCCAAAACGCGCAGAACCAATATCTGAGGATGATGAAAAGGAATTATGGCAGAAGGGTATTCTAGGATCTGGTACACCAACTCAACTCCAAGAAAGTCTGATTTACTGTCTCGGAATTCAATTGGGATTACGTGCAGCAGCAGAACATAAGCAGTTGAAGTTTGGAAACAACAGTCAACTGAAGCTAATAACAGAAAATGGAGAGAAGGTTCTTCGATACACAGAACATGTATAAAAAATGCAAAAACTTTGGTCCTGAAGCAATCGACATTGGATCCAAAATCTGTAAGAATATTCCCTAACAAAGAAAAACCCCAGTCGCTGCGTGATAAACCTTTATGAACTGTACATTTCGCATAGACCGACTGAATGTAAATTGCCTGATTTCTACCTAGCGAGGATCAATAATCCGACTTCATCAGTGTGGTACAAAGCTCAACCTTTGGGAATTCATCAGATTGAAGGTGTTACCAAGCGATTCATGTCTAGCATTGGCAAAACAGGATATTGCACGAATACAAGCTTACGCCGCTCAGCTAAGACAAGGTTGGTGAAGGCAGGGATACCGAAAGAGGTGGTAAAGAAACGCATGGGCCATATATCAGACACCGATGAGGTCTATATTTATGAGCAGCTGATGGAAGAGAAATGGGAAGCATACCTCTCTGGTTCAAACCCACAGCCTGTGTCCTCTGTTGTCCCGTCTACATCTTTTTTTGTCAGAGTCAGAGCAAGAAGCTACCAAGCCAAACAAAACAATCATATTTAATAACTGTTCATTTAACAATTGTACATTTTAACTATGTTTTGTTATATATGTTTTCTAAAGGATGCAGTATCAGAGATCCCATCAGTAGATGAACTTTCAAGCAGTAGATGAAATTCAATTTTGCATTTTGCAATACTACTGATGTAATATCTTATGTAATGGATAGAGGATGGCTATGCGATTCTCTGGGATATAGAGAGGGAAATTATTTTATGAATCCCGAGGGCTTTAGCCCGAGTCTATCCGTTATCCCACTCTATCCGTTATAAAGGATGCCAGATTATTAGGACCACAGATATCCGCGATAAAATCCCTCTCTATCAAGATTTTCCCTGGGAACAAATTTTACCAGATATAGAAGGGATTCTTAGATACGATTCTACAACTATGTAATAATCTGGTATACTTTATCACATGGATAAATATAGATATCTGGATTAATAGGTAGTTTATACACTTTTTCGTCTACTTTATATTAACATGGGGACATAGGCAATGGAGGAATAGAAATGAACAGGTTGTATTGGATTACATATCTTTGCCAGTGGCAAAATATATCGACCTGACAGGATGGATGAATTCTATGTTAGATAAAGTAATGGAGAAGTTAAGAAAAGATATTAAAAAAAGAAATCACGGTAGATGTCAATTATTGCTCTACTATTTATTGCTGGTTCATGTTTGTTGATGATGAATGTATCACGTAACTTCAAATTTGTATTACCATGATCGTAGGCCACAATGTCAATATCGATGTCCGTATGCTGCACTTAACACGTTTGAATATGTTTAAACACGGAAGATAGAGGCCATGTGGTATATGTTCTTTGATGCGGGCGTGAAGAAGTCAGGGCACCTTCCAAGAATCAGTTAATTTAACTTTAAGGCACACACGAAAAGCGATTCAAAACGTATTAACGAATTCTCATCTCTATTTTCCCATGTAATGTGTGCTGTGCCCCTCATCAAAAGAAATTCACAACTATTTGTGGAAAGGCAAATGCTGAAATTAGTCACTTTATGACGCGATCTGTTAAAGTTATCATCCCTGCAATATCTTTGCTTTTAAGGATATCAATAAAATTATAAATTATTGAATTCTAAATGTCAAATTCTGACATTGACATACATCATTCCCAATTGCAGCGACTAGTTTGAATGCTCGATATTCATTTTATTCATAATATTTTAGTGACGTGTACAGACAAAAATACTACCGAAAACCGCCTGAAGATAGATTTTTAAGTTGTAAGGAAAGGACTGGTATTTTGAAGATAATGGAATTCAAATTCTTCAAAAATGGCAAGAAGTCCCCAGACTTGTGCAATTTAAGCTCTAAATTCATTAGCACCCGAGACTAGCTTATAGCCTACTGTTAGAAAGGCAGAACTCAGGCATGAACCGTATTCATGCGCGCTTAGCATAGTTAAATATTAGGATTTCTGCAGAGTCCATGTACATATCGTTATTCAGGCCAACTGACTGCTGGCCTTTGCTTACTATCTACTCAGCTCGTCTTAAATGATAAGGAATTTAGTGATTAGATCATGCAAAATATAGTGAGCATGTTATTATATCAATATTGTGACATTTGCATTTTACTGCATATTTCATTAAACGTTGATGGCGTAAAAAATTCTACACGATGACGTAAATCGATTTCATTTGCACTTTTATTGGCGTTTTATTGGTGCACACGCTGTAATATTGACTATAGTCATCCTGTTAATCAAAAGTATTCAAATTTAAAGTCATGTAACGGGTTAAACGCATTTACGTAATTTGACATGGATATCTTGAGGCTCATTTGTTTGAAAAATGTAAGGAATGTAAAAGTAAAGATATAAAAGAATACAAGGAAGACATAAGAGTACATTAAGGTTCAAAAGACTTTTTTAGAAGTCTAAGTCTTAATTAAAACATAATTATTTCTTGGTTCATTACATAGTTGCGAAGTACTCTGAATTAACAGGGACATCTATGATTAATAAGATATTTATATTAATCATAGATGTCCCTGGAATTACATGGAATAGTACCATAGAGATGGTTTTTAAAATATGAAAATGTCGCAAAACTCAAAAAATGAATTTATAATTTAATCTCTACTGGTTTCAATTGGCAACAAGATGACAGAGATTGACCAATCTTCATCAGGAGAAATATTCCAAAGTATCAAAAGAGGAGGTGAGCGAACATCAAGTCCCTACAATTTCAAACTTCAAACAGTTTAAAAATATTTTCACATTTTACATCCATAGACTACCTGGTCCACGATTGTACATCGACGTTGTAAATCGACGTTTGATTTCGGAATCACACACTATCACATACTAATAATTGCACTAAACAGTGCCATAGATAGGCATTTAGACATAGTTTCTTAGATGCCAATGATATTGATGTAGATTCATTCGAAGTCATTTGAATTTTTTAAAAGCTGTTTTCCAATCTTTAACTCTCTCAGTTTTCATACAGGCTTAACATTGAAAGCTGACAGATATCTACTCGAATGTTGAAAGAATGGTTTGTTCAAGAGAAGTTTATAATGGTTCAGTATAATAGCATCGCCCGGAGCATTCAAGAGATGACAAGAACGTAAACTGAATCCAATAAAATCGCAATTACTCAACACCTCTTGTAGACATGGTGACATTTGATATTTGCATTGCCTTTGACGTTTTAAATCAAAATATCTATCACATATGAAGAGCAAACACCAAGAGATGTATTTCTCACATCAATCGTTCATTCATGCGATTTCAATATTCAGAAGCCTTAAATTGTCGCCTAAATGTATCCGCGATTTATTGCAAAGCCATTGCTCTTTCAAATGATTGGAATATGTATCCGAATAGATGCATTGTTAAATTTGTTGTACATATAATTTGATACAAAAGTATGCTTCAAATCCAGAAGTACGTGATTATCTCGAAACACATTTAACATAAGTAGAACGTCACACAGTCGCATAGGCGGTGGAGCGATATTCAAAGTGGAAGGGCACCAATTGGATGTCAATTCGATGCTCCTTAAGCCAACATAGGCCTATAGAATGTTGATAAACCATGCCCCATGTCAGCTGATAATTAATAATAATAATAGTGATGCAGAATAATAATTACTGCATGTCCAAAAAAGCGATTATCAATCGAACAAAAATTTAATGAAATTTTTCTTAAGATTAGATAACTTTAAATGAATGCAGACGATTTATGCAGATTAAAATATAATTCAGCTTTGGCTATTTGTAAGTCTTTCCGTCACTTATTTGACTGTCCACTTCTATTTGTACCTAATTTGCTCTAACTTTCTCAACGCCGAAATAACTATTGAACTGCTTTACATGTATTTAAGCTCATATTACAGAGATGGATCCTTTGCTTGTGGGTTAGTCTAGAGCGGACATAATCCTTTCCCAACCATTGAATGCAATGGTGGCAAGCGATAGAAATTGACATAGAGATTCGTCTCTCTTTAGTCCGGCAGCCAGAACGAGTTTCTGCAGGGAACGAAGCCGAAAATGAGACTTTCACAGAATGACGAACACCCTATGCCTACTACGAATCTACGCGTCTGCCGGGTTCTAGTGAGTTCCTCTTCTTGTCAGACAGGATCAAAGAAAAACACATAAACCCAATGGGACTCAGATTGCAGTTTTTAGTTGAAATGAAATTTTCTATGTTTTCTCTGATTAAACAAAAAGTACTAAGCCTAGAGTCATAATTTTTGGCATAGAATGTCTTCAGGTCATTTCCTCTCATGGTCATGCACCCCTGTCTATAAAGCTAAACACATCTAGATTTGCCGAGCCTCTTAATGTCGGCAAACAGCAACATGTTGACCCACATCATCCACATTAAACCACATTCTCACATGCATTGCCGATCAGATGCATGATAATAGCACCTGCGCATCATAGGAAATGACCGGAAGACATTCCAAGGCAAAAATTATGACTCTAGACTTGATATTTTTAAGGGAAACTCGGCAGACGTGCCGTTTCGAAGTAGGCATAGGGTGTTCGTCATTCTGTGAAAATCTCACTTTCGGCCTCGTTCCCTGCAGAAACTCATTCTAGCTGCCGGACTACTTTGGATTGCAGAAGTGGCTCGTATCAGCGAACCCAAGAGCGCAGCGGTCAGAATGGAGCCAGGCCTGTCAGGTGAAAAGTACCCATCTTTGACTTAATTTTCCTCCATGATAAATTCGTCAAGTGGAAATATTATTCACATCGCTCGATTTTTCTTGTTATAAATTTACTGTGCCCGTACGTTTAATGTGGTGTCAATCTTCTGACTCGTCAGAATTCAGGCTTGAATGTGCATCACGTTCAATTGAAAATTGATCTTCTTGCCCCTCGAGACTAGTTCTGGACGTGATCAACAGTATTGAGGAAAGTAATTTGTAGACCCAAACATGCAGGCAAGGCAATTTATCTCTGTGTATATGACATATTGATGATTATCAAATTCAACATAACAAGCAACTAAACATAATAGTAGCTATCTGCATATGCACACACAATGATTTGTCTTTCAATTTGATGCCCCTACAGTCGATGCAATAGGCAACTGTGATCACCGTTAACTTGGGTTTAAATTGTTGTGAACTACAAACACGCTTAACTAAACAGCTAATTCATCATCGTCTGCATAATGTAGCTGACTGTATTGCTACAGCAATTACTGAACTTCAGATGGGTACCCAAATCAGTAAGACGAGCGTATCAACAAGAACTTTAAAACTCGCATTCGTTTTTATTGTATCGTTCGGAAAATAATGAAGTGAGTGGATTGAATTTTTAAAAATGTTCTAGTCATCAGCATTATATAATTGTAACTGCTGTAATGCGTGACGCACACACCACTGAGAGAGAAATTAGATAATCTATCATTCGACAGTTTCAGTGTCTACTTTCGCAGCCCTTGTGCATTATTCAAACAATAGTAATAGGTTAAGATGGTTATCTCTCCCAGCACTTTACGTTAACGAGCTTCTTTTGACTTGTGATTTTGTAGCGCGATTTGCTGAAGCAAGAAGAGCAAGTGACTGATCAATAATGATAGCGCAATATCTACACTGGGTTTTCGATTCTGACTGTTAACTCGGCGGCTTAGTTTTGGCGACGAATTTTTTGACCACGAAATCTCGAAATAATCACCATTTAAATATACCAACTCATTACATTCTTCAACGTGCCGACTATTGTTTAAATGATTGTTCTTATAATTGAGGTTAAGAAATCCCGAAAATCAACTATATTTCGTCAAGATGACCTTATAAACGCTGTGAAGTAGAGGAGTGACCTAAGAGCAAACAATAGAGTTTCATCAGAACCATTCGATCATCAGTTACGACTCCAATTTTAAAAAAGTTCTAAAATTGAAAATCGTTTACATTGAAGATGGCTTAAACAAAAAAGAAAACAATTAAATGTACACATTAAAGGCATGCAGAAATTAAAACAAAAATTTTGTGAAAAAATGGTGATGTATAAATGTACATGAAAAAGTTGTGCTTGCAAAAGTATTTATATAAGAAGTACATTGCGTCGTCTGCATGCTCGCATCGCATCGAGGAACACTAAATCCGACCCCAGTCATCTGCTTTTAAGCCCCAGTATGCATGGAAATCACAAATCAGGTAATCGGTTGAATTCTGAACATCAGATAGTTGTGAATGCTTACGATGCTTGGCATAGCAACGAAAAAAACCTGTGGCAATGAATAAAGCGCATGAATGCAGATGAAAAATGAAAAAGCCTTAGTAATTTTAATCTGACAACTTTGTCTGCCTACTAATCTTAAGAAATTTGCATTCAGACAAGTGATGTTGTACGAACACCCGGGAAAGCTGCACTAGTAGTATAGTATTCTATACTATCGGTCTCAGAAAGTGCAGGACACCGTAGGTTCATCGCGTTTAACTTCAAATCAACTTTTTCACTTCGGGACCTAAAAGTTTCTTTCAGAATGGAGTTCGGACAACATGAATTGTCTTAATGCATACTTTATCCCGGTGTCTGATCAATTATGTGAACCGTAATAAAGTTTGTCAGAAATTTAGTCGTAAAAGTAATCGTAGCCCACAATCATATCTGTTCAGATTGATCATTCAGGTTAAATAACTCTGACTGAATAATTCTGGCCCGGCCCGAACAGAGCCCGTTTTCATCTCTGCTCACAGTGTTGCAGTATCTAAGTAACTCTTCAATGGTTCTACACTCTGGGCCGATAAAATTCCTTCGAAAAAAGTGGAATTAACTTTACAGCGCTTCATCCTGTTACAGATTGATATTCATGGTTATCATTTCGTTGCACACTTAAATGTGGAGCGTTCCAATTCTGCATGCCCTCTTTTGACATAGGCACTAAAATGCAAGCTGACATGAGAGGCAAATAAGATTATCAAACTGACTGATACCACGAACATGTAGACCCGAGTGGACAGACAAGAGCAAGTAGAATCTGACAGATTATGCAACTAGATATCAAGCAAATATCATGTCAGGCACATCTATTCTACAATTGATATATGCGAGCCTAGAATGAAAATAATATTGAATTATTTGCTTTCAGAGGATAACATTCGTAGTACGGGGCTAATTTCAATGGTCCTCATACATGCAACACATCACAAATTTGGAGATCTCAAAACTAAAGGATTTTGCAAATAAAAATACACAAACATGCAATAACAAATTATCAATTCAAAGAAATCATTTAAGTAGCGGCGCTTGAAATTCCTCAACAAAGCCGGCCTCTCAGATGCATAGACATCACGAGTTACAGAGCTCAGGCCTTTGAACTACAAGTGAAATCTTTCTTGACTTTTTTCTTACTTAATGAAAGAGCACTTCCGCTGTGCAACTAGCTGATCTAATTACTTTTCCATAGTCCGGTAAAACAGCAGTTTGTGCTGAGCAATACTTGCTTCTAGTCCACTCCATTCTCCATTGGCAACATGTGCTATTCCTTGAATAAAAGTTTCGATCTTTCTGTTTATGGCGATTGAGCATAATTCCGAGGCCAATTGTTTTCAATTCGTCGAAAATTAAAACAAGTTGCCTGACAAACAGAAGACGTGGCATGATCGAATACATATAGAATGTAATAACTTATCTCTATGGAATGACGATGCATGCACGACTACAATTCTCATTCATTGGAAAAGTGCCATATTAATAGAAAGGAAGCATTGTCTCCTCCCAGTTTTGACATGATGAACAAAGTATTGCGATGGAAACGGGATAGCTTGATAATATGGAAGGGATGTTTTTCCGATTTCTCAGCTTGGTTAAGTAAATTCAGAGACCGTTTAATTACGATGTCCTTCATCAGAACGTGACAGGACAGGAGCAGTCAGGTGAGTGAATAACTCTGTGACAACACTTAATGAGGTAATCAACCTGTGTTTAATCCTTTGGGGTAAGAACGCAAACAGAGACTAGCAGCAATACAATAAACTTCGAATAAGACATATAATATGCAACAGAAAGTTGGGAATGATCCATACAGGTCTCAGAAGTATAAGTACATGCATCCTCTTTTTGCAATCTCACGAAAAATATCTCACTTTAAATTGCTTGAAATGGTGGCACCCAACATATGAGGGATTCAACATTTTGAATTCCATAAACTCGCAAAACAGGACAACAGCGAATTTATTACAAATAATGAGTTTTGACTTGCTAACATTAAGTGCAAGATTAGCTTCGGCGATCAAAGATGATACACAACATCGTCTCTGGAGAAGGTTAAAAGCAATTCACAGTCTTGAAAATAAATGTTGTGTCATCTACATGTCGTATATATTTACAGCTCATATTATTCAAAAGATCACAAATGTAGAAGATGAAGAGGCAAGGTTCAATTACTGTGCCTTGTGTCACTCCAACAAAAACACTTCTGCGCTTATGTCGTTCAATTTAGTCCTCTTAATTCTATCCGCTAGAAGCGAGCTTATCCAGTAAATACAAATCCAGTTGACAGGCTGAATGTCCTCCATTTCTCAACCAGCTATGCGTGCTAAATTTGATCAAACGCTTTGCAGTTCTCAAGAGTATACAAAACCTATCGGTGTTTTCTTCTTCCAAAAAGGATGCAATAACTTGCATAAGACTGTAGAGACCAAGAGTAAACCTCGTGGAAGATTGTGGAAAGTAAGCATATTGACTATTCAGTTCCTGCAGTAAGTTGATTTCTTAAATGATTGAGAATGTGGCGCTCCAGTAATTTCAAAGGGAGTGGGGGAGGAGGAGGAGTGAGAGGAGGGATATTTGTCGAAGTAAATCAACTTTTGGATGATTGAGGAGCATTTTGGAGTAGGACAAATGCTGACAACCTTCCATAAATGAGGCATAAAACAAATGAAAGAGACTGGGCAGGAAGGAGAGCTCATCCATTGGGAATTTGATCTTTCCAATAATCAATTGATGCGATGAAGAAAACTCTCCAATCATGAATTGGCAAAGTAATGATAATTTATCCTCACAGAGCAATGAAGCAACCGAAGTTGATGAACAAAATTGATGTGCTCATTCTATGTTAGGTTTTGGACCTCAGAAAACTCCCAAAACTTCGTATTTCTCAGTCAAATCAACTGTGCGATAACGCACTGATATCATTCGCACTAAGCCGCTAACATTTTGGTTGCATGGTTTCGAAGCTTCCTAATTTCTGATTTTTACAAACAGCAATTAATTTACCGCGAAAAATCAAAACATATTTCCCGAAATTCAGCTCTGTATGAGAGCATTTAAATGCATGAGATTAATACACGAAGAGAATCCTGCACATCATGATAAAATTATGATGACAAGTTTAGCGATTACCCATCATCTTTTAAGTCGGAAAAATGTAGCTTCATTTCCGTTCGCTATGCCGAAGAATAAAGTGCAATGAAATACCAATCCTCAAATAGCAGATATCCCAGTTTTTGGAGAGATAAGAGTTTGTTAAGTTGTCTGGACGATATCTTAATGTTCAAACTGAAAATTTAGCGCATTTAACGCAAGCAAATTGCCTACATTGATGAGAGGATGGAATTTAAGATATGGTGTAGAATGTACATATTTCGTAAACGCTACATATTGTCCTCCATCGATGATATTTCCATGAATTTATCTCTTCATTACCTTAAACAGAATATTTATTTAAAGCACATCATCGACAAGATATCGCATTGAACCCACTTCGTCACATGCAAAGATTGCCGAGCGATAAGCATATCAGGTGAACATCATGTTTGGCATCCCATAGTCAATATTCTTCACAACAAACATTTCAATTTTGGCATCAGTTATGTCCCTATGGGAAATATGATAAAAGTTTGTGAAGAATTTTCCTTAATTTCATTATGGCTATAATTTCATTCTCTGTCCTGCACAACGAGTCCAGACAGTACATGTAATGAATGTAACTTGAAAATATAACATTGTGTTTATAATAATGTTGTCGCACTACTAAGCATATCCTGGGCTCATACCCTGAGCTCTTAAGTCATTCTCAGCATTCTCATTGTGGAAGTGCGAGAATGCGTCTCACCCAGGGGTGTCGTCAGGGCCCTGACAAGAATAACAGTAAAAAAAAGAACCGTGGATATTTTACGAATATTTCATTATTTACTTTCTTAATCTGAATATGAGTAGCATGTGATTTCTCAATTTATCCTCATTTTAGTAATAATGTGAATACATATGTTATACAACAGACGAAGATGCAGATCATGCTCACGAGTAACGATATATATCAACTGCGTCGCTGACACCCTGTTGACCAGCATAGAAATCTGAAGATCATTCTTCAGCAACTGAATGAATGAGCATCAAAACAGGACACACTATATTTGATTTTTAAAGAAGACAAAGTCAATCGCAAACATTTTTATTCACCACATTTTCGTCCGATGCTTTTAGTTTAGTTTCTTTTTACACTAATCACAACTGACTGACGGCTGGCCTATTAAAGAAATTGGTCATCTAAGAAAAGCAATTTTATGAAAAGATCAAATATAATAGCAGAAATATTGAAAATTTTAATGGTTTTGATAGATTTTCGGTTTTTTGGTAAATATAAAGTTGCTTTTCAGAAACGTTTCCTTCAGTTGATGTTTTAAAATATTTTAAAATTGTCTTATTTGTGTTATCTTTAGCTAATCATGTGTTATGAAATAGAACAAAACGTTGGAAAACTGCTCTAAATTTCTGTCTGCGTCTTCCGCAAATTGATGTAATATTCGATGTGATTCTCAGATTGAGAATAATTCTTCAGGGGAATAGTCAATCTGCTGACGGATTTATCACAATTGAAACCTTTCGCGCTAATTGATAACTTGGCAAACTAGGGTTTGGATGGTAGAAATAACTGAAGAGACTATAGAAAGCAGTCGCACAATCGAGACTAGGCCATGTCGATGAAACGTGAAAATAACGGAGCATTAAGGGATCGAACAGGCTTGATTGAAATTGATTGAAGTTTGAGTGTAGCTATGTATTTCATCTTCATTGATTCCCACAAGCTCCTTTTCCTCTTTGCCCACTCCCACAACAAAATCATTACAAGTCATCCGTGGGACGCAGACAATGGAATGATTTCGAGCCTTAGTGAAACACCTATGAGCGACCTTAGGCTTTAAAATATTTGTTCTTCAATTTAAATATTTAGCTTTTATCAATGCAGTATATACATATAGTCGGCTACTGTGTCCAACTTTACCACAGAAGTCGAGGACTTTTGCCGGATTTGGACCCTACTAGTTTCCCCTGAGGCAATTAGCAAAAGTACATAGAAGCACTTGTTTCTATCTAATGAAATTGGTAACAAGAAATCTTTCATTATTTAATGTGGCATCCATTGAAAGTGTGAACATGTACATGCAGTTTGAAATCACTTTGAGTATTTACGCCATAAATACGCCACTTTTCTGAACATAACACATCAAAAGTCAATGACCACTGCTCAAAAAATTATCAGGACACTTTTTCCCGATGCAATTTTGCCGCCACCAAATTTTGACACATGCCAGATAATGACCGATGCCAGAAAATTGAAATTTTATTCAAGTTTGGTGTGTAATAAACAGTCTTTATTGCACGCCTTCATTGGAATACATTAATATATAGAAAGGTTTTCATCCTCTAAAACAGTGAATTCTACAAGGTAATGTCAAGAACTACCGCTGAGTTCCTGTTAATTCCACTTCATGTCAGACAGTATCAAAGAAAAACACATGTTAACCCGATGGGACACAGTTTGCTTTTTCTGGCAAAATTGAAATTTTCTATATTTTCGCTTGCTGCAATAAAAATACTAAGTCTATAGGCATAAATTTTGACCTAAAGTGTCCTCAGGTCATTTCCTATCATGTGCATGTGTCATTATCATATTTCTGATCGGCAATGTTTACGAGAATGTTGCTAAATGTGGATTAAACTGCTCGAAATGTTTGTATTTCCCGATATAAGGAGGCCTACGAAAGCTGAATGTATCTAGTTTCATAGACAGAAAATTATGACTCTGGGCTAAGTACCCTTATAATCAGAGAAAACAAAGAAAATTAGATCAAAACCAAAAACTGCAATCTGCATCCCATTGGAACAACATATGTTTTTCTTTATACTGTCTGACAATTGAGGAAGAACTAGCAGGAACGAGGCAGACGCTTAGATTCGTAGTAGGAATAGGGTGTGCATCATTCTGTGAAGCCCTCCTTTTCGCCTGTGAACCCCTCGCTTCCTGCAGAGTCTCGCAAGAAGCCTACAAGGAGATGTAAAATCGCGGTAATCAATCGAAAAATGCTGGACCTTATCATATTTCAATGGCCATTGCTTCAAAGCCCCCTTTGGCCGGCTTCGGAGCTTGAAACACCTTCGACATGATTACCACTCTCGTTTGAACAACGAATTCTTGCACTGTCATAGTGAATGCCTCCAGATTCGAAAGCTTCTCCACCACACCGCCCCTTCTCTCAAGATAGCCAAACACTTTTCCTGAAGTGTTCAAATTAATCAATTGCGCAGTTACCTTTCTTTCAATGCATTGGACATATGTACCATTCTATTTAATCACACTTCGTCGCGAATGCATTAAAATACCGTATATGAAAATGCAATTAAATGTTTGCGAATGTCAAGAAAAAATGAAAAAAATGGAAAATTTTGAAAAAATTGATTTCTTTTTTAAGAGGAAATTCCGCACATTTCCTAGAGGAAATGATTCAATTCCTAATTTTATACTTCATAAGATTGCCAAGAAATCTTCCAAGAATTTTTTCTGCTGCAAAATAATCGTCTAGCGGTCTGACGCATACGAAATAAATAAAATCTTTCAGTTGATTGGAAGCGTTTATTTGACAGACTTGCATCTAGGAATATGCCAGATTCAGAGCATCACGTGTCGCAGCTAGACAGTGAGACAAAATAAATAGAACAGGTCGCCATTACGTTGTCGGCAAAACGGAAACGGTTTGAAGTTTATCTAACGAAAATGTAAGACATAAGTTTCTAGACCTATGCATTCTAATTTTTGCAACTACTGAAGTTCCTGTTCTGTTCGTAAAAACTTTTATTTAAGTTTCATTAAACGTTATTACGACCGAAGTCAAAACCTATTCAGGAATTAGCAGTGTATTCGAAACGAAGCAATTTTATGCTATACGCGTTAAAGCATCTCATAACAATAGGATTTAATTTGTCGGTTAAGTATTTTGAAAGAGAGAGCCTGAAGACTCTAGCCGATGGAAATCGATAATTATAAAAAGAAACGGGTCGCAGGGTAGGGACGGGCGGTGCAACCTCTAATGATATTTTAATTTCATTCTTGTTTCTATTGATTTATATTCTATCATTTTACATTATTTATTTTCAATTGAACAAGCTACTGAATGAATTGGCAAATTCAAATGCTGCTTTGATGTGTAAAATATTGTAGAGCACTAGTAATGTTGCTAACATGAATTGAAAATATGCCACAATAAGTTACGGAGAAATGTTTTTTCCAAAGAGTCACGACGTTTCGGAAGTTTTCAATTCATCGATCAAAGGAAGCATATTTTCCTCGAATCAGCCTCAATGTTGCTAACATGCTATTCGCAAGCTAGCTATTTTGCATGCTTAAATTGTTTATATCCAACTACTTACGTGTGTATTTGTCGGTTTCGACTGTATTTATAGGTAGCATTCTAGGCATTCGCACCCGTCTCCAGACAGTGGGTTTATTGGCTCACGTGGGTTGATCTGCACTCCCAGTCAATGCAATCAAGCACCTGTACACAGGTCTACATTGTATATTATAATCATCAATTAATGGGATTTAAATTACGGTTCAAAATATCGAGCATTTTTGAGCCATGTTTGAAAGCGGTCTACAAACATGTTTAAAGGCAGCGTTTTTGAAAACAGAATTTTGAAACACCGCACATAGAACAATTATAATGCCATGCTTAAGAAACCGGTTTGTACAGCAGTTTTATATCATTGTCTAAAAACTGTTTTCTTTTTGTTCCTTTGAAAATACAGCCATTGAATTGATATCAGAATCTTCATTGGTCTACCAATTAGAAAAATACAACATGCGGTAATTGTGTTTTAATTTAATGTGTACTTTTCGAGGCAATGAACATTTTTGCTTTAATGTCCTATGTAGGTCCTAACAATCGAATCTATTCCAACATCAGCAAAAATGCACTTGCGAGGGTTGTCAATATGTAATCAGGGATGGCCAATGGGATGGGACCATTGACATGCGAGACCATGGGCCTGGGATGGAACCAGGTCTAGAACTAGGATCCTCAATTGCCATTCTCGGCGCAACTATAACAGACGATCTCTTAGGTGGAATATACATTTTGATAGTGCAATTCTCTCCGGATCTAGACGTTTCGATTTAATTCGGTCGTTAGAACCATTTGTTGAGCAGATGAAGCTGATTGAAGTATACAAATGTTCGATATGTCAGCCCTATTTTATGCATCTCCCCTCTTCTGTAAATTACCAGATTCAATTGCAGTACTAAGAAACTTAAAGAGTTCGAAGGAGAGCTCATTCTGTTGTTTGTGACCCTTCTTGTGGCTGCTCGGTCACCGGTAATTTGTCTGATACCCGAAATAAGTTAGCTTGTAATTTCTTGTTGAAATGTAATTCTCTCGAACATCCGCACACTTATGTGCCGCCATTATTACCTCGTACAGGTCACTATGCTTTCCTTGGACTTGCAGGTTGATAAATGGCGAAGGTTTGGAATTTTTCTTGTGGTAAATAATTGCTATCTTTCTGATCACTACCGCAGTTGTGATCATTTTGACTTCTATGATTTCCTGTATTTTTTGTAATTAGCTCACGTGCGTGTATCATGTCGATTTTCATTCACTCCAATATTCGCCTTATAATTAGGATTCATCGGCCGTATGGTCCCAATGGGCCGAGACATTTTCAATATCAACTTGAATGCCAATGTATGAAATTGATTATTATATCATTCTCATACACTGATGAAAATCATCCCAGCAGCCATTTATAATAGAATATAATGCTTGCTAATTCAAATTATTAATTGAAGTAGTCCTAATGAGGACTGACATTTTCAATATGTCAAAACATCGGTTTACCAAGCTTGTCAAACATAGAGATTAACGGATCCTATGAAGATATTCATTACAAATCTGAAGTAGGCCTGTATCTTAGATCCGTCAAACTCACACGATCGCCTCAGCATTCAGCATCTGAGTTAATGAGGACACAGGTCCCATTAACTCTGTAAACCTAAGTTCTTTTGAATAGGACTTCCAGTTTGCATATTAGAGGCGATGGTGTAAATGTAACCATGCGTGTATCCATCCATTTTAGCTGGAAAATGACAATGTCACGCGACATTGCAAGTGACTTAGAAACCTCGTTTACCCGAATCTCAAGTTTTGTGACGACCAATTTATGTTAGTCCATAGATAGACTTTGATATTTGGGGTGAGCATTATAATAAGTACAAATCAACGTAGCAAAGTGCGTCAAGGTAACAAAGTTAAAAAAACAAAAGCAAGCTGATGACTAGTTAATTTTCAATTGTCACAAAATAGGATTTAAAAGAAAATTTTTATATCCTAAAATGTCTAAAAATTTTAAAAATACTTACTAGAAGGACAAGCAACGCTTCTCCTCTCCTCATGTGCAATGAATTGGCGAGTAAGCCGTTCTGTTCAAAATTATGTTTATCACTTATATACTGAAAAGATCCTATTTAACAGTCTGCCCATTCAGATGATAAGAGGACAGGTCTGTTTCCAATCAAAATACCAGATCTAGCTTACACAGATGGATTACGCTATCAAAAAATCTACCAGGTGTGTAAGAGAATTAATATCAGTTTCTTTTAAAGCTAAAACGTGAAATAGAATTCTACAAAATATGCATACAAATTAATTTTTAATGAGGTCATCAACAGGAACTTGGTCAGGACGATCGCGTTTCGACCGCTTTATCCTGGACGCTCAAACCCGACCAAGCGCGGTCCTGAGCCCCAAAATCAAATTTATAATATAGAAAGAAGCATCTATCAAAAAAAATAGAGTCACTTTTGACTGAAATGTACCTCAGGCATTTGAAAGAAGGACAGAGTCCAGCCAGTAGATATCTATCCCTTGCCAACATATCCTAGGCACCTATCCCTTGACAACACTTTTCAGAAGTTCGTTATCAGTAAAGCTTGCGATTATTTGTTTGAAGAATATTTATCTCGACTTTGGGATGTTGACTGACACACTATCCTTTTGAAAATTGTTGTATTAAGTCCATGCTACCATGGGATGACCATGGGTCGAATACTGCTTTATTCCATGGGATAGGATGGGAATAAAAAACCAACTCGTCCTATGGACGTCTGTGTATGTAATAAAAGCCAGTTTTCGCCAGTTTACTTAAGTTTATCCTATCTCAAATGCCGTCATTTGAAAACATAAAATACGAAAATCCATAGACATATTTTAAAACAAACCAAATTTTTAGCTCTTGTTAAGACCAGTGGTTGTCAACCTTGCATGATCTGTGGCCCCCTGTTTAGCGTCTCCCATTTAACTTTTTTGTTGCTACTTTCTCCAATTTTCTTCAACCCTAACGATTACATGAATTTACCTAAATTGTGTCGTTATGAATTAAGCACAGACTACCGACATTCTGAACAAACTGGAGTTGAACCAAATACTCATATACGAGTTTGATTTGTTTCTGGCTTCATTATTAATTTCAGCTATTGATTTGCAGCAGATAAATAGAAAAATGTAATAGTTGTTCGAAATAAAAAATTCGAAATAACCAATAATATGTTGAATTAAGTATAATAAATCAAATGCATAGTAAAAACCATTGACAGGAGATTCAGTACGACATCTGTTCTTGACTTATTCGCACGAATGTTTCGATGTTCGATTGTGTACTCGAAGCAGACAAATGCGCTGCAAAGCAAAAAGCTTCTAATTACTTCTTTTTTAGCCTACGATGCTCAAGCAACATCCTTATTTTATTCATATAAGTGTCCCATCCGTTTCTCTGACGGGGAGTAGCCTAACCTGGTAATTATCCATGCCATTAGCTGATACACACGACAACTTCGGTGTACTGTATGTGCTCTTCTTGTGGCCCCCAGCCGAAGGTCTCGTGGCCCCCGGTTGAGAGCCACTGGTCTAAATTGATGAGCGATGGGCACATGCTACATGTATTGCGTTCATCTGAAAATCGCATGAAATATGCTGGCATTATTCTCTGTAAACAATTGACTACATCTGTGAGTATTTCCTAGTTGCTTAACTTACCACAGTTAACACCTTCATGATAGGTAAGACGTGAGGACTTGAATGATGCAAAATATTGGCGATGTTGATAAGTCAATATCAAAATCACTGATCACAATGAACAGTCGATGAATAGTCGCTAGGAATTTGCTTGCTTCGCAAAACTTTAATATCACACTAAGTCACATTTTAGTCGAGGAGGTTTTGCGGTTTATAGTTATCACAGCTGCAATAATTCATAAATGACGTAAGTATAATTGTGGTTAGTGAAAGTCCTCCGGTCCACTCACTGATCGACGTGAAATCAAACTTGGTCATAGGTTGTCAATGAACCAAACAAATCGCGGCTTCGACTTGGCAGCCGATTTTGTAAACACAGACAATACTGCAAACAGAAAATGTTCAGTAAGCCACTTGAAGTCAATGACGAAGGTTATAGTTTTGAGACAAATGCACCTGTGGACGCAATGTCTGCAATAACCTGATTTAGATTGCTCTAACTTCTAAATGAGTCATTATTTAAACGAATAGCCTTTAACACACACGAATGCGATGTTATTATGTTACAGGGAACAAAGAGCCTCTGTTGAGACGTTTGTCCGTGAATCATAATTGAAAACACACATTAATGACCGCTTTTTCTGTATCTCCATCGCCTTCATCAGAAAAAATGAGAATTTTAACAAACAATCATCCTTATAATTGATAATGTATAAAATAATGCCTAATATCACCTTCGAAATTTCATTCGCTCAATAATGACATTAAACACCATTCATGCCTAAAGTAAAACTATGTAAGCTCTATGACATGCACAGAAGGAAGGGAAACATTCTTAAAAAGCTAAAAATAGCATTTAGTTCATTTTCATACTCATTCTGAATATACAGGACCTAATCATTAAAGCATCATAGACCTGTTCGGTCCATTGTAGTCCTTTAACAAACTGATGAGTTAAAAAGTGTGTGGCAACAATCTATACGCAAGCTTGCTTTCATGGTCATTGCTAATCGTCATGCTTAAGAAAAAGTTGAGAAATAAAATAATCACTCAATTCAGATGACGTCAGAGAAAATTAAATAAAAATGTAAATTCAAGCATCAATTCCAAGTTATTTTTCACGGTCGGCATCATTCAGTCAACACAGAAACGTTTTTAAAAGCCGGCTAACATTACACTTTATTGACTTACAGTTAAACAAATCGATGAGAGCAAAGAACAAATAGAAAGAAAACTTTGAAACATGATTAAAGATTCAATGACATGACAAAACATGATAGTGGCAATGGCTATTTGCAAAACTCGACAATCAATCTCGAAACGTGCAGTTTCTGGATAAAAAGTTTTTGACGCTTGATTCTTGCATCACTCACGTAGTGGGTGTGATTCTGATAGAACAAATGTCATGAAAAGTTTTCACAAGTTTCCAAGCAATTCATTAAGTACCATTATAATCGCTATGATAATAATCTATGATGCAAGGATCTAAGACCCATGACATTGGGCCCGTGAAAGGTCAATCAACGGTCCGTCAACACTGAACATAATTCTCGATCCACTCAGACCCACGAAATCTGCTGCTAGCATACAGCTCCGCGAAATTTCTATAACATGCAGCAATACTCGTAGTACTGCATTGCTGCATTTGAGCGGAGCTGTTGATATTCGAGCGAAATGATATTTATGTTACACCTGCCTCTATCCCTATCATTATCCGTTGATGCTTGACATCTTCTCAAGACTTTTTTATTCAACTTATATGCAATGCATATTACAGTATAATGTAGTTGAGGGACGAAATCGGTGGCACGCCGGTGCGGTCTGGAAATTGTTGGACCGGTGAGTAAGGGACATCACCGGTCACTCGTATACTGGCACAGGTCAGCGGTCTGGTCTGGAAAATTTGTCATCGGTTTCATGTAGCTATTTATGTATTTCATTTTGAGTTTGTATGAACATGCGATTATTTTTGTATAAACGCGTGGGATAATAATATGTAATTAATGCAATGATAATTACAATGAAGCCAATTATATGTAGTTATTAATGATGCTGATAATATAATAATAATGATAGAATAGTTAAATATTGAGTTTCATCCTCAGTTGAAAAATGGGAGCACACCTGAAAAGCTGCTCCAACACTAGGAATCATCAGCAGGCCTTGTTCACATCTGTCAACATCAATACAAGACCACAGTATTTGATCCACGTGTGTGCAATAAACAGATTCATTTTTTCAGTTATTCACCAGATGCTACTTTAAACAATACTGACATTTCATCTAAGCCAGTGCACCAATAATCATTAGTAAAATCTGTTTCCATTAAACTCAATGTAAACAGAATTTCCCATAACCGAATCATTTGTGAAATTGAATGAAATGGAGGATGCTCAATTATCTTCCCATTTTAATTCTCATTTCCATTCAACTGATTATTTCATCATTAATTTAATTTGCATAGTGTGTTCAAAAAGCAGCATTTGTCAATTATTACTGGTGCACTAATTTAGACGACGTGTAAGAAGTGTGTTAAAAGGAGTAGCTAGTGATTACCAGCAGAAATCATCAACTTAATATTATAATCGCATATCTCAAATATTAAGTTGCAAATATATTTTTGCGTCGGTGGACTACTGGTAAGCATAGTTCGATAGATGATTCAACGCACAAAATCTTGCCCCTTCGCAATGAAAGACTTCGCTCCGTCATGATAGAGATTTTCCATTTAAAATCTCTTTAATTAAATGCACAGACTCGCATATATGTTCTTGCATCACTCATCAATGTAGCACAACTTGAAAAATTGGAACTTGATTATTGCACTTTTACACTTAATGTCGGCAGAAAAATCATGTCATCACATATGTTTGCATTTGAGACAAAACATAATCAAAGCACAAAAACAAGCTAAGCTCATTTTCAAAAAGTTGCTCGTCGA
Source organism: Prostheceraeus crozeri (assembly GCA_907163375.1). Lineage (NCBI taxonomy): Eukaryota > Metazoa > Platyhelminthes > Polycladida > Euryleptidae > Prostheceraeus > Prostheceraeus crozeri. The sequence continues at coordinate 21,239 of CAJQUW010004374.1, read as the reverse complement.
ATCCCGATGCACCTTTGATATTGAGGTTTAAAGGAAGAAAACAAATTGCTAAATGTTCAAGAGTTTATGCACAATAGTAATAGTTGCTAAAATTAAGTAATTCTCATTATCTCAGTGCTTCGTGTGGCTTCCATGATGATTCTCATGTTTTTAATCGACCGCATTTGTCCCCTACATAATTATGTTGATTGCTTTGCTTTTTAGTTATTTGGATATTTCAAAAAGGGATGTACCGGTAATTTCCCCGTGGCTTGAGGGTTGACTGATGACAATTAAATGTAAAAATTTAAACACAATTTTTCACTTTAAACATGTAAAAATGCATTCACTTCTCTTAAAACTCATATGAATTCCTACTATGAATTAAACATCACATGAACATCCTAAATTTGATGCTGATGAAGACTTGTCAGAGTATTGATTATACATATTGATTAATGCATTTTCAATATTTTTTGTTGCAGAATCCTCAACATTCGTGTTGATGTTCAGTTGGCAAGATGCCCCTCATGCGATAATCAATACTTCGTTATGCGTCACATACCTGTGAAAACTTTCATATATATATATATATATATATATATATATATATATATATATATTGTCTTTCAAGCTCGTAATTGAAAAACTAATCCGTCGCAGTGCGATATTTCATAATAAACATCTCTCCTTCAATAGCATGAAATCAGGAATCAAAAGTTTAGCAAAATATTTAAAATATGGCAAATATTTTGGATGCACTATAGAACTCTATCAATTACAAGCCGCAAAATGAATTGTTATGCAATGTAAATATTGAAACACTTCGTGTTCATTATAGGCTATTTCAAGAAAACAAAATTCAAGAAATTGTGATTTCTGTTATGCAATGAGAACATTTACGTATTTCTAATCAGTTTCAACATCCAAACACATTGTTGTTGATTGATTATTAAGATGATGTATTTTCAATCAAAATGGTCTTTGGGGTTATTTGGCTGGTGTTCGAGCATAACTTTTACAATGAGCTATGACACGACCGGACAGAAGATGAAATCTAGGGCAGCAATTATATTCGCTTTAACTTATGTCCAGATGCACTTATGCAATAACTCAAAAGCAATAGACTTTCTACTATAAAATACTTTTCTTGTGAGAAAAGTAGTTCGGCTAAAACAACTATCAACTTTAATTGGGAAAATAATTTTCTCACACGGAGGTCTATCAGACATTTCTTTGAATTTCAGTTGCTAGCTACAGGTTTTGTCTTTATAATGACGTATATCATCCTTATCGATAAGAATAAGGATTTTCGATTCAGTTTATCAATAAGATTAATAAAGCTTTTCGGCTGTTGTTCGACAAGAAGAAACTACGAAGATTAACCACAGATGACTTCACAGCAATTGAGATGGAAACGACTGCCACTGCTAAATGATGCCAAGTGGAGTCGCACCTCTGTATGAAAGTTTATGATAGTACCCGCCCTCGAAGCCGCGACTACTATTCAAGGCAATGGTTCTAGAGAACCTGGCAATGCCGTACATTTACACATCCACACCCATTTCCTAAATATCATACGCCTAATATAGATGTACAATATGCCTACATCTTACATATTTCCACATCATTAGGTTGAACGGCCATAGCATGAAGGCTTACATTATAGTGTGCGAATATATAATGCTCCTAAATCTTCATTGAAAAAGATTATCTTGAGCTTTGTAATGGACTCTTGTGAATTTGGATTACTGGAATTTTATGTTTTTCGTGCGTTAAAAAAGGCTTTCAGGCAAGTGACGTTTTCATAATTGCAGGATTAAAAGTTAAAATCAATCAACAAAGAATACGAAATAGTGATAGCTTCATATGTGCAATTATTTTTGCTTAAGAGTGTGTATGAAGACGATAGTAAAATGATGCTATGCCGTTGATTTTCCAAAGAGACACACCATCACCAGAGTACAGAATGCTAAGGAATATTTATCTTTTCAAAACATCATGAAATTTTACCGTTTTTAAGCAGACAATTAGCATGTGTTTTTCCGATCAGATAATGAGCCCAGTTTTTCAAATGTGAACAATGCCAATGGAAAAAAAGCAAACCCATTTTTAAATTGTGACAGTTCGATTTCGGATCGGCAAAACCTATACAATTGAACACATGGTGATGTAATGCAAAAGTTTGTTTATTAACCCTTTCGATCCTGTTTCGCATCTATGGCTTCCTCCCCTAGCTGCCTGTAAAAATCCTAAAATTTCGGGATTTTTCAAATGCTGTTTACTCGACCATAAAGTGTTGTCCTGACCCCAACCAACACTAAATAAGATGCCAAATAGATCGAATAGTCCCCTAACATCAGAAAACATGCAAAAACAGTCGAAATTATCCAAAAAAATTATATTTTTTAAAAAATGCAAAAATCATCAAATTTTCACTTGGTGGGACATTAGTCATGTTTAAACTTATTGAAACAGTCACCCAGGCAAAGCCCAGGCTTGTCAGGGCACGAATCACAGATGTATCGTGATTCTCTTCTGATTCCGTTGCTGAAACAGACACGGCAACGCTTCAATGGATTTTTCTTGCCAGTTGTGGATGGGATTCTTTTTTGCACATGTGTAGTCGTGCGCTGTTCCTCTGATGGTCGTCTTTTTCTTCTGGCTCCCTTTGGTGTTGATTGCAAATCTGTCAAGACTCGTATGGCATCCCTTAGGAAGTCAAAGAAACTCACGTTGCTTTCTTTCTCTTTTCTGTATACAGCCCATGAATTGAAAAGTAGCCGAAGAATGCAATTCAGGCCGATCTTCTTGTACCAGGCATGCGATTTGCGAGCGCAGTTGTATTGACGAATAATTTGGTCTGTGAGATCTATCCCTCCCATTTCTTGATTGTAATTCTCGACAATTGATGGCTTGAGCACATTGGTTCGAACATTGCCCTTGGAAATCCTTTCTTTTTGCACCAGAGAAGCATTGTCACACGTGGACATCAGATAAACATCCTTTCTGTCACAGAATTTTACCGCTATTATTCGGTCCTTTTCAGCGAATGCCGATGACAGGTTGCAGTTTCTTTTGAATGAGAATTTTTGGAATTCCTCTTTGCGGTCTGACTGTTCCACGAACACCCGTATTTCTCGAAAGAATGTACTCTATCAGCCGCAAGCTTGTAAACCAATTGTCTATATTCAGGACGTATCCCCTGTCAAGCATGTCAGCCTTTGAAAGTAATCGAACGACTTTTCACTATTCGAAAGCGCCTCAGTACCAGGCTCGCCGGTTTCATAACAGGTATCCTTGCCAACATAGATTTGAGAATAAATCAGGTATCCCGTTCTATCTGCAAGAATGAATAACTTCACACCAAACCTGGATCTTTTCGTCCGAATAAACATCTTGATTGAAAGCCTTCCCTTGAATAATACAAGACTTTCATCCAAACTCAGTGGTCGTTACTGAGAACAAAGATCATTCACAATAGAGAAGAAACCACTAAGTCTGCTTTCCTTCTTGGATGGGTCCACCGCAAATGGATCCGAGAATCTCAGGAATCTCAGAATAGCGATGTATCTGTCACGACTCAGACACTTTGGTTGCAAAAAGAAGGGAGTTGTCATCATTTCTTCGGTTTGCCAGTAAGATCTGATTGTGGGTTTCTTTACGATGCCCATTAGAAGGGTAATACCAACAAATGTCTTCATTTCTAAAATAGTAACATTTTTCCAGTGCATTTCTTCTTGCTCTTCCTCCATCATTCGAACATTTTCAATAAGGACACGGTCATTCACCCATTTTGTGAGGGTTTCAAACAAATTGTCTGGTAGAAATTTGATTATGTAATCTCTCACAGTAAATTCGGTACTGTCAATCTCCGTATCTGTCCAGCCCCACTCTCCAAGAAACACAAAGTTAGTTGCATCTCCCACTTCACTGACATCTGTCGGCTCGATGATAGTCCACCCATCTTCGGCACTCGCTTCTAGATCTTCACTGCCATCAGAATCGGTATCAGAAGACGACTCATCTGTAATATGGGGAGGATCAAAAGTCGTATCTTCATTGTCCGAATCGTCTTCACTGTTATCGGAATCAAAACCATAGCGACGGACTGGCTGCACTCGGCGTGTTGAGTGCCTGGTACTACTTGATGGTGCCGCTGCCATTGAAAGAATGATCAGAAATTAGTTGTGACAAATGACAATATACCGTGCAAGCTGCTCTACCTAACAACGAATCAGCCACGCGCAATCTTTACCGGACGTCATTATACAATCATCATCAATCAATACTTTGAATATGCTTCATGTGTGGCTCGACTGAATGCAGGTGACATCGCACTGCAACCGCTGAGTTGTATTGCCGACAATCAGATCATGTAAAGACAGCAGAAACACAAGACACAGCTGATCGCAGCAGCATGAAACTAATGCATTACTTGCCCGCAATAGACTTGATGTACGTGTACATGTAACCTACTACATGTACATGTACCATTACAGCGATTAACCCATTTTTGACCGAATTTTTGATTTTTATATTAGCTGTAATTTTGATATATTTTACCTTGGTACATATCGAATTCACTATTTTTTCTTTCGGAATTTCATTATTGCGCTCAATATTTGAAATTCAAATTTTGTTCCATAAGTGGAACTGTGAGCATGAAAGGTAACATTCACTTTGTTCCACAAGTGGAACTGTGAGCATGAAAGGTAACATTCACTTTGTCCTCCACAAGTGGAACTATGAGCTCTGAAGGAACAGTCAATTCAAAGATATTCTCATTGACGTTAAGTTTTCAAAATTTATTGACTGCTTAGAGGCAACACAGACGGTGATAAGCAACACATTATAATCAATGAAACGCAATTCAGTTTTCAAATATCAATAGACCATTATCAAACTTAATTTTTTCAATGAAACAACAGAATCAAGAATAAACACAAATTATCTAAACACAAACTAACACTCAGGTTTTAAAAGTTCACTTCAAAATTAGTTTCCAACAGAATGAAAATCAGCAAAACATCTTTCATGCAAATTCACTGAGCATTTCAAACACATCTTCTCAGTGTTTGCTCGACACAGAGCACACCTGTTCTGTTTAAATGCTGGTCCAATGTTATGATCACCCACATTGGATTTCCTCAAAGTCAAAGGCACTCGTTTTTCGAGGCTCATGTGCTTTGCTTGTGGAGGTCTTTCTCGATATGGTCGTTTTGTTCGCGCCAGAGACAGATAATTCTGAACGATATTTCTTCGAAACGCAAGTTGATCCAGATCATGTCCAGATTTTCGATGTAATTGCCATGCATTTTGCATCGCCGACTCTATCGCAAATAAAAACAACGGCCACCACCACTTCTTTGAACGAATGGAAGTGGCGTAATATGACATATTCTGGTCCATCCTGTCTACACCCCACCATGTATTTGTTATACTCATGGATCAATCTTGGTTGTTTTATTGCTACCTTTTTCTTCGACGCCGCTGACCATCGGGAAGCTGCAGACATAGGTTCGATGCCGTGTGCCGTGCTGACGACGTGAAAAACTTTATTATCGTTAAAACAACTACGATGGTCTCAGTACTAGTGTTAACACGATAGTCAAAAGAGCCCCTTGGTTCTTTTTTAAGTTCCTTTTGATCTTTCAATTGGCATTTCGTTGTTCTGTTCGACATGATGGTACCTGTCAAACTAATATTTTGCCGGAGAAGTCGATTACATAACTTCAGCGAAGAAAAGAAACGATCACAATAAATATTGCAGGGAAGATCTGGTACACCTTTTAACAAACGCAAAACTACACTTACTCCCAATCCAAGCTCAGGATCAATCTGCGATTTACCTTGATAAGGATCAAAATCAATTAAGTAACCTTTCGAGTCACATAAACACCAAATCTTATACCCATATTTCTGAGGCTTATTATGAATGTACTGCTTACCACTGTGTTTGCCGTAATATTTTGCCATTGCTTCATCAACACACAGGTTTTCTGGAATGTGATCCTTGATTAAATTTGAATAAATGGCTCTCAGCCTGTCGAATAAAGGACGAACTTTGGCATACTTGTCGTTTTTATCCAATTGATCATTGTCACTGAAATGTGAATACTTTTTCAGCAGTTCGAAACGAGCTCTGGACATCGCATTACAAACGAAGGAATTTGTTGTTTCAGTATCATCTTCCCACATCATCCTCCATCGTGGAACACTGATGTAACCGGAGATAAAAAGAATTCAGAGAAAAGCACGAATTTCGACCTTGTCAGTCTGAAACGTAAAATCATAATAGCGCTGCGCAGCATAGATTTTGAACATGTCCACTATCCACTCAATCATTTCATCAGTCATCACCGATTCAAAACATTCAACAGGATTATTTGGAAGCTGTAAAGAATTTTCAGTTGGAAAAAGTCCCCGCTCTTTTGGATTTAGGTCACGCTTGACCCAGGAGATCACCGACTCTGACACACATGTAGGCACATCAGCATTCGTATGAACCGAAGGTAATTCGTTAATTTCATGTGATCGTGTACAGAAATGTCCTTCAACCGGAGCAGTCAGTTGTCGTCTTGATAAATTGTTCACACTAAAACACTCATCCTCACTCCCACTGTCCTCATCAGACTCTTGGCCGTCACCTGGCGGTTCCATTATAATCTGGGCGCTAGCAATATCATCGTCGTTTTCAATAATGCTGACAACTTCATCGAGCGTGCATCTTTTCGACATCTTAGTTAAAAAATGAAGATAGATAGCGTTTATGCACGGCAATGGCACCTATTGGCTATCGAGTGACAGGTAATTTCTTTCAACAAGCGCTGTGGTGGCAGACGTCAGATTCCAACGTCATATGAAGGGAAGATATCCATGCACCTATGAGAGTTTCGAAAGGCTTATTCCATCTGTGGCGTAGATATTGCACGTGTGATAACTGATTTTATTCAATCTTTCAACTATCGCTGAGTCAGCAGAAGTAGCTGTTGATAATATCATGTTTCGAAAGTACTGATACCTGTCATGCCCACAGTTCCACAAGTGGAACAAATTTTGAATTTCAAATTTAACAGCGTAGGATCTGTTTCAAGACTGAGATTGCATTAAAGCATAACAACCTCGATGCGAACAATACATTTAAAGTGCTATTTCGTTGTTAAACATATTTTTTATATCAGATTAGAAACAAAAAGAAAAAGACGTATTTAATCTTATGAAATTTTTGGAATAACTCATGTATTCATGCATTTCAGAAGCATTGTGGTTATGAAGAATGTCATGTTTTAGATTTTATATCATCGGCTGCTTCAATTATTATGTCTAGTATACAAATTTTTATACAATCAGTTTTCATTGCCTCTCCAACTTAATTTTAAAATTTTGTTCCAGTTCTGGAACTGTGGTCAAAAATGGGTTAATTCTATTAAATATAGTTGGTTTGCACATAATATGCGCTAAAGACAACATCTAACGTGTTTTACAAGCAACTGGAATACTTCACGCCTAAACAGTTAGCAAAATTTCTCATGACGACACGCTGTCGTCATAGCGCATGTAAGCGTGACAGTAGTGAAAACTGTGCCCTACTTGCCACGGATAGGTACATGGATAGGTACATGTAAAGTTTAGTGTTATCAATAGGTACATGGATAGGTACCTGTAAAGTTTAGTGTTGTCAATAGGAACATGGATAGGTACATGGATAGGTACATGTATAGTTTAGTTATCGATAGGCACACGGATAGGTACATGTATAATTCAGTGTTATCAATAGGAACTTGTATGAGATCTGTTTTACTGGATAGGTACATGTGTTTGGTACACTGTGTTTCGGAACGTCTATGATCGAACTTGTGTGGTTTGGTTCTGAGCACTTGGGTACGTACCGATAGACGTCCGTTGTTTGATTTTGAATGGGTTTGCTCAATTGCGACTATTGTGACAATTATTTTTAATGTAGCACTATTTAGATGTGAAACTTTACTGTGCAGTTATGATTTAGTTGATCCCCAATAAGAAAACCAATTCCAGAACTATGTTTAAAATGAAAAGACAAGAGATTTACAATGTAAGTTTAATTTAAGCGTGAAAAATAAATGACGGGTGCAAATCACGTCCCTCAGGCGACTCCATGATCTTCAAGAAGTCATCACACCACTCATGGAATGTCGGATTTTTACTAAAGTCATGGTCACATTCGTGTACCGGACACTTCACCGGTAGTCCATTCCGCCTTTGAAGTGCAGAGACAGTCAAGGTCTTCCATAGGGCCACTTTGCAGCCGCAAGACAGATGCATGGTCATGTCCAACTGACCTCCCATAATGACTTGGCTGTCATTTTGAAAATAAAATAGTGGTTTTGAGGACATGCTTCTTGTTATGGAACGTTGAGGATAAGTACTTAACAGTTTGGAACAATGGCATCCTTTATATAGTTATATATATTCTTTAGGGAAGTTCGGTACCTCTCTGATTGGCTGTTAGGATTTCCTTTGTTTAAAAAGTATATAAGTCCGAGGTTTGTACCAATTCTTATCAAAGGTTCTAATCCTCACGTTTACAAGTTACAATTATTTTAAATCTACAAGTCATAATGGATCGCAAACAGAAAGCCGCAGTTGAGAACGGTACTGCTGATCGTACCACTTCGCCAGTGGAACGTACCAATACACCTCCCCAATCTCCGATGGAGCGATCGACGACACCAAACGAGCCGGTGGTGTTCACCCAAGCCCTGCATCGCCCGACTACTCGAGTGATGAGGATAGTGACGTATCAATTGAGACGATGCGTCACATGAATAAGAAGTCCATGCGAACGCCACTTTATGGACGGGTCACGGTCAAAGTCAAGAACGCCCCGAAAAAGTATCACACCAAACGGGTGTTCATGAGGATGGAGCCGAACGAGCGGAACCTCACAACCGCTCTCGAATTTTCGGTCATCGACCTTGACACACCACGTCGCTGTCCCTGTGCGCCCAAGAAGACCAGGATCCATGTGCAAGTGGACTTGAAAAAACTTGTACCCTTTCCTTACCTTGATGACATTTAGTGTGTTTTTTCTTAATCTCTTTATTTAATATTTATTTGTATATATGAACAGACTTGTTTTATCATTTCACAAATCGGTCTTCAATTAAGGTCTGAATGGGAAAGGGGAATAACTATCTACAATTAATGATGTTCAATAACTGAATTGAAACAAAAAATCAAGTATGAAGACTTCAACTTGAAATAAATAGGAACATATAACTTTTAAAGAAACAGTTATGTTGTTAATTTTAAAATGCTTGTAGCAGTCCAGGATGATATCATACATGTGTCATACACGACACCATAAGAATGAGAATGAAAAGACCTTTAGAATGATATAAGGTATGTACCTATTCGATGGGAAAATCCTAGTTGTATGCAACTGTATGCAAGCAGACAAATGTTAGATTTTTAAATTCACTAAGTTTTTAGCCCATTCTTTAAAGACATGTAGCTCTCTAGTTTTATGTCATACATGTGTCATACAATACACCATTAGAATCAGCATGAAAAGAGCATTCGAATGATATATTGTATGTACCCATTTGATGAAAAAATCCTAGTTGTATGCATCGGTATGCAACTTGAAAAATTCCAAGTTTTTTTACAAAAATGACTAAGTTTACAAATTTTCAAAGTTAAAGTTTTACAACCAAAAATGATCATAATATACAAACCTCTACACTTGACCTTGACCTTAGACCTGACCTTGACCTTTGACCTTCATACACTTCATACACTTCATACACGGCGGGGGGGGGGCCTCAAAATTTCTAGGGCGCTTCGCGCCCTCGAAATTTTTCGGATTATAGGTTAAATAAATTTTCGAGTGCGCTTCGCGCACTCGAAAATTTATTTACCCATGGGTTCCGGGTGCCATAGATACTCTTCTTGCTTCCCAAACCCTAACCCTAACCTTAACCCTAACCCTAACCTTAACCCTAACCCTAACCCTAACCCTAACCTTAACCCTAACCCTAACCCTAACCTTAACCCTAACCCTAACCCTAACCCTAACCCTAACCCTAACCTTAGTATTTTAATTTTGGCGCGAAATTCAAATTTTCGAAAAAAAGTCTTTAAATTTGATTATTCACATTTTGGCGCGAAATTTGAATTTTCGAAATTTAGCGCTTAATTCAAATTTAATGTTCTATTCAAATCACACGTTTATATCTTCAATTCAAATATGAATCATTATATGACTATTAATAATAACATGTATATCAAATAATACATCAGTCCATCAGTTCATATTACTCTGAATTCACTCTACTGTTTGCATGTAGAAATCTTTCAACACATATGATGGCACTTCCATTTCTAAGGTTAAAAATAAACCAGCTGTTCCAATTCTTGTTTGAGTTATCAATTTTGTTTAACCGTACCAATTCCAGGATGTGATGTCATAAGGTCTTTGTTCATAGTTGCTTTGTCAATTTCATATATAAAGAAGTTGCACACAACGAATTTTCACTCATTTTCAAATTATTTAGTGTCCATAACAGACGTCGCTCTGCGTTCCTCCGTTCTCCGGTTCTTATTACAATTCTAAAGTGAGTTTCATTGTCATGTTGTGCTACTTTATAGGATATTCGGGAGTAGGAACATTATTAAGTTTTTATAACCAAATAGCTTTAAATATAGAAGCTTGGGTTTTTAGGATAGGAACACTTTATGTTATATTATTAACCATGTTTTTTTTTAATTTTCATCCTATATTAAGTCACTGAGCGAGAGACATGAATATATCAGTTTAAATGTAAGTGTATTTGAATCAACAAGATTTTCACAGTTTGTTTATAAATAAAAGATACCTAAATAAAGCCTTCATCCATTTTAAATATTCAGTCTGTCATCTGCTAACAGATGTATAAAATTCAAGCTTGTTTAATTAAACAAATTGAGGATTGGTTGAAATTTTCGAAATTTCACTTTCATTTCATTAAATTAATTTCGAAATTAAATAATAGTAAATCAGCTGTTTCCAAATTTCAACTCTTCTTATGAGCTAACCCTTTTCGAATAAATATCTAATTTTCGACTTTCGGTTTCAATTTCAACTTCAAATTTTATTTCTTCTTAAGATTTGTCAAATATTAATCTAGTACTTAATAAAGGTTTGAAGATGGTACATAAATGATTTCTCATTTAAAAAGAGATTAAATTATAATAAAATTTTTTTATCCTCTACAGAAATGGTTCGACAAGAAAGCATCGCACGGCAACGTCTCATCTTCCATTTCTGTGAGACTTGCCAACTGCCCGTTCGACATGCGAACAAAAGCGGGCACAAGGAGTGCACCTTCCGAGAAGACTGCTCCTACATCTACTGCCTTTCCTGTAGGACGTATGAAAGGAGTGATATGAAGGCTAACACCGATTCGGGCGAAGGCCTTCATTGTTCGTCATACCCCCTGTGCTCTTGAGAATGGACGGAAAGGGATCAATTTGACTTCCAGTCATGAAAAAAAGAAGTTGCAACGCCTCTTTTCGAAGGACAGGCCGGTGGAAGGTGTTTTATCCCAGGTGGACGAACCTCAACAGCCTCCCAAGAAAGCCCCTAAGTCTCGCGCTCCCAAGAAGGCCCCTAAGTCCCGAGAATTTGTCGACGAGACTTTGAGCGATTTTGAGGTAAGTGATGTCAATCCTAGTTTCAACGAATAACTGATCCACTGGGGATAGATAAAATGCTACTTCATTAAGTCAATATAAGCATATGTCGTTTACACATTTCAGGATTTGGTGATGCCCCCACCGAAGAAGACAAAGGTGTTGGTGCAGAAAAAACTCATCGTTAAAGATGTGAGAATCTATTTACTTGGGTTATCATTCATATGCATAATTAAATCAATGTTGTTAAAACATTTCAGACTGAACCACCTCAAGCGATGACAGTCGGGTTTGAAGATGGAAACGTGGTGGAAAACTTGCGAAAGGTAACAAATTAATTTGCTTAATAGTTTCTAAGGAGAAATCAAATATGAATCTCTTTTTTAGCTGTTTCCAAGTGTTCAATCAATCCCCGCATGCCCGAAGCTGCCTCGAGGGAATTCCCCAGGAGACAAAAAACTCGCTTCCAGCCCCGTAAGTGTGATTGCTGTGGTCTACGCTCAGATAACAGACAACAACAACACCTTGAAAACCTGTCTATGTCTATCTCTTTATATAAACATATTGTCACATTTTTCCGCTGCAGGCTGTGCGATCTCTATCCCTTAAAAAGCATAGGAGCTTTTTAAGCACGCCAGCGACAACCACGTCCATTGAGGACAATGAGGAGAGGCCCTACTCCATACGCGAATCATCCTCATCTGAGGATTCTGCAACATCATCCTCATCCGACGATTCTCCAACATCGTCATCCGATGATGACGATGAATCGGTTACTAATGTAAGTATGAAGCTTGGTTAACTGCTTCAGTGTAGAATTTTCTATTAAAACATTTTGAAACTTACTTTGTTGACAATTATCCTAATAAACAATTGTTTCCTTTGTTTACAGGAGTCCGTCATGTGTGCCTCACAGGCAGAGGTGTCCTTCAGCCACATCCGGGCATCCCCCAGCTGGAGCGTCCGCCTGCCGCTGTCCCCGATGATGACGCTTGCTCCTCCATCCCCTGTGCGTCCTCTATCGCCCGCAGTTCCTTCTTGTCCGTCACCTCCGATCCCACCCCCTCCAACGCCCGCAGCTCCTTCCTCTCCGTCACCTCCGATCCCAGCCGCAGCTCCTTCCTCCGCGACACCTATCCCCGCCGCAGCTCCTGCTACAGTTCCCAAGGCCCCTCTCCCAGTGCGAGAGTATGATGTCGACCTCGATGCAACGACGGATGAAGACATGTACACAAAACTACGCCGTTGTCAAGAGCGTCTAAGGGAGTCAGAGGCCCGTGAGGCTCAACTAATAGAGGACAACAGAGGTTTGGTTGAGTCCTTACAAAATATAACTCAATCAAACCTCCTGTTGGCCTCGCAAGTGACCAACACTCAGAGGCACGACAAAGAAACATTGGTGCACATCGAGTGCAGAGACAATGCCATTAGAAAGGTGCGTCTAACAAGGATGGACGACTTGGGTGGCTGCAGTGAAAGCTGCAGCCACTTGAAGTTGTACCACAATGGTATTGTGAAATGTGTTAAACTTTGACTTTTTTTCTTTGAAAATTAATTACTGAAAATTTTATGTGTTTTCTCTTTACAACAGATCGGAACATACGGTATTGGCTGGTGATGACGCTGACGTCATTAGAGGGTAGATGTATATAAGGGCTTGCTAATTTCTATCCTCATCAATAATCATGGTTGTCTGTACCAAGTGTGGAAAAGTGTTCACTCTCATAGGCAATTTGCAACGACATGAAAAATTTTGTAAGTTAGGAAAAACATATCAATGTAGCAAGTGTCCATATAAGACGAATAGGATGGATAATCTTAAGAGGCATAAACTTGTATGCAATAATAAACCGAATGATAGCATAACAGAGTCAAATTCAAATAATCAAAATAGATCTACTTCTAAGCCAACAACCAGCGCTTCAACTAACATACAAAACTTTATGCAATACTGCTCTCGGTGTGGCAAAACGTATAACTCTATAAGTAGATTTCGACAGCATATGAATGTACATAACACAAATAGTGAGATGAATATGCATAATAACTATGGAACTGTTAGTCTCAGTGAAAGCGCACTCAATGGCCATGCACGTGTGTATGATATCACGCCAACAACACCTACTGTGGACATAACATCATTCTTAGAAAGCATGCGTTCCATGTTAGGGAATTTAGTGTCTGACTTACTAAGGAGCTATCAATTGCGCGGTCGTCTGATTGCACAAATTCGTTATGTCCGTTCTAATCCTCAAGAAGAAGAAACTTTTCTCGCACACTTTACCTCATCATCCTCAAACTATATTTATGACTATGATGCTTGGTTTCAGGATCATCTAAATAGTCTAATAAATCATATTGAAGCCTTCACAAAAAAGGGTAGCAATTGGATTATAGATGATGTACAAAATATAGAGTTCAATGTAATAACAAGTCCAATACTGTCAGGTGGACAATCATTTCCTCTACCAAAGAAGTTAAAAAACTCTAAAGCTGTCATTAATGTTAATTCAAATGCAAATGATTGCTTCCTATATGCAGTTTTATCTATATGCATTATAATGAAGTACCTTATTCAAGGAATGAAGTAAAATCATATAGTGAGTGGACATCTGAGCTAAATATGGAAGGCATTTCCACACCAGTATCAATCAAAGATATTCCAAAATTTGAGAAAAATAATGATATTAAAATTAACATTCACTTTTATGAAAATGGACTCAAAGGTGTTCGTTACAATAGTAACTTTACTGGTAGGCAAACGGTTAATATTTTGCTAATTCTAAACAATGGAGCAGCACACTATTGTGGAATTCCAAAGCTGTCAAGATTGTATAGGAGAACTTTAAAAAGACATAAATACTTCTGCGAAAGATGCACTCAGTCATTCACATATAAAACAACACTAGAACGACACTTCCAGTTTTGTATTCGAGGAAAAGCACAAATAGAAAAAATGCCATCGGATCTAAAAGTACTAACAAGTAGCATGGAATATCAACTAAGTCCTCCTTTAGTAATTTATGCAGATATAGAGTGCTACATTGATAATAAAATACATAAACCTGCGGCAATTGGAGCTTATCATGTCTGGCATAATGCCCTTCAATCAAAATTTGAAAACAAGTATTACCTCTTTGAAGGTGAAAATTGCATTATTGGTTTCTTGCACCACTTAGAAACTGTAGCCCAAGACTTATATGACAACCAATGTGCAACAACTAGGCAGCCAATGTCACTGTCAGCGGATGAAAAAGCACGCCATGAGAATGCAGAATGTTGCAACAAATGTAAATCAAAATTCAGCGATGAAGTCATAAAAGTTCGTGATCATGATCATATCACCGGACGATATAGGCAAACATTATGTAGGAAATGCAATCTCCGGTTAAGACTTAACAGACGGGAGCTCCCCATATTTTTCCACAATTTTAAAAATTATGATAGCCACATCGTTTGCTATAAAGCGATTGGAAGAATGAAGTCTTGGAAATTAGATGTTGTAGCAGCAACTGCTGAAAAATATATAACTTATCCGCCAGTGTCCCAGTAAATGAATACAAAGGGAAGACAGTATACTTTAAACTAAAATTCTTAGACTCATATCAATTTCTAAGTGCATCCTTGAGTGAATTAGCCAAGGGTTTGCAAACGTATGAGCATGTAGAGACATTAAGGGTAGAATTTCCACAATTAAGTGATAATGTTTTATATCAGAAGGGAGTGTTTCCATATTCATATTTCAAAAACTTAAACACGTTGACGGAAGACTGTCTACCACCACAATTTGAATTCTATAATGATCTTACTCGTGAGCACTGTTCCGATAGTGAATATGAACACGCTAACAAGGCGTGGATTGAATTTAATTGTAGCACATTTGGTGATTACATGCTGGCATATCTGAAGTTAGATGTTTTATTGTTGGCAGACATATTTGAAGTGTTTAGAGCATTGAGTCAACGTGAGGATGAAGTCGACCCTGTACATTTTGTCAGTCTCCCACATCTTAGCTTTACCTCAGCACTAAATTTCTCTTCCAATGATCCCCCACACTACATACAAGATGAAAATATGTACAATCTATTTGAACGAGGAATTAGAGGGGGTATGACTTTTCACCAACATTCACCGAGCGCGTGCACGCATTGAAGAATTAGGAAATAATATACATGAAAGTCGACATTTGACCTACTTAGATGTTAATAACCTTTACGGTTCTTCACTCAGTAGGAATCTACCCCACTCAAATTTCAAATGGTTGAATGAAAGTGAATTAGATAATTTTTTAAATGAAGAAAATGTTCAAAATATAGATGATGATGGTGAAATCGGCTACATTTTTGATTTAGATTTAGAGTATCCTGCAGCCATTCATGATGACACTGCCGATTTCCCATTAGCTCCAGAAATGCAGATGATTGAAAAGAGAATGTTTTCAAACTATATGAAAAATCTATATGAAAAAGTAAGACCAAATACACATTTTTCTTCTATCAAGAAACTTCTGCTCCATCAATTTGATAGGGAAAATTATGTAGTCCACTACTCAATTTTAAAATTTTACTTGACCATGGGCATGAGAATCAAGAAGATTCATAGTGGCATAAAATTCACACAAAAGCCTTGGTTAAAAACATACATTGATATGAACTCTCAAAAGAGGGCTCAATCAAACACTGACTTCGAAAAGTCATTCTACAAATTGAAAAATAATTCTTTATATGGTAAAACAATGGAAAATGTAAGGAGAAGGAAAAAATTTAAACTAGTCAACAATGAGAAACAACTACTGAAATTGTCAAATCATCCTCTCTATGTTCAACACAAAATATTTGATGAAGATCTGGTTGGTATGGAAATGTACAAACCTTCAATAGTTTTAAATAAATTAATATATGTTGGTCAAGCAGTACTTGACTATAGTAAGTTGGAAATGTATCAATTATATTACAATGATCTAAAAGGGTGTCCACTGATAAATAGAACGCGGCTTTGTGGAGGTGATACCGACAGTTTCTTCCTATGTTTATACACATCACCATCTGTCCGTCTGGAAGATATACTTCTATACTTCGGTGAAAAGTTTGACTCTTCAAACTATGACAGTCATCACCGACTATACTCAACTACAAACAAAGCTAGATTAGGTTGTTTTAAGGATGAGTGTGCTGGAAAGTTGCTTGAGGAAATGATCCTACTAAAACCGAAAATGTATTCCATGAAATATCTAGACTCTACGAATCATAGCATCAAACGTGCAAAAGGAATTCAGAGAGCAGCAGTTAAAAAATTGAAACATGATGACTATAGGAGTGTCTATTATAGTGAGAATGATACAACTGAAGATATGACAATTATAAATTCAAAAAAATCACATAGTTAGCACAAAATCATTTAGGAAGCGAGGTCTTTCACTTTGGGAGGATAAGCGCTGTTGGCTGGATAAAAATTTATCATTACCATATGGACACTATAGCCTAGGTCTTCCCCCACCGTCGAAGAGAAGGAGATGCCTTCCTGTCACAGGTGATGTAGAATAAGTCTAAATAAAAACAATATAATATTCCACTTGTAATAGATCTTGCGATTGCTACATCTTCCGACATGTAGCAACACTTACTAATACATAAGTAGTCTTACTAAAATTGAAATTTCTACATCTTTCCGATATGTAGAAATGATTACTAATAAATAGGTAGTCCTAATGTGAATGAATATGTGAAGAATTTGTACTCAACATCATTCCGATATGTTGAGCTAATAAAATAACAAACTTTAGGCAAACATTAAACTTAAATTTGAAACATAGCTTTCGGAACATGCCTCATTACATTAGAACATGGAAACTTAGTGACGTTTCAAAACGTTCACATAACAAATTCTAAAAGAATAGCATTTCGTCATTCAATAGCAAATAGTGATCGAAAACATCGTGGCGTTTGCATTAGTATTGACTCATTGCCTTCACTGAAAGACTTTGTGGATCTCATTGACAACCATAAGACTCGGATCAAGATTCCTCTCGATGACAAGGTATGGATAAAGTGTGATTCATCAGTCAAACTATACGTCGTAGTGTTCACCAAAACGTGAAGATGTTGAATATCGATTTTTTCGTTTCAGTGACGTCACATGGGAAACCTTTACAAGGGAGATACTACCACAGATAACGTCATTCATTAAAGATGGAGGACATCAAACGGTTGGAAGTTGTAAATCGGATGTTAACTACAAAAGCAAAGTCAAAACTCAATCTACAAGAGATCGAGATGAATATACCCAACCGAAAACAATGGTTACTGATAAAACGCAAATTGAAGCCGACAACGAGCTTACATCTTGGAAGACCCTCAATGTTAACATGGAGGATTCAGAGGAAGGATAGATCTCTCACCTATCCTATTCTTACCAAATGGAACAATCCAATGTATTGGAAGGGTCATGGAGGGTGATCTCTCATATTTACACTAAACTTTGGAACATTTACTTGGTGATTCATTATCTGATTGGAAAGTGAAGACAATGACCGTGTTATGTGAATTACACTATCACTATGATTTCCGTAAAGTTACATCATCACATAATCTAACTTATGAAGTGGGAGTTATTTCCAGCAGCTCAATTGACTAACTGGCATCCATATCCATGTTCATGTGTTCCATAATGGAAAGATTGTGATAACCGGCATTAAAGACATAAGTGATGTGCCTCCCATCATATGTATTTGAAAAAATGTTTCATGAAAACCAAATTGTAGATTTTGTATATATGTGGATAGATAATGAAATGTGAACATGTTTTTTGTATATATGTGAATAGATAATGAAATATGAGCATGTTTTTGTTTTCCTTATAAACCCTTGTTTTGGAAAAAGAGAGCAAGTTAATGATACAACATAAAACTTTATTTCAAAACTGTTTCAACATATTTATAAGAAATTACATCATTTTTATCACAGTTTTTGAAAATAGTTCTAAAGCACTTTTACAGTTATTTTTCAATGGTCTCATCGTTGACAAAATAGAGTACATAGCCACCGCACATTAGAGATGTATTACTTTGAAGAGGGAACGTGTGGGGGGGGTGAAAGAGGCGATGGGGGGAGCCAAGAAGAGAAAACGAAAGAAAAGGTTAGGACGCAACCAAAAATGTCACTTTCCTAACAGCATAACATAATCCCAGGAAAACCTGTTCATCCATAATGCGATATCAAGTAAACGAGGTTGATGAAGAGAGTCAAAATATTCGGCAACTTTATAACGATTGATGAATACAGCAATCCAATGTTTTCCGGGAAGATTGTTGGCGAACTGTCTATCCGTATCACTATGATGATAAAGTGAACAAGGATAGAAAGGAATTGAATCAGGTAAATTATCTCTAGAAAAGACATTGAGAAATATTGTCTTGGAGTAGGGATGAGCTTGTCCTACATTTTTCCTCAAGATTTCTATAGTTGCTTAAGTTACTCATCTCTGATAGCTGACAGTCACGGTCTC
This sequence comes from Prostheceraeus crozeri, assembly GCA_907163375.1. Taxonomy (NCBI): domain Eukaryota; kingdom Metazoa; phylum Platyhelminthes; order Polycladida; family Euryleptidae; genus Prostheceraeus; species Prostheceraeus crozeri. The sequence goes on along the minus strand of CAJQUW010004374.1, from coordinate 2,102 downwards.
ACTCATTCTTGTTTATCTCAACTTTGCTATCCGATAGATAGCATAAATGAGACAAAGTAATTGTTTTTCTTCAAAGGTGACTCAAATGATACCACCTTCACAGTCGTAGATTTCCAGGCTTTGTAACTCCTACGCTTTCACCACCTAGATCTGCATCTGCTGTGAGGTTGTACATAATGAAGAAGTAGCCATTCTTGTACATAACCATTGTAATTCCATTTGAATCGTCAGGTATTAAACATGTTGAGGGCGGTGAAAAAGAACCATATTCACGTGCGAATTTTTGCCATCTTTGAAATTAGGCTCATATGCTTTGCAAGATACAAATTTCCCCAATCCTGATAGAGTGGCTAGTTTGCTAACATTAAAGTGTTTGGGAAATTGAATGGATTCTTTTCAAAAGCACCAATGAATGCCTCATTTTCCACAAATGTGATATACAACCGCCTTTGGCATTGCAGTGGGAAAAAAGATTTGGGTAGGCATGTGAGGAAGAACCCCGCACCAGATTGATGAAGTTTGTCAACACGAACACTGTGATTAACTGGATATATTAGCATTGTTTTTCCTCAATCCTGTCGCATTAGCTCGTTGATGACTGACGGGTTCATTGTTACTCTCTCGCCTTACATTGAGCACCGGGCATTACTTATGTTAACTTGATAGTTTGTAGCTCCTAAAAAGCCATTAACGCGAACTCAAGGAATTTGCACGAATAAATTTTTATTTGCATTTTAACCTGTGATAGCAGATATCTAGATTGACGAAGGAAATCAAGATAGACGGGTCCCTTTTTCAAGTATAATTCCTTTGAAATCCGCTGTTAAATCCATTCGTCTTTTCAACCCTGCATTTGAGACATCATCAAATTTCCCTTGCTGATCATCATACCACCCCGAGAAACTTGCAAGGTGGTGACTGTTTAGCTTGCTTTTGAAATTGGAAGATCATTGTATGGTTATATATGCTCCATATGGATATGCTCGGTGATCCCCTCCTTCAATCTGTTTGTCCATTCAATATTAGATACACATCTGTAGAATCAGTACTGGCAATGAGGAAGTATTTGCTAATATCCACTTTATCCTTAGGATGACAATCGATAATTTGTAACCTTCAGTCTTCTTAATTTGTATACACAAGCATCTCAAATCAATGGATTGACAGTCAATAATAATCGTTGAGGAATTTTTGGCAAGTATATCCAAACTGAATAGGCTGCCCTGGTTACCAGCGATATTTGTTTGTGGGGACTAAGTCTAACAAGTTGTTGAGGAGATGAATGTCTGTCTGATGAGTGGGGAGAGATCGAAGAAGAAATCACAAAGCCGAATTGATACTACTGCATCGTTTTAGCTCTACAAATAATGTTGTCCTTCCTTCGGTTTTGCACTTGTTTCTAGTAGCTGTTGGAATTTCGTTTGCGCTTTCTTCCTATCCTTTTTTCACCCACTCGAACGTCTAGATTAGAACGTGCTTGCTCTAGTCAGGCTTTTTACTTTATCCTGCGTCCTTTGCTTAGTAACGACTCGGCCTGAATCCAACTTGTCTTGACTATCCTACGATTTCTATTCTTCCGGAACTGTACGTCTCGTCCTTTGTTAAATCATCTTAATGCGTCCCTAATGGCATATTGCTGTCGGCGCGCCAGCATTTCATAGATTCACCACAGATATCCTCCCACCTTGAAGTCGCAATCACACGCAACATTTTTGCACTGGGGGGCAAAATCTAAAGCGCCTGCTTCAACACCGCTTCATGATTGGTACGGCCATACTTTTTTTGAGTGTTGGTAGAACCATACGTCTTAGTGCAACCAAATATGGGCCTCCCTCCAACTTGTCGTCTACCTCCAACAAACACGGATAAAACCGCTCTGATATGAAGGTCTATACTGTAAATGGCCTGTCATTATGGACTATTGAATAACTATGGAAGTCACAATAGCCGTAAAGCACCTTATTCCCTCGTGACCTATAATATGTAAGGGTCCATAATAACAGTAACACCAACCACAGAACGGTACTAACTTTCTCCTGCGTCATCATGAATTTGATAGTTCAATTCTATTGATGGAAAATTTTTCGGGCTTGATTGGTAGA